>JAPDVR010000016.1:44238418-44678418 GCA_026230005.1 Gila orcuttii | reverse complement strand
TGTGTTCCATATATGGACTAAATGTGCACAGGACGCCCCCAGGCTGCCAGTATGGATTGAAAACACAGTATATCAGAGTATCCAGCCCTCATAATGATTACATCGGCCCATTTTGGATATAAATTCAATAAATATTTTTCCTCTCTATAGAAATCTGACGTAAACCTATGAAAATCTATCAATATTTGTCAAAAACTGCACGAAATAAAAGCCCGAGGGACGTCGTTTGGTCAAGCGCTTTCATGACGACCTCACAGGAGTTTTTTTTTTTTTTTTATGGGAGCGGCTGACGCTCATAATTCATATTAAAGATATCGACTCATTTTGTCATTATATAACACCTGACACAAATTAAGAAATAACTGTCACTATAAGTTTCTCAGAATAAAATAGTGGTCAAATACTGAAACTTGAGTCTAATATTTTTTTAATGATGTATTGTCAAGATAATAACATTAAATCTAATAGTAACTATTAAAAACAAAGAACGATTCAGTGCGTCGGCGTCCTCGCACATTCTATATGAATTGTCTTTCACTCTGACAAATTCACTCTAATGGGTCTCCTTCCTCACCGCCACGATCACTCGAAGTTGAATGGTGTTTCTGGTTCTTCCATCTCGAAACAAACTAACAAATGTCAAGTGTTCGGGAGCGCGCGCGGTCTTCCTGATCGCTTGATTCGCTCAGTGATAGTCAGCTTCATCAAACCCGGTGACAGAACCATCTATCGCTCTGGCAGTGATTATGTAGGTTTGGAATGATCCGTAACATTTTTATAATTGTAACGAGTAACGATGCAGCACATAAAAAAATGTATCGGAGTAAAAGTATTTGTTACGAAGCAGCAAGGATGAAACGGAGAGTAAATCCAATCGCAAGCACATTTAATTAAACAAATACAAACAGGAAATCCAGGGAACTCAGAACAAGACAGAAGTAACATTAAACAACAACCGACAGCCAACAACTGAAACACAGGGGTTTAAATACACAGACAAACAAGCTAAACAAGATAACAAGGGGCCGTGGTTAATAAGAAACACCTGGGGAGACTAATAAACATGGACGAGGAACACCTGTGGACACTGAGCAACAACAAACAAAAGACAAGACACATGGCAGGGTCACATGACAAACAAGGAATCACGTGATATACAAGACACAACAAAAACCCACACGTAACATAGCCCCCCCCCTATGGGCGGCTCCCGACGCCCCTTGAAACAAAAACACTAAAGTTCAGGAGGGTGGTGAAGTGGAGGCGGTCTTGGGGGAGGGACGGAGGGCCAGGTTCGTACAGGGGACCAGGGCAGAGACGACCCCTCGGGCGGCCATGGCGGAGAAGACAGTCCATCGGGCGGCCAGGGCGGAGAAGACAGTCCATCGGGCGGCCAGGGCGGAGACGACCCCTCGGGCGGCCAGGGCGGAGACGACCCCTCGGGCGGCCAAGGCGGAGCAGACACCGGCTCGGAGAAAAAATAATACTCTAGTAGAGTACAGATACAGCCTTTTAATACTTAAGTACAGTAGTGAAGTAGTTCTACTTCGTTACTATACATCTCTGCTCGGAACGCACAGCTTTGTTTAAAGCGTTGACATAATATCCAATAAAACAGGAAGTTAAGGCGGGACATATTGAATGGCTCCTCCCCCTTTTCAAATAGCCAGTAGCGTTTAGTTTACCTCACAGACTGACAGCACATGGAAGCGAATCTGAGCGCTGATGATACTCCATTTCATTCTTTACGTACAGTTTGAAGACGGAATAAAACTCGAGCAACCGAACACTCATCTCCAACCAGTGGCATAATTTTGTTTTAAAAAGTGTGTGAGACAGGTGTGTGTGTGTGGGAGGAGGTTGCTATACAATGCTAAATATATATACAATATATGTGTACAATAACAATTTTCAGAAAAATAACATTACGATGACCAGAAATCAATTTTAATAGTACATTGGGTTTAATTAATCATTCAATAAGATCTACTAATATATTGTTAGTGCCGATAATTTTCACGTAAATAAATGCATAGATCCGCAAGGTTGATGTGTACTGTAATGGTGTAGTGGCAGATCTTTTACCAAGCGGGTCAGAAGTTCTGGGTTCTAATCCGCACTCGTGTAGTTTTGTTTTCCCATCAAAACCGAATATGTTCATCAGTGGTTGTATATTAAGCAGGGACACGTCTGTGTGCATTTTGTTTTGTGATTTCACCGGAAAGAAAATAGAGTCTCCGCAACTACGTCAAGTGATATATTGAATTCATTTTTTATTCATTTTGGGGTGAACTATCCCTTTAAGTGTGTCAAGATTCTAAGAATGACGTAATTTTACTGTTATTCCTAGAAGAATAAGTGTGGTTCATAAAGGTTCCTAAGTGTTAAGACTAGGCCTCAGCTAAATTATTTAAGACAGCTGGAGAGGTGTCCTAACATAGTTTAGGAGTTACAAGATGGCAGCAGAGGAGGAGACCACACTTTCCATCAAAGATATAATGTATTGGAGTTATGTATATGTATGTCTATTATGTTATCTAGATTATTATATGATTACAGGGAAAAATGTAGTAGTGCACAGGTGTTGACTCATCAGTCCACAGTAAGCAGGGTCTTAAAGTGATGTGCAAAGGGTTTTATTTTTTGTTTTTAATGACCTTACAAGTTTGCTTAAACCAGGGGTGTCCAAACTCGGTCCTGGAGGGCCACTGTCCTGCAGAGTTTAGTTCCAACTTGCCTCAACACACCTGCTTGTAAGTTTTTAGCATGCCTAATGACATTCAACAGCTAATCAAGACCTTGATTAGCTGTTTCAGGTGTGTTTAATTGGGGTCGAAGCTAAACTCTGCAGGACAGTGGCCCTCCAGGACCGAGTTTGGACACCCCTGGCTTAAACCATCAAAATATGAGTATATATGTATACATTGTAAGACATTGTAGTCTGCCTTGACCCAGAATCCACTCTAAAATATATTTTAGAATGAGCTCATCCTCAAGTTGGCTTAATAATCACAGAGAAGAAGAAAGACAACAATTATATTATTTCTGCACCATTTGGGTTAAACACATCATGAGTAAATGGTCATTAATTAGTAGAATGGGAATGGTTGTGGGACACAGAGAACCGTCTCAGACAATGGGGTGTGACAACTTAATTTACATACAGAACACAGCTGTTACAACAGAGCAACTTCATTAACATACAGAACACAGCTATTACAACAGAGCAACTTCATTAACATACAGAACACAGCTGTTACAACAAAGCAACTTCATTTACATACAGAACACAGCTGTTACAACAGAGCAACTTCATTAACATACAGAACACAGCTGTTACAACAGAGCAACTTCATTTACATACAGAACACAGCTGTTACAACAGAGCAACTTCATTTACATACAGAACACAGCTGTTACAACAGAGCAACTTCATTTACATACAGAACACAGCTGTTACAACAGAGCAACTTCATTTACATACAGAACACAGCTGTTACAACAGAGCAACTTCATTTACATACAGAACACAGCTGTTACAACAGAGCAACTTCATTAACATACAGAACACAGCTGTTACAACAGAGCAACTTCATTAACATACAGAACACAGCTGTTACAACAGAGCAACTTCATTAACATACAGAACACAGCTGTTACAACAAAGAAACTTCATTTACATACAGAACACAGCTGTTACAACAGAGCAACTTCATTAACATACAGAACACAGCTGTTACAACAGAGCAACTTCATTAACATACAGAACACAGCTGTTACAACAGAGCAACTTCATTAACATACAGAACACAGCTGTTACAACAGAGCAACATCATTTACATACAGAATACACCTGTTACAACAGAGCAACTTCATTTACATACAGAACACAGCTGTTACAACAGAGCAACATCATTTACATACAGAACACAGCTGTTACAACAGAGCAACTTCATTAACATACAGAACACAGCTGTTACAACAGAGCAACATCATTTACATACAGAATACAGCTGTTACAACAGAGCAACTTCATTTACATACAGAACACAGCTGTTACAACAGAGCAACTTCATTCACGAGTTTACATGTTAATGAAATCTGATGTAATATTATAATGCGTATTTGGCTTGCTGTCCGGGGAGAGGGCTCCGAGCTCAGAATTCGGCCCGACCCCAGAGTACTCCCCCCATAACCTTAGAGATCATAGGTATCTATGAGCGGACCCAGCCGAATGTGGGGTGAAGGGGTGGTGGTGGGATGCTGTGAAATTAGTCATGAGACAGGAGGTAAGGGAAGGCTTTATTATGCGAGCGTGAATTTGTGGACGAGTTTAACCGTTCACCTGGGAGGGCTCTCGCAGCGTCCGACGGGAACTTATATGCTCACGGCATCGGACGGGTAAGCCTCGCCAGGTAGGACGGAGGGCGCCCGCTGGACTCGGTCGGGGGGGCTCGACCGGCGCTTCGAAGGGGGGCTGGGGCACGGGAAAGACCCCTCATGTCCCGACGAATGGGGAGCCCTCCTGGCGACACGAGCGCGGTCGTCCGGCGACGACTTAGACGGGCAGACTCTCACTGCAATTCGAACGGGAGGGTTCGACCAGCGTTTTGGAAGGGGGACGGAACCCGGCCTTCGAACGGGTGAATCATCGCTGCGTGCGAACGGGGGAGTCTGCATATGATTGAAAAACGTACCCTATGAATATTAAGCGAGCGTGCAAGCGGCGAGCCCAGATGTAATCGGAAGGTTTGGTGTAAACGGATGTGACTGAAATGAGGCGCAGCCGGTGGTAATTATAATTTAATTAATTAGTTAGGGCTTGGTGAGCATTTCTGATGTAAAAACGGCTAGACCTAATATAGGTCTTGAAGGCATTCGATGACCAGCGACCGAGGGTTTTGATTTGTTGTTGGGAGAGACATTTTTGAGCGGCTGTGGTATCTGCTCCGATGCGGAATGAGTGGCTAGAGAAATGTTCTGCTGAGACGCCGGATTTGATGAGGACTGCTTTAAGATGCTTTTGGAACCATAATCTCGTAGCTGGGTGATTGGAGTCGTTAGTGAAAAGTGGGTCGAGTGGGGATTTGGACGCGGAAAGTTTGTACTGCAGGTTATTAAAAAGCGCATGGTACGGTTGGATGGGAGTTTGTAGATTGAAAATATATACGAAGTGACCTCTTTTGTCTCTGTCCGTTTTGCTTTGTTTAATGAAAAAAGATATGGAATCATTATCTACAATCTGAAGGTCTGAAATAGTGGGATGGATATTTGGGTCGAATAAGGAAGTGATGGTCATTTCGGAACAGCGGAGGAAACCGGAGAATGCTAGGATGAACATAGCTTCTAATGTATAGGCGGTGTTGATGGAGTGGTATCCAAGACGGAGTGATGAGATGCATCTTGTGAGTATATCGATTGTGATTGGTTGTCTGGTATCTGGGCGCGTGGGGCGGGATTTTTGGATTCCCTTAACTAGAAGGGACGTTTGGGAGTTATTTATTGCAGGTGTAGGTTTACCGTGGATTAATTTATGAAAGAATTGAATGCCACTTAGATAGCTTTTAATGGATCCGGCTTGGAGACCTTTAATACTATGAAGATGAGATATGAATTAAGTAACTGTTAAAAGAGAAAATTCGGGAAACGACAGGTTGTGAGAGAGGTGGAATGATTTGAACGATTTCCATGCGGTGAAATAAGTTTGCAGTTCTGGGAGAAACGGCTTAGAGGATGGATTCAATGGACGTGTCCAGGAGGGATTTTAGCGTATGTTTTATGGGAAGATCAGCTGCGAATAAGGAGGTACTGGAGTTGGAGTGGGGTCTGCTTCTGGTGCCAGCATCCTGAATTTCTGAAAAGAGAAACGGGAGAGAGAGTCAGCGATTTGATTTTGAGCCCCTGGGACGTGATTTGCAGTTATTAAGAACTGGTTGCATGCGGAGATCCATATGAGGCGTCTGAGGAGTGGCATAAGCGCAGGTGAGCAAGAACGACCCTTGTTGATACAGTGCACGGTTGCTTCGTTGTCACAATGGATTTGGATGCTTTTGGTTGACCATTCTTTCCCCCATAGGGAAGCTGCGACGACGATTGGGTAGAGCTCGAAAAGGGCAGAGGAAGCTGAAGACTGGGGTGTGTCTAGGAGCTGAGGGGGCCAGGGAGACGCGAACCAGCGTCCTTGGTAATAGCCGCTGAAGCCGATCGAGGGAGCTGCGTCTGTGAATAGTTTGATATCGAGGGGGAGAGAGATAAAGTCGTCGTAAAAAAAAGTTAAGCCGTTCCACTGATTGAGGAAATTAATCCATAATTTTAGCTCGTTTTTTGACTCGCCGGAAAGGATGGTCCGATCTTCCAGCGCATGAACAGATGAAGAGAGGGCTAGGAGATGCGGGATAAAGGGTCGGCCCTGTGGAATAATGCGCATCGCATAATTTAGGTGGCCCAGCAGCGAGAGAATTTCGCGTTTTGAACAATCTGTGCTGTCTGTAAAATTCGATGCGATTAAAATGATGCGATCGATTTTTTCCTTAGGCAGTGAGGCCTGGAATTTTGCTGAGTCCAGATTGATGCCTAAGAACTCGATGGATGTAGTTGGACCCGATGTTTTCTCCTGGGCTAACGGAATCCCTAGCTCGGCGAAAACTTTTTTCACTATGAGGAGGTGAGCCTCGGGGATGGTGTCGTGAGGTGAAATTATTAGGAAATCGTCGAGCAGATGGAGAAGATGAGGAATTGCATAATTATTGGAAAGGACCCAACATATGTGACCCGTCACAGAAACCAGGGACAGAAGTCGGCAGCACAACTTTCGAGCAAAATGAGAAAGAAGAGTTTTTTTTCAAAATTGGTGAATTTCATTTTTTTGCAGAATCTGTTAGTTGAAATCACGAAGAAGCCTCTCCATGTTTGAGATAGCAGTATTGGTATATTTAAAAGCTTACATTTTGAGGTTGAAATCGGCTTGTTTTCGGAGATTCTAGCACGCAGTAGGGGCGTGGCGTGTTATTGTCTGTGTGTATTTCCATACTGAATATGGCGCTTTTGTCTCCGCCCTCCAAGTGAACCGCATGGCTACTTATTATGCTGTGCTCTGGTAGGCTCTATCTGATATCAAAATTCAATGAAGATGGACGCCGCAAAGATTGTCGCAGACGAGCTGAACCGTGGCAGTTACACCGAAAATGTTTTCGCCGCTCGGGAAACTGAACCGGAGGTATGGGCATGGCGCGCGCGCCCTCGGTGTTGAATATGGCGGCTCGGCTCGCTGACAGCGGTGGCTGGCTGTTTCATATGTGACATCCCGATTGCTTTGAATGGGGAAAGTTTTGTGAACTGAACAGACTTAATGGACTGGCAACAATCTCCATAGAACATGAACTGGCACAGAGAATCGAAATAGAGGATGCAGTTAAGACCTTTGCTGCGATGAAGGCGATGAAGGCCTGCCGTGCGCGTTTCTGAAACGTAAGTTAAGCTTCATTTGCTCTTTAGTCGTTATTTAAGATGCTGAACCTGCTGATGATATAATGTGCTTGCGGACATTTCATTTGTGTTTGTATAGTATACGCACATAAGAAAGTGGTGTAAAGAGATTTGCAACAGTAATTTGAGGAGGTGAAATGTGATTATTTGGAAAATTCCTGTCATGACTGCTTAAAGAAAAATGCCAGCAGGCATTTCCCTCCTGCATAAACTTTAATATTGTTGACATTTTGGGCACACGCGCGTTGCGCACTATTTGCGTTATATGTAGGCCTATGGCTTATTGGTCTTTGTGTGTTGTTGCTGGTTTTGCGTTATATGTATGGCATATTGGTCTTTGTGTGTTGTTGCTGGTTTTGCGTTATATGTATATGGCATATTGGTCTTTGTGTGTTGTTGCTGGTACGTTGCAAATAGAGGGGCATCACAATTGTTTTTCGCCTAGAGCTGCTGCAGAAGTGCACTCATTCGAAGTGCAAAAAAAAGCTGTAAAGCACAGGGGGGAGCTTTACAGGGGGTATGGCTTATCTAAATGAGATGTAAATGAGCCCTATTGTCACTCCTAGCAGCAGAGAGAGGTGAGAACTTCACAATCTTTCGAGGTCGTTTTCTCATCTTTGAGGTTTTTTAAGTGCCTACCTTCAAATGGCCACAACTTCTCCAAATATTATCAGATTTCCACAAGTTACACATCGTTGGAAAGCTTGGAGACTACACTTTCAGAATCTATGAATAACTCAAAATGCCCCAGAACCGACTTGTGTCCCTAGCTTCCGTGACTGGTCACATATGGCTTCAGAGAGAGTGTCAAAGATTTTTGGGCTGGGACTTTTGCAGCCGAAAGTTAAGCGCACGGCGAAATAATACTTTTTCTGGCAGTTTACACCGAATAAGTGCCATGAATCGGGGTGGATTGGCATTACTTTAAAAGCAGAGGAGATATCTATTTTTGCAAGCCATGCACCTCGTCCAGCTATTTTAATCATGGTTATGGCTTGTTCGATATCATGATAGTTGAGAGAATACTCTTCGAGAGGGATGAGACTATTGATGCTCGAATATGGAGAATTATGGGGGGCTGACAGGTCGATTATCAACCGCTTTTTTCCAGAGAATTTCCTGGTAGCCACGCCTATGGGGCTGATGCGAAATTCGTCGAACTGGGGGGGCCTCGAATGGGCCCATCATGAAACCGGATTCAATTTCTTTTTTAATTAGCTTTTTACTTCTCCAGGCTCTGCTAAGGCGGACTGAAGGTTAGCGCAGATAACATTTTGCGTGGGATGGCTTTCTACACCGGGTTTAAAGCCTTGAATGAGACCTGTCAGTAAATAATTTGTGAAGTTGGCATCTGGGTGGTGTGATAATTCTTCGGCTAGACGGGAAACATTCACAGGAGTCGAGAGATAGTTTTTTGCGTTTTTATTGACAGATTTTTTGACTGGGCATATCACGTGGGCGTATGCGCCGCCACAGTAATCACAGACGTGTAGAAAATGACAGCGTTGTCTTGGGTATCTCCCTTCGTTGAAGTTCCTACAAACTTGTCTATCGGGTGCCGAGTATGGTGCTCTGATTGAAAAATCTTCTCTTGCGTGACGCGGAACGTAACTTGTGGATTTTATGGCATTCTGCTCTGGGCAGGGAGGGATCGACGGATTAATTTGGGGGCAAGCCGTGGTGGCATGGATTGTGGATCTGCAGATCACGCAGGAGATATTTCTGCACCCGAGGAAGACTCGGTTATGGAGATCAGTGTCCAACGCTCCCCAATAGGGACACTGATTCCATTGGGAAACGTGGACGGCGCATTTTGCGGAAAACAGCTTGTGGTACGTATAAAAATGACTACCCCCATAAGACAACGCGAGCTCCGCTATGATAGACAGATAGTCGTTCAGCTCGCGCCGTCTATGGGGAAAAGACGAGCATATGATTTCTGTATAGCGGCTGAAGGCAATACAGAATTCGGCTAGTGACAATGAACGTGATGTAACCTGTGTGTTATTTTTAAGAGTGACTGAAATGTCGCCGCAGTCTACTTGGCGATTGGACTCGGCTGGGGGAAACAAGGACAGGAGGGAGCCCAAATCAACATCTGCACCTGCTAGGATTTGAGCTCTGATGTTGTTCGTCACTGGAGGAGGTTCAGTTGCTACTGCATTCGGAGGGGCTGGTTGAGGAGTGGCTGAGAAGAGAGAGAAAGGAGAACGCACTTGGAGAGGGTTAAAGGGATGGGAAATCTGGGCTGTGGCCGTTTGCGGAGGCATCCTCACGCAGAGATCGGCCCCCGGGTTAGGTGGAGGAGGAGGAATAGGAAGAGCGTAGTGTGGAAAGGGAAGGGGAAAGAAATGCGCCGGCGATTGACCGGCTAACGGAGGCATCCTCACGTTAGGGTGAGCACCTGACGCTTGGGAGGAGGAAAACTGAAAGAAGTAGAAGGGAAGAAAAACGTTTGGGGATCGTGTAAAAAAGTGGAACTGCCGGGATCTAGAGTGTGAGGTACCACAATGGGCGGGGCTGAGGAGGGGAGTTGACCTGGAGGAGGTTGGCGCCCATCCGTGACTGGTTCCGGGGCGCGGCCCAGGCTAGCGGAAGGTCTGTGACGCTGTGGCACGGGGGCGGAGCCCAGCGCTGCAAGTGAGGAAGGAGGAACTGCGGGACGAGCGATCGGGGCCCGGCGAGACTTGCTCGTTCGAGCCGAAGGAATTGGAGCTGAAACAGAAAGGTGAGAAGATTGTAAGGTGACATATAAATTAAATAATTCTGCTTTTTTCATCCTGCGGGAGAAATGTGCATCAGAATTAATTAGGGCTTGTCTTAGGCCCTTAACTGTCCACTTCCCTATGGGAGGGATGTTAGGGGGAGCTGGAAGGTGGGAAGGCGTGGAGGAAGACGATGATGAAGATGATGAGTTCCTCGCTGGCGGTGGTGAGGGGAGTCTTCGGCGTCTTGGAGTATGCGGAGAGGATCTGGAGGGCCGACGTCCCCTGGTTAAGGATGGAGGCTCAATGTTGTCGGTGGCTGCTGGAGAAGGAAGGGTCGCTGGATCTGCGCTTTGCGGTGGAGAAGACTCCGTGATGAAAGATTCATCGTCGGAGGGGAAGAGCTCTAACTCGGACATGACTGCACGGAGGCGGAGTCAGATGCTGAGAAATTAGTCATGAGACAGGAGGTAAGGGAAGGCTTTATTTATACTGGCTTCTTCTTGTGCTGATTGGATGATTACCTGAACATGCTCCTCCTGAACTTTGTTACATAAAACTTCATTTAACATACAGAACACAGCTGTTACAACAGAGCAACATCATTTACATACAGAACACAGCTGTTACAACAGAGCAACTTCATTAACATACAGAACACAGCTGTTACAACAGAGAAACTTCATTAACATACAGAACACAGCTGTTACAACAGAGCAACTTCATTAACATACAGAACACAGCTGTTACAACAGAGCAACTTCATTAACATACAGAACACAGCTGTTACAACAGAGCAACTTCATTTACATACAGAACACAGCTGTTACAACAGAGCAACTTCATTAACATACAGACCACAGCTGTTACAACAGAGCAACTTCATTAACATACAGAACACAGCTGTTACAACAGAGCAACTTCATTTACAGTAAAAGTGGTAAACTGTAACAGGATAAAAGGTTTGGGATGTTCTGTGTTCATTCTGACGCCGGTGAAGCTAAGGTGCTTCGCCACTGCTATGCAGCAATAAACATCTTTGAGATCTTCAACATCCTCATATTTTTTTTTTACTAATATATATATATATATAATATAGAAGAACAAAACACTGAACTAAGTGAAGGTATTCATCTCATCTGACAAAATTATTGGTAAAAAAGGCAAACTGTAGCTACAGGTTTTAGAAAATCAAAAAACCTCACAGGAAAAAGAAAAGTTTGACAACAACGTAATCTCTCTTTTTTTTGCATGTTCATAAATGCTTTGTATGATTTGGCATGTTTCATTGCGTTGTCACAAATAAAACAATTGATTCAAAGCACAACTCGCAATATGCTTAGAACATATTGAACACATCTTTAATAATATTTGGATAAAGGGTGAACATGTCCATTTTCCTATTCTGGCCAACACTTTTGACCACTTCTGTGTGGCAGTTCATTGACTTCCTGTCAGGGGTCACAGACGAATCAGACAAGATGGTAAGTTTAGTGCTTTTATTGTGCAGTACAGATCGCAGTCGGAGATAACAGGTGAGACACCAATGACACAGAAACATAAAGGAAGCTTAGCTGTGGTTAATCTCCTTTTCTCTCTTGCAGGTGACTTGACGGTGGTTCGGTGCAGATGGACAGGTCTTGACAGAAGGAATGCAGGTAAGTAACAGGTAGGTGATCGGGGAGTCTGTGAGCCATGAAATGACGAGACCAGACAAGTGACTGCAGTGAGAGTGAATGTTTTATAGACCATGCGGTGATGGGACACAGGTGATGGTGATTAGTAATCAGGGGATAATGAATGGGGAAGTGTCTGATTGGGTGAAAGGGAATGAGTGGGCGGTGATGATGATCGTGGTGGAGATGGAATCCTGACACTTCCCAACTGATCCTCAAAGCATGCGGCGAAAGCAAGACAGTTTTATGAGTTGTTGGACCCGTTGATGGAACTCATGTTCGCATTATTACTCCAACTATAAATGAGGAGACACTATATCAATAGAAAAGGATTCCGTAACATCAAACCTAATATGTGATAATTTTCCACAATGAAAATCCATTTTTTTAAATATGTTTTAAAATTTAAAAATGAAAATAAATGTAATGATTTTACAATAACTACATGATTGGTGTCATGCTGCTGTGAATTCACCCTTGCAGGCTCGCTATTGGATGGTTCAGTGATTGAAGGCAGCCATAGGGCTGGAGGATATGGCCAAATTTGATATCACGATATATTTCTTAATTTCGGTTGATACGATATAATTCCGATATTGATAAAAACAATATAAAACCCTCAGAAAAACTGCCAGGAACGCCCACAACAGATGGAGTCTTTGGTACTGCACCATAACAAACTACATGAACCAATGAAATAACCCATCATAACAATAATATTCTCTTCTCAATACCTGCTACAAGACTATGGAAGCATTTGGGTAGCAATATTCAATTTTAAATGCAATATGCAAAATGACAATGCAATATGTAAAATGGCAATGCATTTCTGTTTTTAAATTTACATTTGCCATTACATTTGTGCAACGTTTGATGCAAAATTAAAATTCAATTATATAATTTACATTTGCCATTTCATACACTAGTTTTAATATTTAAATTGAATACATATTTTAACGCTTTATAAGTTGCAAAATTAAAATGTTTAGATGTTTAACATGTTCAAGCAAAAACTATTTTTTATAAGCATTTACATTCAGTTAAGACACTTTGCGATTGCATTCTCATTAAATGTCCCCCAGTGAATGTAGCAAAAATCAATGTGCAAATTGAAAATGCATCCCGAGCCGATCACGTCCCCTCCCGCCCTGTCAATCACTGCGTGAAGTTCACGCAAAAAAGTCTTGTTTGTTTGTGCCGGTGTAAGTGTTGTCTGTGCTGCTTCTATCGGGTGGAACTGCTTCAGATGCTGGAACAGGTTTGATGTGGTCCCGCTAGTCGGCATCGCTCTCCGGCTCACTGAATCCTGACGTTTATCAGATCTCAGATAGCCGAAACACTTCCATACCACTGAATTAGTCTTTCCTTTCTCATCAACTATTTCGTCTGCTTTCTCCTCACTTGTGTAAGCTCGTTCAGTCACATCTGTATTGCGCTCATTCTGTTGCTGAAACTTGTTGGAGATCCGCTGCTCCTGCTGAGCACTGGCTGTGTCTGTGGTGAACGTCATCACGGAAGTAGCCGATCGTGTTCTGCTCTTTCTGACGGCTGTGCGCCTAACGCCAGTCAGTGACAAATGCTCTTATGTATATTGAAATATCGAAAATGTGTTTAAAAATCATATCACCGTTATTGAAAAAAAAATATTGCGATATATATTGATATTGAATTATTGTCCAGCCATAGGCGGCCATTTTGGGTTGACATCATTGTAGTCTTTAGTTCACAACACTTCAGTGACACTTCAGACAGCACTGAAGAATCAGTCTTAGACTTTGCTGAAAGTTGTTTTTAGCTTCTTTATCAGTCTCCTACTCTTAGACCTACTTTTTACTAAGAATTGTTTGTCACTTAAGTCAAGCCTTAAAACTATTCTTAAGAGCCATTCTGAGAAGTTTTATACATATGGGCCCAGATCTGCAGACTAGGACTGGCTCTGGAACAGACTTATAAACTTGGACATGCTCTGATTTATATGCAGCTGTCTTATTCAGAGCCGTCGACCAAACACACCACAGCGCCACTGCCATGAGTGAAAGCACAGAGGAAGACCGGATACACTCCGGGACCAGAGAAACGCCAGCGGGAATACTAGAAGATAGTGGCTTAGCGAAGCCTGCTTTCCTGGCCGTTCTCAGAGGTTGATCTGAAAATTTAGCAATCAAGCCCCAACATGGACTGCAGGCCTTGGCATCCTCAATCGCTGCGTCAACGACACCCGGGAACCATGTCCGTGATGACTGAAGACCTTAACAACTGAAAGCTTTGAATTGACAATCCTGATCGACGAAGACTCAGATATGACTGTGCTGACAGCTGATGACAAGCTGGCGCTGGCAATTACCTTGGACTCGTTCGACTGCTGGATCCACAATGATGAAGTCTTCTGTAATGATTTGGTATTGAAAGAGAGGTATAAGGCTGTCAGCATGAGTCTTCAAAAAGAAAGTGTTTAAACCATAAATATCACGGGCATGAGAGTTTTTTAATGAGTACAATATTTTTATCACCTCGTACTGTGAGATATCAGAAAATGAGAACAGGTTTGCAATGCACAACATCAGGAAGATCAGACCTTTTCTAACTGAGCATGCAACACAACTTCTCGTCCAGGCCCTGGTCATTTCTAGGCTTGATTACTGCAATGCTCTTCTAGCTGGACTTCCATTATGTGTAACTAAACCCTTACAAATGATCCAGAATGCTGCAGCCCGCCTTGTCTTCAACGAACCCAAAAGGGCCCACGTCACTCCTCTGTTCATCTCCCTGCACTGGCTACCACTCGCTGCTCGCATCAAGTTCAAGGCTTTGACGCTTGCTTACAGATCTACCACAGACTCAGCTCCGTCCTACTTTCACTCGCTCCTACAAGTCTACATCCCTACCAGAAGCCTACGATCAGTCAAGGAGCGACGGCTCGTGGTGCCATCACAGCGAGGCACTAAATCCCTCTCATTTCCGGCTCCATGCTGGTGGAGTGATCTCCCTCGTCCGGAATACAGAATCCCTGATAACATTCAAAAGACTCATGGAAACTCATCTCTTCCGTGAGCACTTAACCTCATCATTAAAAAAGTGCTTTCACTCTCCTTCAATCCCTTCTTATTCTAGCTTATGCAACTCTGAGCAATGTCTGAAACTGTGTATTTTGAGCACCTCCTGTGTTTATTTGCCTCTTCCAGACGAATCGCTTGCTGTATTCCTCATTTGTAAGTTGCTGTGGATAAAAGCGTCTGCAAAAGGAATATTAGGTATTCAATAATTTCATTGTAAATGTAAATGTAATAAAGCCGCTGATAATACTGATGGACCATATGTAGGGATGCTGTGATAGGCGTTGTATTCCTATAGGTAGACGTGGATCAGCTGATGTGAGCATAACTAACGTGGCCAGCCAGAACTGATTGATTTTGTGTACGTTTTCTTTCAAAACCCCACCATTTAAGAGATTTGAACAAGATGATGTAATACTGGACTAAAAGAAAGAGCATAATTTCTCCTAATGGCCATTAAAAGTGTTCATTTATGAGACGAAGATGACCACATCAGTTTCACTCAGTTTCATTTCCTCTGATTAACTATGCTGGGTGGGTTCAGTTAATGACAGATAATAGTTCTTCCCATCATCATCCTCAATATTACATTTACAAAGCTCAATGATCTCAATGTTATGTTGTTTTTTTGGTAACTACTCTCACTTTATACACATTTGTTTTTTTTTAATTCATGCCAAATGACTTACATGAAATGGTATCAACAAGTACAAAACAACAAGAACAATATAAAATAAGACCTATTATAATAATAAATAAAATAATAATAATTATTAATAATAAAATAATTATAAATAATATTAATACATAATAATGAATTAAATATTAAAAAGTGTGTGTGTGTGTGTGTGTGTGTGTTGGGGGGGGGGGGGGACTTTTTGCTCATGATAAGCATTTAGGACAGTTTAGTCCTCACTTAGTGAATGCCAAAGATGTTTAAAACTAAGATTTCCAAAACTGCTTCAGTACATCTTTGTTTTCTATGTTAAATCAAATAACCATATGACTGTCTCAATTTTATGAGGCAGTTTATATTATTTTAATGGTTATTTACTGGCCATTTTGTTAAGGACAGGCCACTTTTTATATAATTGCTGCTTATTGAGTTGTGTGAACTAAATGGGCCCAGAAAGACTGAATCTGATTTGCTGTTTTTGTATCTTCCAGTTTCCCCGACTTCTGAAAACATTCAGCCCAATCCCAGCCCGACTACTCCTATGCAAAGTTTACTCACCGCCTCAGGTTTTAAGAAGAGAACAGCGGTCCGTTATTCGTAACTCACTAGAAACTTTTCAATTATGTTTTTGAATTGTAAAGATCTGCTCATATCTCAGTGATTCTGTAGATGTGTTGACGCAGGTGGACAGAGAGGGTTAGGGTGTGTTCTGGCTCCGCTACTACATGTGTTTGAGCTGTTGTCACAGATTCATCCAGCATTCATCAGCACCACATCCTTCAGATACACTCATTCAGATCAGACTGTGTTCATCAACCCTTCCTACAAGAAAGAAGAGACTCTTCAGTTCAGTTTGGCTGTCTATGAACTGCTTATGTGCTTCACAATCCTAAAGATCTAAACTATCTGTGAATAAAATCCTGTTCAGTTCATCTCTGTCTCTCCTCCTGTTTAATAACGTGTGTACTGGTTAGTTCATTCAAACTAAGATACAGGTTGATAAGGTGCATACTGTACTGACACATGAAGTACACTTAAGTACAATCTGGATACACTTTTATTTTACAGTAGATTATCACACACAGCTTATCTGATAAAATATGCATGCAAAATAAGACAAAGAACTTGTAAGCAACTATCAAGAGAAGATATGAAGCCATGCTATTACGTCGGCAAGCATTTGGATTCTCTCTTAACCAACAGTCTGGTGGACCTTTAATATACAGTGCCGGTCAAAAGTTTGGAAACATTTATATTTTCAATGTTTTTAAAATAAGTATTTTATGCTCATTAAGCCTGCATTTATTTGATCAAAATCAAATTACAATTTAAAATAATGGTTTCTATTTTAGCATACTTTACAATACAATTTATTTCTGTGATGCAAAGCTGAATTTTCATCAGCCATTACTCCAGTCTTTAGTGTCACATCATCACTATCATTCTAATATGATGATTTGTTATCAATGTTGGAAACTGCTGTTCTGCTTAATATTATCTTTTCTGGATTCTTTGATGAATAAAAAAAGTTTTAAAAAAGAACAGCCTGAATTTAAAATATAAATCTTTTGTAACAATATACACTACCGTTCAAAAGTTTGGGGTCAGTAATTTTATTTTTTTTAAAGGAATGAATACTATTCAGCAAGGATGTGTTAAATTGATTAAAAAAATGATAGTAAAGAATCATATTAGAAAATATTTCTATTTTGAATAAATGCAGTTCTTTTTAATTAATTCATCAATGAATCCTGAAAAGTATCACAGGTTCCAAAAAATATTAAGCAGCACAACGGTTTACAACATTGATAATAACAGAGTATCAATCAGCATATTAGAATGATTTCTGAAGTATCATGTGACACTAAAGACTTTTATTTTATTAGAAATTATATTTTAAAGTGTATTGAAATAGAAAACCACAATATTTCACAATATTACATATTGTTCAAATAAATACAGGCTTGATGAGAATAAGATACTTTTCAAAAACCATAAAAAAATATGATGTCTGTATGATTGACGGAGGATTAGCATCCTTAAGCCAGGTACGCAGTAAGGCAAGTCCATACACAGTGACAAGCCCAGACGATGTGAAAGTGTGTATGGCTTGCTTTACTGTGAAGGGTTCACTCTAAGCGTAATGTAATATGAGCGTGATTGATGACGGGTGCGGGTGGGGGGTGCATTAGTGTTCACAGGTGGGAGCCAGGAGAATGCTGGGAAATGTAGAGCTTATTTGACTGGGCTGGTGACTGGAGATCATGACAGATACCAAATGCAGTTAAATAGTCAAACCAGTTTCGACACATCCGACGTATGCCCATCTATACAGCTAACCACTGTCATGCTGACAGCAGAGGAAGAGAAGCTATTGTTTCATCAGTTTATCTTCTGTTTGGATAGTCTGTGCTCATGCAGAACTCATGAGAGCAGCAATGATTTCTTGCAAGATTTACGCTGGTGTAGTAGTGTTTTGTAAAAATAAATAAATAAATAAAATTCAGTATCAAGATCTCTCTGTTATCAGAATGAGAATCAGAAAGAGCTTTATTGCCAAGTTTGCTTGCACACACAAGGAATTTGTTTTGGTACTGAGGCTTCCAGTGGACATATACAAATACAAATACAACAAGAAACATAATACTACAAATTATAAGAATAAAAAATAAAAATATAAATATATGAGAATAAAAGTATCACAGTTGGGTTTAGTCAGAATAGACATTTTCAGATTTACAGATTATGAACTATGAACATATTTACAGTGTTTTGAATATTATAAATAAAAAATCTACATATAAGTTAACCTGAGTTGTACGATATTGCACTAAACAGTGGGAGTATTGCACTTAAAGGCATATGCCTTGTGAGGTGTGTTAACTGTTCAGGAGGGAAATGGCCTGTGGGAAGAAACTGTTCCTGTGCCGAGATGTTCTAGTGGCCAGTGATCTGAGTCTCCGTCTTGACGGTAACAGATCAAACAGGTGGTGTCCAGGGTGAGTGGAGTCTGTGATGATTTTACCTGCTCTCTTCCTCACTCTGGAAGAGTACAGGTCCTGGAGGGATGGCAGTGGGGCACCAATGATCCTCTCCGCAGTCCGGACTGTCCGTTGTAGTCTCCTGATGTCCAGTTTGGTAGTTGAACCAAACCAGACAGTGATGGAAGTGCATAAGACAGACTCAATAACGGCTGAGTAGAACTGAATCAGCAGCTCCTGTGGCAGGTTGAACTTCCTCAGCTGGCGAAGGAAGTACAGTCTCTGCTGGGCTTTTTTCACAATGGAGTCAATGTGATTGTCCCACTTCAGGTCCTGAGAGATGATAGTGCCCAGGAACCTGAATGACTCCACTGCTTCCACAGTGCTGTTCATGATGGTGAGTGGGGGAGTGCTGGGTTGTTCCTCCTGAAGTCCACGATCATCTCCACTGTTTTGAGCGTGTTCAGCTCAAAGTTGTTGTAACTGCACCATACAGCCAGCTGTTCAACCTCCAGTCTGTAAGCAGACTCGTCACCGTTTTGGATGAGACCGATGACAGTGGTGTCGTCGGCAAATTTCAGGAGCTTGACAGAGGGGTCTTTAGAAGTGCAGTCATTAGTGTACAGGGAGAAGAGCAGTGGGGAGAGAACGCACCCTTGGGGGGCACCAGTGCTGGTGGTGAGAGTCCTGGATGTGTGTTTCCCCAGTCTCACTCGCTGCTGCCGGTCCGTCAGGAAGCTGGTGATCCACTGACAGATCGAGGATGGTATGGAAAGCTGGGTCAGTTTGGCTGTGAGAAGACCAGGTATGATGGTATTGAAGGCCGAACTGAAGTCCACAAATAAGATCCTTGCATAAGTCCCTGGTCTGTCGAGATGTTGCAGGATATAATGCAGTCCCATGTTGACTGCATCATCCACAGACCTGTTTGCTCTGTAAGCAAACTGAAAGGGGAAACGACTTCATGACCACAGACGTGAGAGCGACAGGTCTGTAGTCATTAAGTCCACTGATTTTGGGTTTTTTGGGGACAGGAATGATAGTGGAGCGTTTGAAGCAGCAGGGAACTTCACACTGCTCCAATGATCTATTGAAGATCTGCGTAAAGACCGGGGCCAGTTGGTCAGCTCAGGCTTGTAAACAAGCAGATGAGATGCCGTCTGGGCCTGAGGCTTTCCTAGTCTTCTGTTTTTTGAAGACTCGGCTCAAGTCCTCTACACAGACCTTAAGCTCAGGTTGGATGGCAGGAGGGGGGAGTGGGAGTGCAGGAGGTGATGGTGAATGGAGTGCATAAGACACCGACGAGAATGTCCAGCAAGACGTCCGAATAATCAATAACTGTAGAAAAGTTATCTGGTGTGTTTTTCCTAATGTCCAATAGTTCGTCTCTGGTGAAACTGATAGGAAAAGAATGACTAAACGCAGAACAAACGAACAAAAACAACACAATAGCTGGAGAGCGACACACCGAGGCAGCCATGCGCGGCGCCATCTTGAAACCAACTGTGGTATATGGTATATCGGTGTGTTGAGCATAATGAGCTGGTGGGTTTATGGAGTGGTGTGTTGAGGACCGGTGTGTTGAGGACCGGTGTGTTGTGACCGGTGTATACCAACTGTGTAACTGTGTGACTGACTTGGCCATTATGTATAACAGCAGGGGCTCAAACATGTCAGCTCAACACACTGGTCCTTAAACACACCGGTCCTCAACACACCGGTCCTCAACACACCACTCCATAAACCCACCCACTCATTATGCTCAACACACTGGTCCTCAACACACCACTCCATAAACCCACCCGCTCATTATGCTCAACACACCGGTCCTCAACACACCACTCCATAAACCCACCCGCTCATTATGCTCAACACACCGGTCTTCAACACACCGGTCCTCAACACACCGGTCCTCAACACACCACTCCATAAACCCAACCGCTCATTATGCTCAACACACCGGTCCTCAACACATCGGTCCTCAACACACCACTCCATAAACCCACCCGCTCATTATGCTCAACACACCGGTCCTCAACATACCACTCCATAAAACCACCAGCTCATTATGCTCAACACACCGGTCCTCAACACACCGGTCCTCAACACACCAGTCCTCAACACACCACTCCATAAACCCACCAGCTCATTATGCTCAACACACCGGTCCTCAACACACCGGTCCTCAACACACCACTCCATAAACCCACCCGCTCATTATGCTCAACACACCAGTCTTCAACACACCGGTCCTCAACACACCGGTCCTCAACACACCGGTCCTCAACATACCGGTCCTCAACACATCGCTCCTCAACACACCACTCCATAAACCCACCCGCTCATTATGCTCAACACACCGGTCCTCAACACACCACTCCATAAACCCACCAGCTCATTATGCTCAACACACCGATCCTCAACACACCGGTCCTCAACACACCGGTCCTCAACACATCGGTCCTCAACACACCGGTCCTCAACACACCACTCCGTAAACCTACCCGCTCATTACGCTCAACACACCGGTCCTCAACACACCGGTCCTCAACACACCACTCCGTAAACCCACCCGCTCATTATTCTCAACACACCGGTCCTCAACACACCGGTCCTCAACACACCACTCCGTAAACCCACACGCTCATTATGCTCAACACACCGGTCTTCAACACACCAGTCCTCAACACACCGGTCCTCAACACACCGGTCCTCAACACATCGGTCCTCAACACACCACTCCGTAAACCCACCTGCTCATTATGCTCAACACACCGGTCCTCAACACACCACTCCATAAACCCACCAGCTCATTATGCTCAACACAACGGTCCTCAACACACCGGTCCTCAACACATCGGTTCTCAACACACCACTCCATAAACCCACCCGCTCATTATCCTCAACACACCGGTCCTCAACACACCACTCCATAAACCCACCCGCTCATTATGCTTAACACACCGGTCCTCAACACACCGGTCCACAACACACCGGTCCTCAACACACCACTCCATAAACCCACCCGCTCATTATGCTCAACACAACGGTCTTCAACACACCGGTCCTCAACACACCGGTCCTCAACACACCGGTCCTCAACACATCGGTCCACAACACACCACTCCGTAAACCCACCCGCTCATTATGCTCAACACACCGGTCCTCAACACACCGGTCCACAACACATCGGTCCTCAACACACCACTCCGTAAACCCACCCGCTCATTATGCTCAACACACCGGTCCTCAACACACCAGCCCTCAACACACCGGTCCTCAACACACTGGTCCTCAACACACCGGTCCTCAACACACCACTCCATAAACCCACCCGCTCATTATGCTCAACACACCGGTCCTCAACACACCAGCCCTCAACACACCGGTCCTCAACACACTGGTCCTCAACACACCGGTCCTCAACACACCACTCCATAAACCCACCCGCTCATTATGCTCAACACACTGGTCCTCAACACACCGGCCCTCAACACATTGGTCCTCAACACACCACTCCGTAAACCCACCCGCTCATTATGCTCAACACACCGGTCCTCAACACACCGGTCCTCAACACACCACTCCATAAACCCACCCACTCATTATGCTCAACACACCGGTCTTCAACACACCAGCCCTCAACACACCGGTCCTCAACACACCGGTCCTCAACACACCGGTCCTCAACACATCGGTCCTCAACACACCACTCCGTAAACCCACCCGCTCATTATGCTCAACACACCGGTCCTCAACACACCGGTCCTCAACACACCACTCCTTAAACCCACCCGCTCATTATGCTCAACACACCGGTCCTCAACACACCGGTCCTCAACACACCGGTCCTCAAAACATCGGTCCTCAACACATCACTCCGTAAACCCACCCGCTCATTATGCTCAACACACCGGTCCTCAACACACCACTCCATAAACCCACCAGCTCATTATGCTCAACACACCGGTCCTCAACACACCGGTCCTCAACACATCGGTCCTTAAAACACCACTCCATAAACCCACCCGCTCATTATGCTCAACACACCGGTCTTCAACACACCGGTCCTCAACACACCGGTCCTCAACACACCGGTCCTCAACACACCACTCCATAAACCCACCCGCTCATTATGCTCAACACACCGGTCTTCAACACACTGGTCTTCAACACACCGGTCCTCAACACACCGGTCCTCAACACACCGGTCCTCAACACACCGGTCCACAACACATCGGTCCACAACACGCCACTCCGTAAACCCACCCGCTCATTATGCTCAACACACCGGTCCTCAACACACTGGTCCTCAACACACCACTCCATAAACCCACCCGCTCATTATGCTCAACACACCGGTCTTCAACACACCGGTCCTCAACATACCGGTCCTCAACACACCGATCCTCAACACACCGGTCCACAACACATCGGTCCACAACACACCACTTCGTAAACCCACCCGCTCATTATGCTCAACACACCGGTCCTCAACACACCGGTCCTCAACACACCGGTCCTCAACACACCGGTCCTCAACACACCGGTCCACAACACATCGGTCCACAACACGCCACTCCGTAAACCCACCCGCTCATTATGCTCAACACACCGGTCCTCAACACACTGGTCCTCAACACACCACTCCATAAACCCACCCGCTCATTATGCTCAACACACCGGTCTTCAACACACCGGTCCTCAACACACCGGTCCTCAACACACCACTCCATAAACCCACCAGCTCATTATGCTCAACACACCGATCCTCAACACACCGGTCCTCAACACACCGGTCCTCAACACATCGGTCCTCAACACACCGGTCCTCAACACACCACTCCGTAAACCTACCCGCTCATTATGCTCAACACACCGGTCCTCAACACACCGGTCCTCAACACACCACTCCATAAACCCACCCGCTCATTATGCTCAACACACCGGTCTTCAACACACCGGTCCTCAACACACCGGTCCTCAACACACCGGTCCTCAACACATCAGTCCTCAACACACCACTCCGTAAACCCACCCGCTCATTATGCTCAACACACCGGTCCTCAACACACCACTCCATAAACCCACCAGCTCATTATGCTCAACACACCGGTCCTCAACACACCGGTCCTCAACACACCGGTCCTCAACACACCACTCCATAAACCCACCCGCTCATTATGCTCAACACACCGGTCTTCAACACACCGGTCCTCAATACACCGGTCCTCAACACACCACTCCATAAACCCACCAGCTCATTACGCTCAACACAACGGTCCTCAACACACCACTCCACTCACGCATCGATGTGTGACAGCCGCACTCGAAGTCAGGATGTGTGTGCAGAGCTCTGCTTCCACTGTTTTCATTCACTAAACAACGGAAGCAGAACAGTAAAATATATGAAGCACAGCGAAACATGCATGGATGAGAAATAAAGCGCGGGGCGTGCTTGCGCTGCCGGCTCAGACCTGAAGCGCGCACACACACACACACACCTTTCACACAGCATGCGATCGCAACTTCAGTTCTCTTTCGTGGATTATTTGGATTGAATAATCAAAATTCTAGGTAAAAATGTACGCCCTGGCAAGTATTCACGTAAACACAGTCGGGTATGTCTTTAGTGAATGGAAACTGTTGATAAAAATAAATCGTATGTGTTCCATTGGGTATCCTACGTGTAGGTCTTAAAGGACCGGATCAGCAGCCGAATATTCTGTGTAATTAATGTTAATGAAACAACAGAAAATAGACAATCACCCAATGCTTGACTGAATTAGTGTATATATTTATAAAGAATCAGTCTATAGTTAATTTATAGAGTGAAGAATTTACTTTTTTGAACGCTACTGTTAAATAGATCTAGTACTGTAGCTGAAAAAAATAATCAAGCACTGTTTATTTTATTTGTCTCTTATAGTATTTGACATATTGTTTGTAATTTGATTTTTGCTTATTTTTAATAACAAAGATACAATTAAATTAAATATCTATATTGTAATTATAAAATTACATTTAAAAAATATTAAATAACTCGTTTCATGAAATAAGATTTTGGTCATCCCAACCTATTCAGAATTGTTAAAGGTTAGCAAATGTTACCATGATTGATAATAATGTCAATGTTGCAAACATCTTTGTAAGGATGTACACACTGGCACTTGCTAATTATTATTATTTTATTTAATAAAGGGGAGGGAATGGTCAAAAAGCAGGGAAGGGACAAAGTTTTTTTTTATTATTAATTTATAAAACAATTAATTGTAAGTTCTGTCATATTTTTCAGTTACTTTTACTGTTTTCGTTTTTTTCCCCATGGTATCGAGGTATTTTAGTCTGGTATCGTTATTTTGGTATCGTGACAACACTAGTGTGTTATATGATTAGAATGTTGTCCCGGTTTTAAAATAAAGCACAGCAATGAAATTTGAGAGTGTTTCTCCCTTTTCAGGAAAAGTATCGAAAAAGTATTATCGCAATTCTTGACTTGGTATCGGTATCGAAACAATAATTTTGGTATCGTGACAACACTAGTGTACACTGCTCCTTTTCTCACAGAGACAGTTTAATGTCTAGGGGAGAGCCGGGACGATTGAAACGCGTGATGGATGAAACATTGAGATTTCCTTGAAAACCACTCACGTCATGTACGTCAAATTTCTTCAGCACATACAGCACGCATTGCAGACCAGACCCGCGAAAACATTTCTTTAGAGCCGGAAAGCTGTTTTTGAGTGCGGTAAGTGAAGTCTTTTGTGCCGTACTTTTTTTTGACTGACAAGTTGTATTTATTGCTTCATGTGCGATTGTAATGACAATACGGCAGGTGTATTAGTCCTGCAACACACACTTAAGTGTGCATTATCAGAGTTTTTTAGTTTGAGTGCAGAACTGGTTTAACTGGCAGGAGGCGCTGTCGGGACGGTGAAACAAGTGTTCATAATTTTATGAAGTTCATAATAACAGGCTATTCAACTATAGCAAACACTCAATATGACTCAAGGAAGAAATGTAAAAAAATGAATTGTAAACTGATTTGTTTGTCTTCGTCAGAATAGCCTATGAGATTACGCAAAATGCACATAGGCTTATTATCGGCTATTATTTATTGGGCGCCAGAACAAAAATGGTTAATATGAACCTTTAAATTTAAATAAATTACAAAATATGTTTGTAACAATATGTACATAAGTCAGTTGTCAGGTATTGTTGATAAAAACAAGCATTAGATGAATAGTTGCCGTTTAAACTGTTATGTTTCATTCGTCCCACCCGTGTGTGCACAACTACCGTTCAAAGTCAGTTCAAAGTTCAATGTCTTCTCACATGATCTAATATCTTATAGTCTTATGACACTGATATTTTTTCTGTTAGGTTTTAACATGAAATGCTTAAGCAATAAAAAGTTGAAAGTACTGCTTTAGAAGTTTAGACTAAAATATACACTTTACACTAAAATACCACCTGTGTTGGCACTAATTCACAGCCACTACTTCACAATAATCATGCATTAAAAAAAAAAAAAGATTGGACAGTAAATTTGACATATTCAAGGGCTTTCTTTTGATCCATCTTCCATTTATTTTAATACACAAAACAATGCAAAAAGTGCCACTGTGCATCTTTTTTCTTTTGATAATTTTTGCACAAGAGCTACAATCACAGTTCATAAACCTCTTAAGTCTCTACTTGCTGGGCTTACATCATTTTCACAAAGTTTCAAACAGTGGTACACAAATAGTTAAACAATCACAGAACTTTTCTCAATATATATTTTAAAGAATACATTTACATACTTGTGCTGTGTAGTAACATAAGCCTTGTGAATTTATTTGTCCCAAAAAACAAGGTCTTCTTGAGTAGCAAAGAGGCAGCAAAAGCTGCATCCCAAAAATGTTAATATCATGAACTGCAAATCCATCAAGAACCAAACAGAACGGGTAGGAAAGCCATGGAACAACAAACCCCTTCACACGTGCCGTTTAATTCCCATGAGGCATCTGCAAACAGAAGACAAAGAAAAAAGCTGTTAGTTTAGTTGAGATCAATTGAAGCAGCGTACAGAGACAGACTATTGATTGACTATAAATGGACATATAGGCTAAGTTGAGTTGTATTGTCTGTATTTGGGCTAATAATATAATATTATGACACTGCTGTTTTTTATCTGTAAACTAGTCTTTAAGACGAAAACAGTAGATACTCATGTAACTACCATTAAATGAGAAATCTGACTGCTATGAGGCTCAGCATTATGTCTCTGATTGGCCATTGTGTTCATGTGCTCAACATACATGTCTGTGATTGGCTACAATGTTCAACGTTTCAAAAACATGTCACATGTGGTCTTCACCGAGCGCTTACCGCTGATGGACGGATCCGCTGGTGGACGGATCCGCAGGTGGACGGTTCCGCTGGTGGACGGATCCACTGGTGGACGGATCCGCTGGTGGACGGTTCCGCTGGTGGACGGTTCCGCTGGTGGACGGATCCGCAGGTGGACGGTTCCGCTGGTGGACGGATCCGCTGGTGGACGGATCCGCTGATTGACGGATCCGCTGGTGGACGGATCCGCTGATTGACGGATCCGCTGGTGGACGGATCCGCTGATTGACGGATCCGCTGGTGGACGGATCCGCTGATTGACGGATCCGCTGATTGACGGATCCGCTAATGGACGGATCCGCTGATTGACGGATCCGCTGGTGGACGGATCCGCTGGTGGACGGATCCGCTGGTGGACGGATCCGCTGATTGACGGATCCGCTGGTGGAGGGATCCGCTGGTGGACGGATCCGCTAGTGGACGGATCCGCTGGTGGACGGATCAGCTGGTGGACGGATCCGCTGATTGACGGATCCGCTGGTGGAGGGATCCGCTGGTGGACGGATCCGCTAGTGGACGGATCCGCTGGTGGACGGATCAGCTGGTGGACGGATCCGCTGGTGGAAGGATCCGCTGGTGGACGGATCCGCTGGTGGACGGATCCGCTGGTGGAAGGATCCGCTGGTGGACGGATCCGCTGGTGGAAGGATCCGCTGGTGGACGGATCCGCTGGTGGACGGATCCGCTGATTGACGGATCCGTCAAGAACAAGCTTGGCTTACGTCGCTTCAGAGTTCCTACTGGCGGTGCGAATGCAACCAGGAAAACGTTCTTAAGGGATTATAAATTTACGTTCCGCACGCATCTGAATAAACTTTGAGAAATCTTTCCAGTAGTTCTTGGGAAATCACCCTTATGGCTTGTAAAATGTGAAAGCCCCCCTTATGCTGCTTCTATCTGAAAGAATCTATGTCAGTATCTGCTGCACCGGTAGAGGACTGGTTACTCCTTACAGCTCCTGTTGGAAAAAAAACTAAAAAAGTGCCATAAACATCTTCAACTTTCCCAGACTAATAAGCTCCTAATTGATAGTTCTTCAGTAATGTAGATCAGTGGTTCTCAATCCTGGTCCTGGGGACCCACAGCTCTGTTCAGTTCATAGAGCTCTTTCCTAACGAGATGATGATCTGAATCAGGTGTGTTAAATGAGGGAGACATACAAACTGTGCAGAGCAGTGGGTCCCCAGGACCAGGATTGAGAACCACTGATGTAGATCATTTAAGGGATAAACAGGTATTTCAACGATTTAAATATTAATTTAAAGGGAAACATACACCGGCAAAACAAAACACCTGACGATACATTGAGGTTTTATTGTTTTGCCGGTATACAGTATGTTTTTATGACTCTCAAAGTGAGGGTAGCATTGACTTCCATTATATGAATCACAGAGGACTACGGTTTCAGCTAAACATCTTTACTGTTCAACTGAAGAAGAAAAAAAGACACCTACATCTTGAATGGCCTGAGAGTGAGTGAATTAACAGCAAATAAAAAATTTGGGTGAACTATCCCTTTAAATTGATCAGAATCAGATAACACAAAAGCAGTTTTATGTTTGATGGGACTGAATTACTAAAGTAAGAAATACATTTTAAGAAATTGTAATATCTTAGCCATAAATATTATTTAGGTTGTGGAGATGGTTTACGAAATACTCTTAACACTCAATTTCTTGTTATTATATCATACTTACTGATCAACAAACTTCTTGTGAGCATTTCTTTGAAACACTTCTTCCCATTTACTCCTTTCCAGTTCATTTTTTTAGCTACTGAATCTGAGAAAAGCCTTTGAAGTATGTTCCATGCGATTTGTTTGGTGTTCTGTCCTCCAACAGCACCCAGAGCAGATATCTGAAAGACAGAAATACATGATATAAAACTGTATAATTCTATTTTCTGTTTTGATTAATGGTCTGAAAATATAGATGAGAGTAAAGAATACTATATAGGCACAGAGTAAATTTGTACAGCAATCGTGAAGTAGCTTTAGATAATAAAAAAAAATAAAAAAACACACCATGTTTTGTTTAGCCCGTGCGTTTCTTGAATCTTTAAGCCACTCCTCCAACTGCTCAACTTCAGGCATAGTGGCCAGTGCAACACTGATATTGTGAGGCTTTTTAACCACAGGAGTTTCTGTCCCCAGTCGAGCAGCAAGATTATCGACAGCAGAGGCAAGCTACGTTTGCTGGTCCTTAACATTTATTTCTAACAATGTTAGAATGTGCAGCTGAGCAGCTACAAAAAGAGTTAAGGAAGCATTTAAAGACCAAAAAGTCTTCTTAAACTATATCATTTGAAAAAGTGTACTCACAGAATGTTTTAAATTTAAAGGATGCATAGCTGTCAGGATTCCTCTATAATGATACAAACCACCACAGTTCTGTTGGATTTTGTATTGAGTTTTTGTTTTAAGGATGGCTTGAGCATTCTTGGGTGCTTTTTACAGTTCTGGGTGGTACAATCTCAACAACCTAAGGAGGGCTGTGAGGGCTACTAAAGAAACACCAAACTGCACAGACCAATTGGCTAAACATTTTTCATTTTTACTAGCCCTCAGACGTTTCATAGCAAGGAGAGGAAAGCCCTTTGAGATCATCTGCGACAGAGGCACCAACTTCAGGGGGGGAGAGCGTGAGCTCTCTGAAGCCTTTACTGAAATGGAACCATCAATCCAAGAGCAACTAGCCAAACAAAAAATTTCCTTCCAATTCAACCCACCTCACGCACCTCACTTCGGAGGAGTATGGGAGAGGGAAATTAAATCAGTCAAGACTGCCCTCCAAGTTGTCCTGAAAGATCACACCGTCTCGGAGGAAGTCCTTACCACAGTATTGATCGAAGTGGAAGGCATCGTAAATTCAAAACCCCTGGGGTACGTATCATCTGATATAGCAGATCCTGACCCTATTACCCCCAATTTTCTGCTCATGGGGCGGCGGGACGCTTCCCTACCTCAGGCTGTGTATGGACCCAGCAATCTACTTGGACGGCGCCGCTACAGACACAGTCAAGTGATCACCGATCACTTCTGGACCCAGTTCCTCAGAGACTACCTACCCAGTCTTCAGCTTCGACAGAAGTGGCAGAACATCACACCAAACCTAGCAGTCGATCAGGTTGTATTGATTGCGGACTTTCAACTTCCAGAGCAAAATGGCCTGTCGGTAGGGTAACCCGAGTCCTACCAAGCGACGACGGTGCAATAAGAGCCGTCGAAGTTGACATCAAGGGCAATACATATGTCCGGCCTGTTGCTAAACTCATTGTGTTACCTGAAATGCCTAAGGTTTAGTTCTTAGCACCAGTAGTTAATCTCGGACATTTTGTGGACTTACAAATTTCCTGTGTAAATTTGTGGGGCGGCTGTACAAAATTCCCCGCCGCACGCATGCGCGAGTCGAACTTGTTCAGACTTGTCTGATGTATGCGCAAAAAGTTCCATTCAGCAGCATCCAGCGCACGGAGTTTTCCTGGCATTTTTTCGTTTCTAAAAGTCTTTCTTCTTTGTGTGGTATTACTGTGCGTTCATAACTACGTAAGTAAGATATTTATCATTTATATTTATCATCCTTATTTTGTTTTATATATATACCACTTTTATATGTATCCACGCAAACCTGTCTACGACTTGCAACTTTTGTGGCTTAATAAATATTGAGAATGGACAAGTTCACTCTGGAGTAGCTGCAGTTCTTTCTAACCGAAGAATTAGGCCAGTTGAGTTCCAACCATCCCACTGCGCACAGAATATCCCACAAAAACCATGGCCCCGGGCTGGATCCGTATTAGAGCAGTGAAACGTAAGTGACTGTAACGCGGATTTGCCGGTTTAGAGATGGATCCGGCTCGGAGTCGCCTGCTGTCTGGGGTGGCTCTTTTTTTACGTTTGCCGAGGCAACGTGTAGATAATGGTCCTCAAACAATATGCGCAGGGAACTGAGCAGACGGGAATTATGATTGTGTGTAAACTAATTTTGTGTTCTTTATTGTTTGAGATTATAACATGAGGTCTATATTAATACACTATATTCAGCTTTTTCATCCAGACAGTGTTTATTTGTCTGGTTGATATTTGGCTGCATTTAATTTTTGAGAAAATGAAATATGTAATCATCTTATCCTTGGAGTTAGATGTCTGTATTAATACACTATTCAGCTTTTTCATCCAGACCGTGTTTACTTGTCTGGTTGATATTTGGCTGTATTTAATTGAGAAAATTAAATATGTACTCATCTAATCTTTGAGGAGTCATTTCATTCTGAGGAAATAAATGGTTAGTTCCCAGGGAGAAATGGACAACACCTCATTATATGGTGCCCATCTCCCTTCGGTGCCCTCCAGCGAGTTCTAGTCTCAGTGTCTGACTCGCAGAAGGGGGGTTAAAGAGGGTCAGTTCGGTTGTTTCGGTTCGCCGTTTCAGGGCACCGAGGCGTCAGCGTCCTCAAACGATCCTCCGAGGAGGGTTGTAAAGCAGTCAGTTCGGTTGTTCCCTGCCGGTTCGCCGTTACAGGGCACCGATGTGGCTGTTCGACCAATACCAGAGGCCAGTCTTGAGAGACTGGTCCCCTTAGTAGATTTTGGTGATGGGTGGTGATGGCACTGTGGATAAGACACATGCCTTTGGTGTGAGAGACCCGGGTTCGAATCCACTGTGAGACACCAATGTGTCCCTGAGCAAGACACTTAACCCTAGTTGCTCCAGAGGCGTGCGACCTCTGACATATATAGCAATTGTAAGTCGCTTTGGATAAAAGCGTCAGCTAAATAAATAAATGTAAATAAATGTAGATTTTCTGGCAGCGTGTAAGTTACTTATCTCACTATAGAAATAATTTCTATATCCTGCTCACTATAGAAATGGTTTCAGAATTCAGTTCGGTTCTTCCGCCCAGATTTCTAGGTGTCCTCCCTACGTGGTGGACCCTGAGCAGGCTCTGGTTATGGAGCAAGAAGTACAGACTCTTCTGAGAAAGGAAGCTATAGAAAGGGTTCCTAGGGGTTTACAGCCGTTACTTCATTGTTCCAAAGAAGGATTGAGGCTTACATTCAAACCGATTGCGTCACAGATTCAGTCCGAGGACTGGTTTGTCATGATAGATTGAAGGACGCGTCCTTCCATGTAGCCATCCGTCCTCATCACAGGAAGTCCCTGAGGTCCGCTTTCAGGGGCGAAGTGTACCAATATCGGGTTCTTCCCTTCGCCCTAGGTAAAACTAGGCGAGTCACTGACTGTTGGGTCTCATGGCAGCTGTGTCCAACATAATAACTTTTGGCCTCCTGTACATGAGACCCCTGTGGTGGTGGCGCAGAACCAAGGGGTTTTCTCAGAGGAAAAATCTTTTTAGCATGATCAAGATCACGCGGCGATGCCTACGTGCCTTAGTCATGTGGAAGAAACCTTGGTTCCTCGCCCAAGGCCCAGTCCTGTGAGCTTCTTGTCGACGTGTACACTATCGACGGATGCTTCCCTCACAGGTTGGGGGGGGGGGAGGGATCATGAGTGGTCGCTCGGCGAAAGGTCTTTTGCAGGACCATCTACTTTCTGGGCACATAAATCGCCTAGAAATTATGGCGGTGTTTACATGGACAACACATTGGCGGTCTCTTACATAATCCAGGGAGTTCTGGAGAGAGTTCGCCGGGATGGGGTCCGTCTTCTGAATGAAAAGCCCCGTTTTGTAACGAGTACATCCGGTGTTATAGGAAGTGTTCCCGGTTCCGGCTGACCTAATTTATGCAGCCTAACAATCATCTTAAATGGTCTTAATATGTTTAATTCGCTGTTTACTAGTGTCTTAGATACCATTGCTCCCTTGAGACCTAAACTATACAAAGATAAATATGAACCTTGGTTGAATAATAACACTCAACATCTTAGAGAAATCTGCAGAAGAGCAGAGCGGTGTTGGAAAAAGGACAAGTTACAGGTGTCTTATGAAATTATGCGTGAGTCCTTAACTGTATATCAAACTGCTGTAAAAGCTGTAAAAACGGCCAGATCTAAGTATTTCTCTGAGCAAATTACTAAAAACTCAGGTTGTTCAAGGGCGTTGTTTAATATATTGAACTCTGTGACAAATCCTACAAATAACATCTATCTTTCTGAATCAGTTATTTGGTGTGAAAACTTTTTTGTTGATAAAATAACAGTTATCAGGCAGTCCATTTTATCTCATATTTATACCATTTTTTTGAGCCAATTACTATGCCCGGTTTATTGGATATAGTTTCTAAATTGAAGACTACAACTTCCTCTTTGGATATTGTCCCCACACATTTTTTCAAATATATGTTTTACTGCTTTGGGACATGGATCTTAGAAATTGTTAATAATAGTTTTCTTACTGGGTTTGTCCCATCTTTTTGCAAACATGCCTTGGTGAGACCAGTCTTGAAAAAGCCCAATTTGGACACAACTGTTTTATCTAATTTTAGATATATTTCTAACTTACCTTTTATAGCCAACATCTTAGAGAAATCAGTATTAGTGCAATTGCAAAAATTTCTCGACACAAATAGTATCTTTGAGACATTTCAGTCTGGTTTTAGGTGAAATATTAGTACTGAGTCTGCCCTACTAAGAGTATTAAATGATATCCTAATATCAGTTGATTATGGGGATTTAGTTTTCAGTTTTGATACAGTTAATCACACTATTCTTATTTCACGTCTTGAACAGTGTGTGGGCATCCAAGGCCTTGCCCTAAGCTGGTTTAAATCTTTTTTGTGTGACACAACTTTTTCAGTGGGCATAGGAAACTCTGTTTCATCAGTTGCCACCTTGACTTGTGGTGTTCCCCAAGGGTCTATTCTAGCACCAACACTGTTTTCTTTGTATATGCTCCCATTAGGAAATATACTTAGGAAGCATGGAGTGTCATTTCACTTTTATGCAGATGATACACAAATATACATGAATGGGCTAGGAAAATTGTTTGCATGTCTAGAGGACATTAGATCTTGGCTAACTTAAAATTGCTTATTCTTAAATTCTGGCAAAACAGAAGTTATTATGTTTGGGCCTCAAGTGAAAAAGACTAATGTAAACCTTAATCTTGGCTATCTGAACACCATCAAACCAACAGTAAGAAATTCCTTTTAGGTTCCTCCCTAAAATTTGATCAACATATTAATACAGTAGTGAGGTCATGTGTTTTTCCAATTAAAACTTCTCTCTAGAGTCAAGTCTTGGTTATCTTTTAAAGATTTTTGACTCTAGAGAGAGTTACGCATCCCCTTGTTTTATCGCGCCTGGATTACTGTTACTCTTTATATGTTGGTTTACCTCAGTGCTCAATATCACGACTCCAGATTGTCCAAAACGCTGCAGCCAGGTTTTTGACTGGGACTTGTAAGCGACAGCATATTACTCCGATCTTAAAATCTTTATAATAATAATAATAATAATAAATAATAATTCTTTAAACTGGCTGCCAGTTTCTTATACAATTGATTTTAAGATATTGGTCTTTGTTTTTAAATCCCTAAATGATCTGTCTTATTTGTCTGACTTAAAATAAGCCAACAAGATGTCTCAGGTCCACAAAAAACTGCTCTCTGTCTCAGCCTAGATCACAGCTAAAGGCAAGAGGTGATTGTGCATTTGCAATAGTGGGGCCTAGGCTATGGAATAGTCACCCCTTATCTGTTAAAACGTCAAATTCTGTTTATGAGTTTAAATCTAAATTGAAATCTTATTTTTTTTGCTTTGGCTTTTTAAACTTTGTATGTTAAATTAGCTGATTTTACTTTGTATAGTTTCTTTTTATTTTGTGTTTGTTTCCTTGTTTTATCTTATTTGTACAGCACTATGGTTCAAATGCTGTTGTGTTTATCTGTGCTTAATAAATACAAATTCAAATTTGACTTATAGAAATTGATAATGTGTTATGTGTATGCCAGGTTCAAGAGATGTGTTTTTAGTCTAGATTTAAACTGACAGAGTGTGTCTGCTTCCCTGACAATGCTGTTCCAAAGTTTTGGTGCTAAATAGGAAAAGGATCTACTGCCAGCAGTCAATTTAGATATTCTAGGTATTATCAACTGGCTGGAGTTTTAAGATCGCAATAGACGTGAAGGACTATAATGCGTTAAGAGCTCGTCAAGTAAAGGGGAGCTAAACCATTTTGTGCTTTGTAAGTAATCAGCAATATTTACAAATTTATATGATGTTTAATAGGCAGCAATGCAGTGTTGACAGAACCGGGCTACTATGGTCATACTTCCTGGTTCTGGTAAGAACTCTAGCGGCTGCGTTTTGGACCAGCTGGAGTTTGTTTATAAAGCATGCAGGCAACCACTTGTAGAGGTCATGAATGCATGAACTAACTGTTCCACATTTTTTATTGAAAGCATATGTCGTAATTTAGATATATTTTTAAGATGGAAGAATGCGGTTTTACAGATGCTAGAAACGTGGCTTTCAAATGAAAGATTATTATAATAATAATATACTTTATTTTATAGAGCGCCTTTAAAAGCAGCTTCTAAAATCGCTGTACATAAAAATCACAATCCACAGGAAAATACAACAGATAAAAGTTAATAAAACAAGAACAACAACATTAGAATAACCGTAAAACAGTCACAAAAAAACATCAGCAGCCAAATGCAAGTAAAAAAAAAGTGTGTCTTGAGAAGAGCTTTAAAAATGCCAAGAGTCTGGGCTTCCCTGAGTTCAGGAGGAAGAGAGTTCCAAAGTGAAGGAGCATAAACAGAAAAAGCCCTGTCACCCATAGATTTCAGGTGCGTTTGCGGAACAGTTCACAGATTACACTGAGGAGCGCAGTCTGCGATTTGGGGTATAAGGGATTAATAAGCCAGATAAGTATTGTGGAGCTAAGCCGTGTAATAACCTTGTATGTCAACATCATGATCTTGAAATCAACACGGAACCTGACAGGGAGCCAGTGTAAAGACTTCAGAACCGGAGTAATATGGTCATATTTCCTGCTTCTCGTCAGGATCCAGGCGGCAGAGTTCTGAAAAGGGCTGCACGATATTGGGGAAAAAATTACATTGCGATATTTTATTTTTCTGCTATTTCACCAGATGACTTGAATAGTTCTCTTTGGAAAGAATGAATCATCTGAATGACTGGGGTGATTTTGTAATGGAGTAAATCTGCATATAAACTATTATAGTTAACTAATGTAGTTAACTACACAGCAAATTTGAAAGTGTTAAATTAACACTCACAGTGAGAAAATTAACACTTTTTCGGGGTTTATATAGGTCCACACTAAATAGAGTTAAACTAACACTTTTAATAGTGTTACTTTTTTTCACACTTGCCTAGTGTAAAAACAACACTGTATGTGTTCACTGTTAACACCATTAGTGCCCCCCCCCCCATTTACACCAAGTTAGTGTTGAAACTACACTAGTTGTGTCAATATCTTAACACCAAGAGATTTATTTCCGCACTACAACATACAAACCCTGATTAAGGTTATTAAGTGTAATCGGTATTTGACTAAAAATACATGTGTGCATTCAGTTAAATAAGTCAACACACTGTATCAGTTTGAAATGTTATTTAACACAGATGTACAAATTACACCAACACAAAAGGTACAATTCACCATCATCTGACCCATATAAACACTGCAGATCAAAAGGCCTGTAGAACTTCAAGCTGTTAGCTTTTGTCACGGGTGAACTTTTTCTTGATGAACCAAGTTTCCTGTGGGAACGATTGGGGTGCGGCACATCTCACTCCGGTTCCGGGTGTGGCAGAATCATTGTCCGGCCTGATTAGCGCTAATGCACTACAGGTGCGAGAGAGAGAGAGGAGCGGCGTTTACACAGGCTGTTTGCTTCATAAGCCATAGATAAAAGGGCTAAGGCAGGGGTGTCCAAACTCGGTCCTGGAGGGCCACTGTCCTGCAGAGTTTAGCTCCAACCCCAATTAAACACACCTGAAACAGCTAATCAAGGTCTTGATTAGCTGTTGAAGGTCATTAGGCATGCTAAAAACTTACAAGCAGGTGTGTTGAGGCAAGTTGGAACTAAACTCTGCAGGACAGTGGCCCTCCAGGACCGAGTTTGGACAACCCTGGGCTAAGGGGAGAGCGTCTGGGTCGTTGTTTTTGTGGTTGTTGGTCCGTTGTTGGTCCGTTGTTGGTCCCGTGTTGGTCCCGTGCTGGTCTCGTGCTGGTCTCGTGCTGTTCTGTGGTTCTGGGTTTCTCGGAGCAGTGGTGGTCACAAGCTTATTCTGGGAAATTGTCTGGGTGTGGAAGCCGCCCATTGAAGTTGCTGGCTCAGAGTGATCGTCTGTGGGAAATCTGCTGGACTGAGTTATCGATGGAATCTGCACTGAGAGGAGAGAGAGAAAGATAAGTGAATTGATTTCATCTTGCGAACATTCAAACAGTTGAAGAGGATGCAGTGAGTGTGGAACTGATTGTTGGAGAAGCTATGTGTTTCAGAGTGTGTTGAGGAGGAACTGAAGATTTAATATCCCCCACGTGAGTGTAACAAATGGAGTGAGGCCTCTGAACAGCCCTATCGTGTGAGTGAATTGCAGTGCTTTTGCCTTATGGATACACATTGATTTATGGCTGTGGAATTGAAGTGAACACGAGTGTGGTGTGCTTTTGCTGAGAAGTGGCCCCAAACCATGCGTACACGTTTGTGGAAAGTTGTTACTATATCTGTTCTCCATCAGAAGCCTAGAGTGCTACAGCTGAGCTGAGAAGTACTGTGTACTGTGAAGAATCCTTACCTGTTCTCCTTCTTGTCTGAGTCTGGAAGTATGCAGCATCGCTGGTGAAGTAAGCTTTTAAACCACTGTCTCCCTATCGTGAACCGAAGAAAATACTTTGTATTGTGAAGATCCTTACCTGTTCTCCTTACTGTCTGAGTCTGGAAGTATGCAGCATCACTGATGAAGTAAGCTTTTAAACCACTGTCTCGTTACCGAGCACCGACGAAAGTACTTTGTACTGTGAAGAATCCTTACTCGTTCTACTTACTGTCTGAGTCTTGAAGTATGCAGCATTGTTGAAGTAAGCTTTTAAACCACTGTCTCACTACTGTGAACCAACGAAAGTACTTTGTACTGTGAAGAATCCTTACCTGTTCCATTTACTGTCCGAATCTGGAAGTATGCAGCATCGCTGGTGAAAGAAGCTTTTAAATCACTGTCTCATTACTGTGCACTGATGAAAATACTTTGACCTGTGAAGAATCCTTACCTGTTTACTTACCTTCTGAGCCCCGAAGTGTGCAGCTATCGCTGGAAAAGGAGTGCTTACCTGGTTATTTACCTTCCGAGCCCCGAGGTGTGCAGCTATTGCTGGAGGAAGAGTGCTTACCTGTCTACTTACCTCCTGAGTTCCGAAGTGTGCAGTTATCGCTGGAAGAAGAGTGCTTACCTGTCTCTCTACCGTCGGGGCTGTGAAGTGTGTAACATCCCGGGGAAGGAGCCCTCGATCTGCCCAGCTGTTCCGGGGAGAAGGCCCATCGACCGTTATCCTTTTCTTTACTTCCATAAATACAGTGCTTAATAAAGATTGTTACTCCTTTGAAACTACCTCTGTTTCTGTGTCCCTCTGTTGCATGCCCGTGGTGTCGGCTCCTCACGGTAGTGACTAAGTTAGGGGTGGCTGGTCATCCGAGTCCCCCCCGACCTGTGACACTTTTACAAGTTCACCCAACTCACAGTATCTCTGTACTTTAAATGCATGACGTTCTGAAAAATGTTCTGTGAAAAGTTTGTGGACAGCTGTGTGGACAAGGAAAGAAATTGCCTCTCTGTATGCATCTCCTTCAAGTTGTTGCACATCATCTATCCTCCTTCGTCGACTTGGTCCTCCACTTTCAGTCATCTCCAAGCGAACACGTTTTGGGTTCTTCCTCGACAAAGTTTTAAGGTGCCAGGAGATGAACCCTGTTCCCTGTTCCCTTTTCCGGATCGTAGAAATGCTCCTGTCAAAAAGACAAGAGAACGCTTTCTGTAAAATCTGAACAGTCATTACGTTACATGGATAGATAGATAATATAAACTGCTATTACATGCCACAAAAAAGGAGTGTATAACTTCATGTCAAACTAGATTGTATTTCAAGTATATCAATACAAAAGATTCTTACATGGCTCTTTGTTGAAAACGGGTCTCTCAGGCTAGAAAAGAGAAATAATGCCCAAGGCATAAGTTTCCCGCTGTTTGTGGGTGGGGATCCTCCTGCAAAGTAAAAAATAAATAAATAAAAAATAAAGGTTAATGGTACACTTAACCTTGTTTTCTACATCAATTGACACAGCTGTGTGCATTTCTTGCATCTGTGCATTGAAGTCTTACCCATGAATATCGGTCATGTGACTGACAATATTAACAAGCTGACGTCTGATGCTGTGCTTTTTTTCAAGTTGTAGTTGTCAGGTATTCTTCAAGCACTTCCTCACCACCAGATTTTTTTTCCAGTGCATCTTGGACAATCTGATTAAACATGACCACAATACAGGTGAACACATGAAGACTACTAAAATGGTGAAAGAATTATTATATGGACAAATTAACCATAAGGAAAAACATGCATACCCGTTTTGCTTTTTCAGCATCCAAGTTAAAACTGTTGCTGACCATTGCCGTTTGATTTTGCACTGCTCTCTCGGTCTCTTCATGGTCAGTTGAAGAGAGTGAAAGAGTATCAGTGCATGTGCTGGGGGTTGAGCATCTTGTGGGTGAAAACTCTTGACAGAGAAAAGCAAAACATCATTTTAATGTTTTCTCTAAAGGCATCAAATCAAACAGGGCTTTGTCTAAATGTTCTTTACTTCTGAAGCAAGAATTGTCCATCACAAATCAAATTAAAGGGTTAATTTAACAAATTAAAATTATGTCATTAATTACTCACCCTCATTACTTCCTCCGTTCATCTTTGAAAAGACAGATTAAGATATTTGATGAAATCAGAGCTTTCTGAACCATCAATAGGCAGAAACATCATTGCAACTTCCGGTACAATCATTGTACACTTCCGGTTCTTCCGGTGGCGCGGTACTGCTGCGACCCGTACTCTTGTCTCACGCCGTAGCTCTGTTTGTTTTGTTTTGTTTTTAACGTTGGTTTTGTGTGTATACGTATAGTCGACACAATGACGACCTTGGAAAAACTTTTACTGGTACTTTTTATTGCGGAACTCCTCCGGGCATGCCAAACCAAAGGAAACAGTCTGGTGCTGTCATACACCAGAGTTGAGCTGCTGGCCCTTCGAGCTGCGGGAGACCATCCACCGCCCGACCTCTTCGAGGATATGGGTCCTCGGACCTGAGGAGACGAACTCGGAGAAGAGGAAAGAGAGGAGGTATCCGACAGCGTCTCCGAAGGAGAGGCAACAGGCCACCGTTACCCTCCATGATCCTCAGCAATGTGAGATCTTTGAAAAGGAAAATGGGCGAGTTACGGATTAACGCTTCAGCCTGCTATGAATACCGCAAGTCCTCTATAATGGTGCTCACGGAGACATGGCTGCGTCCCGATGTTCCTGACTAACTGTGTGAGGTGGAGGGTTTCTCTCTCATTCGCTCCGATAGGAGTGAGACGTCAGGTAAAGACAGAGGCGGAGGTATTTGCGTTTTTATAAATGATATGGTGCAGGCAACATACATTGCGGAAAATTTTTGTAATCCTGACGTCGAATTAATGTGCTTGAGCCTAAGACCTCTGTATCTGCCCAGAGAGTTTGGCAACATCATCCTCTGCAGTGTGTATGTCCCCCCAAGTGGGAACGCCGCAAACGCTGCGGCACACATTATTGACTATGTACATCAACAGTTATTGCGCACTCCGGAGGCTGCGGTTGTGATTTTAGGGGATTTTAATCACTGCAAATTGGAATTGTCACTCCCGGGATTCTTACAGTATGTTAAATGTAGTACAAGAGAGGATAGAATCCTTGATAAGTGTTACTGTAATGTGAAGAACGCTTATGTGAGCAGGGCTAAACCCCCGTTGTCAAATTCGGACCACAATGTAGTACATCTCATTCCTACCTACAAAACTGTCCTTAAAAGCAGTAAACCATACACCAAGACTGTGAAGGTATGGACGAGTGACAGCATAGAGTCCCTTAAAGGCTGTTTTCTCTCGACGGAGTGGAGTATTTTTCATGAACTGGACGTGGACAAAGCAGCAGAGACGGTTACGGATTACATAAAATTTTGTGTGGACAATGTTATACCTCAAAAAGAAATAACTATATCCTAACAATAAACCATATATAACTAAGGAGGTTAAAGACTGTATCAACCGTAAGAAATTTAAGAACCAGGACAGAGCACAACTGAAAATAGTGCAAGCTGAGCTTAATCATTTGCTCAGGGAAGCCAGGAAGAGACATAAAGATCTAATTGAACAGAGTTTTAGAGAAAAGAAATCAAAAAATATATGGGACACGATGATGGCAATCACGAATATGACACCGGCTCAAAAACGTATCAGCACTTCAGATGATTTGCAAAGAGCTAATGAACTGAATGACTTTTATCTGAGATTTGAAACTCGGGACTTCTCTTTTGAGGGGAAGAATATCTTAGAGACAATCTCTGTCACAGAGCAGGATGTAAGGTTGGTGGTAGAACCCAAGGTGGTAAGATTGCACTTTAAAAACATATGTACTAAGAAGGCAACGGGACCGGATGGAATATCCGCATTTTTGTTAAAGACATGTGCAGATGAGCTGACACCTGCATGGTTTCCAATCTTTCAAAAATCAGTAGACTCGCATGTCATACCCACTTTGTGGAAGAAATCAGTAATTACACCGGTACCTAAAAAACCATGCCCAAAGGTGAATAATGATTTTAGGCCTGTGGCGCTAACGTCTATTGTTATGAAATGTTTTGAGAAGATAATGGTGTCATTTCTTAAACAAGATGTTGGTGCATTTTTAGATCCGTTTCAGTTTGCTTACAGGCAGGGGCGTGGCACAGACGACGCTATCAGTAGCATTTCACATCTGGTCAGTAAACACCTTGAAGACCCCAAAGCCTATGCACGTATTTTATTTGTTGATTTTAGTTCGGCTTTTAACACTATACAGTCTCACATGCTCATTCAGAAACTGAAACACATGAATGTTAATTATTTTATTCTTAACTGGTATTTTTCATTTTTAACAAATCGTACTCAACAGGTTAAAGTGAATAATGCTCTTACGGAGCCCAGGCCAATCAGCACTGGTGTTCCGCAGGGCTGTGTCAGCTCTCCAGCCCTTTTTACATTATATACTAACGATTGCCTCAGACACCATATTGATAATTATATTATTAAATTCTCCGATGATACAGCAATCCTTGGTCTTATGCATAAAGATAAAAGTCCAGCCACGTATTATACAGAAATTGAGGAATTTGTTCAGTGGTGCGATGATAACTATCTTATGCTAAACGTAACTAAGACTGAGGAGATGGTGTTTGACCCAAAAGCCATAGGTGACACCAGGCCTGTAGTAATTAACAGTGTACCCATTACTCAGGTTAGCTCCTACAAGTACCTGGGTGTACATATCGATAATGCACTGACCTGGAAGGACCATGTAAATACTGTCTGCTCCAGACTCCAGCAGAGGATGCATTTCTTACGAAGACTTAGATTGTATGGAGTAGAACAAAAATGTATGTTGTTGTTCTATCACGCAATATTAGAGAGTATTTTAAAGTACGGTATTACAAGCTGGTATGGTAACCTGACAGTACAATCAAAATCACAGATCGCTCGTCAAGTAAAGACAGCTATGAAGATTATGGGGGTCAAAAACTATCTACCCCCTCAGAAAATCTATGAGCAGTCGGTTATCAGACAGGCACAAAAAATAGCTTCCAACCCGACCCACATCCTCCATTCAGAATTCCAGCTTTTACACTCTGGCAGAAGATTTAGAGTTCCTAAATGTAGGTTAAACCGTTATAAAAATTCTTTCGTACCTATGTCCATTAAGCTCATTAACTCTACTATGTAGTGTGTGTAATGTGTTCTTTTTGCAATCTGTAGGCTTTGGGGTGTGTAATATGTTGGTTTTTGAGGTGTGTGATATGTCATTTGTACGATTTGTAGGCCACAGAGAATGTACAATATGTCAATTGTGTATTTTGTAGGCCAGATGGAGTGTGCAGTATATAAGTTTTGTATACTAGGGGTGCTATTAGTGTGCAGTATGATAACTGTGTATCACATAGGCCATGTAGAATACATAAGTTGTGTATTTTATGGGTACTATAGAGTGTGCAGGATGCCAATTGCGTATTTTATGGGCCTTAGGGAGAGTGCAATATGTTAATTGTAATTTTAATGTGTGCTATGGAGTATGCAATATTCAAGTTGTGTGGAAGGCGTTACTGTGTCTACTACTACATATACGTACTTATTTAAATGTATATGAGAGAAGGTTCGGGAGAGGATGTGCTAAGGAAATGTTGTGAACTGTCTTTTGTGCCGTCTCTGTAAAAGCTACGGAATGGACAGTGTCCAAAACAAATTTCCCTCCGGGGACAATAAAGTATATCTTAATCTTAAACTTTCAAGGTCTAGTGCTGTGCTGCCTTTGACTACGTGGATAGCATAGTAAATGACATGTAAGAGAAGAGATTGTTGAATAAAGTCGTTATTTTTGCCCACTGAAAGTATTCTCGTCGCTTCATAACATTAAAGTTGAACCTTTGGAGTCACATGGACTATTTTAACGATGTATTTACTACCTTTCTGGGCCTTGAAAGTGGTAATTACGTTGCTGCCTATGAATGGTTCAGAAAGTTCTCGAATTTCATCAAAAATGTCTTCATTTGTGTTCTGAAGATGAACGAAGGTCTTACGGGTTTGGAACGACATGAGGGTGAAAAATTACATTATTTTTTGGGTGAACTATCCCTTTAAAATGACAAAAATAGTAAAAAATATAGCTGCAAGCAGCCATTACCGGGGCCAAGCGCAAGAAGCGGCAACAGATGCCATCATGGGTTGGAGTGGCAGATCAACTGCAGCAAGGAGCAATTAAGGACATTTTAAGATCATTTTGGTAAAATGGCTGAAAAATCATATACATTAACTAAAAGTAACTAAAAGGAAGTTCGTCCAAATACGTCAAACTTGGTATCTATGTTCTCAGCATGACCCAAGGAATCTGTTAAGACCAGTGTCATTACAATAAGCATATTTTTTCAAAAGTTATTAGCATTTTTGGAATTTTAATTTTAACTTTTGACCAACAGGTGGCGCTGTCTCGAAATCTTTTGAGTACCTTCAGGGGATGGTGCTGGTGGCAAATTATGAGTTTCCTAATGTTACAGCAATGCATTCATTAAGTATGGCATTTTACATCACAAAACTGTATTGAAGTCAATGGGAATTTCATGTTTTTTTCTATTATAGCGCCAACAAGAGGCAAAATCCCACAATTTTTTTCATGTGTCCTCAGACTGAGCCCATACATGTGTGTGCCAAATTTGATGAAAATATCTCAATTCGCTTCGGAGTTATAGACATTTATATGAAAAAACACGTAAAAAATGATTGACACACGACTTTTATTGAATTTTACTACCCCTTACTATCAATATTTTCACATTTGGGCATTTGCATGTTGTTAACAAGCTATGATTGCGTACTTCTGACGGTGGTTTCGTCTCAATCGGACTAACGGTTTCGAAGATATCAGCAAATGTTTTTTAAGCGCTAAATCACAACGCTACACAAACCGTAAGTCAAAACCTAGCATATTTGGTATCTCTGAACTCGGCAACGATTCAGGACCACAACGAGATGACTCCCGTGAAAATAAGTCAACCACAGCCAGAGTTATAAGCATTTGAAAAATAAATGTTACCACTAGGTGGCGCTGTTTCGAAACTTCTCAGGCTCCTTCAGGGCATCGTACTGATGACCCATACCGAGTTTCGTAACAATTCGTTCATGCGTTCAAAAAATACAGCATTTTAGCACATAATTCAAAATGGCCGACAGCCAAAATGGCCGATCTGGGAAAATTGGATATCAGTCGACTCGGCATGACGCCCTAAATCTAAAGAGACCACTTTTATGATTTTTGGACAAACCGTTCAGAAGTTATGAGCGAAAATAGCCGTTTTTCATATCTCCGGACCAGTAGGTGGCACTGCGCCGAAACGCAGCATGTAGCCTCAGGTCATGCTTGTGATGACATGTACCAAGTTTGGTCTGAATACGATTAAGAGTTGCGGAGATACAGCCTTACGTCTGTTTTCGCAAGCGCTACGTAAAATTAGTTTGTGCGTTTATCGAAAGCGGTTTGACAAATCAACTTGAATTCCATAAATTTTTGTCGCCAATGCCTGGAGATGATCTGGTGCAATTTTGGTGAGAATCGGACAAACCGTCTAGGACGAGTTCGCAAAAGTAGGTTTTTTGGACAATTCAAAATGGCGGCCATATTTTTATGACGGAAAATGACGTCATAGGGTGCGTTCGAATCGTCATGAGCTCAGAAATCAGAGGAAAAAATAATTTTGTTGATAGGCCAAACGGTTCAAAAGTTATTAGCATAATAAAAGTGAAACTTTGGACAGGTGGTGGCGCTAGAGGCAATGAGTTAGAGACACCAAAATTGGTGCAATTGATGTTGGGACTGTCCTCTATCAGAATGTCAAACCAAAACAACTTTCCCGCAAACGGTTCTATGGGCTGCCATAGACGCCCAGTCGGAAGAAGAATAATAATAATAAATATAGCTGCAAGCAGCCATTCCGGGGCCAAGCGCAAACGCAGACGACAAGATATGCCAACATGGCTGGAAGTTTCAGACCGACAGCAGCAAGGAGCAATTAAAGACATTTAAAGATGAATTTAGGCAAAATGGCTTAAATTATATATACAGTGTCAGTAACTTATAAAATGATTTAATGGATTATCACTTTCGACCAATAGGTGGCGCAATTATGAAATCAATGCATTGTGATCAGAGTGAGGTGACAATGACACATACAAAGTTTGGTGTCAAAATGTGAAGGCATTGCAAAGATAAAGCCTAAATAGTCATTTTGGCAGCATGCCTCAACTTTGATGCTGTGGTATACGAAAACGGTTTTGTTTATCGTCACGAAATCCATAACTTTTAGTCGGCATGGTCTGGAGATGATATGATTCGATTTTGGTGAAAATCGGACGAATGGTCTAGGACAAGTTCGAAAAAGAAGGTTTTGAAAGTAAATAAAGATGGCGGACAGGAAGTTCGTCCAAATACGTCAAACTTGGTATCTATGTTCTCAGCATGACCCAAGGAATCTGTTAAGACCAGTGTCATTACAATAAGCATATTTTTTCAAAAGTTATTAGCATTTTTGGAATTTTAATTTTAACTTTTGACCAACAGGTGGCGCTGTCTCGAAATCTTTTGAGTACCTTCAGGGGATGGTGCTGGTGGCAAATTATGAGTTTCCTAATGTTACAGCAATGCATTCATTAAGTATAGCATTTTACATCACAAAACTGTATTGAAGTCAATGGGAATTTCATGTTTTTTTCTATTATAGCGCCAACAAGAGGCAAAATCCCACAATTTTTTTCATGTGTCCTCAGACTGAGCCCATACATGTGTGTGCCAAATTTGATGAAAATATCTCAATTCGCTTCGGAGTTATAGACATTTATATGAAAAAACACGTAAAAAATGACTGACACACGACTTTTATTGAATTTTACTACCCCTTACTATCAATATTTTCACATTTGGGCAGCAGCATTTAATTAACAAGCTATGATTGCGTACTTCTCACGGTGGTTTCGTCTCAATCGGACTAACGGTTTCGAAGATATCAGCAAATGTTTTTTAAGCGCTAAATCACAACGCTACACAAACCGTAAGTCGAAACCTAGCAAACATGGTATCTCTGGACTCGGCAACGATTCAGGACCACAACGAGATGACTCCCGTGAAAATAAGTCAACCACAGCCAGAGTTATAAGCATTTGAAAAATAAATTTTACCACTAGGTGGCGCTGTTTCGAAACTTCTCAGGCTCCTTCAGGGCATCGTACTGATGACCCATACCGAGTTTCGTAACAATTCGTTCATGCGTTCAAAAAATACAGCATTTTAGCACATAATTCAAAATGGCCGACAGCCAAAATGGCCGATCTAGGAAAATTGGATATCAGTCGACTCGGCATGACGCCCTGAATCTAAAGAGACCACTTATATGATTTTTGGACAAACCATTCAGAAGTTATGAGCGAAAATAGCCGTTTTTCATATCTCCGGACCAGTAGGTGGCACTGCGCCGAAACGCAGCACGTAGCCTCAGGTCATGCTTGTGATGACATGTACCAAGTTTGGTCTGAATACGATTAAGCGTTGCGGAGATACAGCCTTACGTCTGTTTTCGCAAGCGCTACGTAAAATTTGTTTGCGCGTTTATCGAAAGCGGTTTGACGAATCGACTTGAATTCCATAACTTTTTTTCGCCAATGCCTGGAGATGATCTGGTGCAATTTTGGTGAGAATCGGACAAACCGTCTAGGACGAGTTCGCAAAAGTAGGTTTTTTGGACAATTCAAAATGGCGGCCATATTTTTATGACGGAAAATGACGTCATTGGGTGCGATCGAATCGTCATGAGCTCAGGAATCAGAGGAAAAAATAATTTTGTTGATAGGCCAAACGGTTCAAAAGTTATTAGCATAATGATTTTGAAACTTTGGACAGGTGGTGGCGCTAGAGGGAATGAGTTAGAGACACCAAAATTGGTGCACTTACTGTTGGGACTGTCCTCTATCAGAATGTCAAACCGGAACAACTTTCCCGGACACGGTTCTAGGGGCTGCCATAGACGCCCAGTCGGAATAATAATAATAATAAATACAGCTGCAAGCAGCCATTCCGGGGCCAAGCGCAAACGCAGACGACAAGACATGCCAACATGGCTGGAAGTTTCAGACCGACAGCAGCAAGGAGCAATTAAAGACATTTAAAGATGAATTTAGGCAAAATGGCTTAAATTATATATACAGTGTCAGTAACTTATAAAATGATTTAATGGATTATCACTTTCGACCAATAGGTGGCGCAGTTATGAAATCAATGCATTGTGATCAGAGTGAGGTGACAATGACACATACAAAGTTTGGTGTCAAAATGTGAAGGCATTGCAAAGATAAAGCCTAAATAGTCATTTTGGCAGCATGCCTCAACTTTGATGCTGTGGTATACGAAAACGGTTTCGTCTATCGTCACGAAATCCACAACATTTAGTCGGCATGGTCTGGAGATGATATGATTCGATTTTGGTGAAAATCGGACGAATGGTCTAGGAGAAGTTCGAAAAAGAAGGTTTTGAAAGTAAATAAAGATGGCGGACAGGAAGTTCGTCCAAATACGTCAAACTTGGTATCTATGTTCTCAGCATGACCCAAGGAATCTGTTAAGACCAGTGTCATTACAATAAGCATATTTTTTCAAAAGTTATTAGCATTTTTGGAATTTTAATTTTAACTTTTGACCAACAGGTGGCGCTGTCTCGAAATCTTTTGAGTACCTTCAGGGGATGGTGCTGGTGGCAAATTATGAGTTTCCTAATGTTACAGCAATGCATTCATTAAGTATGGCATTTTACATCACAAAACTGTATTGAAGTCAATGGGAATTTCATGTTTTTTTCTATTATAGCGCCAACAAGAGGCAAAATCCCAAAATTTTTTTCATGTGTCCTCAGACTGAGCCCATACATGTGTGTGCCAAATTTGATGAAAATATCTCAATTCGCTTCGGAGTTATAGACATTTATATGAAAAAACACGTAAAAAATGACTGACACACGACTTTTATTGAATTTTACTACCCCTTACTATCAATATTTTCACATTTGGGTATTAGCATTTACTTAACAATCTATGATTGCGTACTTCTGACGGTGGTTTCGTCTCAATCGGACTAACGGTTTCGAAGATATCAGCAAATGTTTTTTAAGCGCTAAATCACAACGCTACACAAACCGTAAGTCGAAACCTAGCATGTTTGGTATCTCCGGACTCCTCAACGATTCAGGACCTCAACGAGATGACTCCCGTGAAAATAAGTCAACCACAGCCAGAGTTATAAGCATTTGAAAAATAAATTTTACCACTAGGTGGCGCTGTTTCGAAACTTCTCAGGCTCCTTCAGGGCATCGTACTGATGACCCATACCGAGTTTCGTAACAATTCGTTCATGCGTTCAAAAACTACAGCATTTTAGCACATAATTCAAAATGGCCGACAGCCAAAATGGCCGATCTGGGAAAATTGGATATCAGTCGACTCGGCATGACGCCCTGAATCTAAAGAGACCACTTTTATGATTTTTGGACAAACCGTTCAGAAGTTATGAGCAAAAATAGCCGTTTTTCATATCTCCGGACCAGTAGGTGGCACTGCGCCGAAACGCAGCATGTAGCCTTAGGTCATGCTTGTGATGACATGTACCAAGTTTGGTCTGAATACGATTAAGCGTTGCGGAGATACAGCCTTACGTCTGTTTTAGCAAGCGCTACGTAAAGATTGTTTGCGCGTTTATCGAAAGCGGTTTGACGAATCGACTTGAATTCCATAACTTTTTGTCGCCAATGCCTGGAGATGATCTGGTGCAATTTTGGTGAGAATCGGACAAACCGTCTAGGACGAGTTCGCAAAAGGAAGTTTTTTGGACAATTCAAAATGGCGGCCATATTTTTATGACGGAAAATGACGTCATTGGGTGCGATCGAATCGTCATGAGCTCAGGAATCAGAGGAAAAAATAATTTTGTTGATAGGCCAAACGGTTCAAAAGTTATTAGCATAATGATTTTGAAACTTTGGACAGGTGGTGGCGCTAGAGGGAATGAGTTAGAGACACCAAAATTGGTGCACTTACTGTTGGGACTGTCCTCTATCAGAGTGTCAAACCGGAACAACTTTCCCGGACACGGTTCTAGGGGCTGCCATAGACGCCCAGTCGGAATAATAATAATAATAATAATAATAATAATAATAATAATAATAAGAAGAACCGGAACAGATACAATAGGTGCCTCCGCACCTTCGGTGCTTGGCCCCAAATAATAATAGTAAGAACCGGAACAGATACAATAGGTGCCTCCGCACCTTCGGTGCTTGGCCCCTAATAAGGATACACCCTTGTAAGTTCTCATTCTGCTATATCTAGCTGCAGTTGACACTGTTAAACCCCAGATCCTTTTGTCCCAACTTTTCATCACTGGATCTCAAAAACTCCAGTTCCCCGTTTTAGATATTAACCCAAATGAATCTGTGACAATATTCAATAAACTGCTAAAAACTTTTTGATCCAAGATGGCGCCGCAGATGGCTGCCTCGGTGTGGAGCTCTCCAGCTATTGTGTTGTTTTTGTTCGTTTGTTCTGCGTTTAGTCATTCTTTTCCAATCAGTTTCACCAAAGACGAACTACTGGACATTAGGAAACACACACCAGAAACCTTTTCTACAGTTTTTGATTATTCGGACGTCTTGCAGGACATTCTCGTCGGAGGGGCAGCGTTGTTGTTCAAACGCGCGTTCAGACGCAAACGCGGGAAGCGAGCCGGCGCGCTGGTTAAACTCCGCGAGCGCGGCCTGCGCACTGCACTCCCCAGTATTCATCTCGCGAATCTCCGATCCCTTCCTAACAAAACGGATGAACTTCTTCTCCTCACCCACACTAACAAGGATTTTTTAAACTCTGCTGCTTTGTGCTTCACTGAAACCTGGCTGAGTGAAGCCATACCGGACAACGCAATACATCTGCCAGGCTTCCAGCTGTTCCGAGCGGATCGCATCGCGGAGCTAACGGGGAAAAAGAGAGGTGGTGGATTGTGTTTCTACATTAACGAAAGTTGGTGTTCAGATGTAACAACACTGAAGAAGATGTGCTCTCCTAATTTAGAGGCACATTTCTTAAACTGTAAACCCTTCTACTCGCCTCGGGAATTTTCCTCTTTCATTCTCGTGAATGTTTACATCCCTCCAGACGCGTGCGTGAGCGCGGCGCTACAACAGCTGGCTGAACAAATAGCTGAAACGGAACAAAGGTACCCAGACTCTCTTTTAATCATTCTTGGGGATTTTAACAAAGCAAATCTTTCCCGTGAACTACCAAAATACAGACAGCACGTTACATGTCCCACCAGAGACAGTAATATACTGGACCACTGTTACACCACAATAAGAAATGCGTATCACTCGGTCCCACGGGCAGCTTTGGGGCTCTCTGATCACTGTTTGGTTCATCTCATACCGACCTACAGGCAGAAACTGAAATCAGCTAAACCTGTAATAAGGACTGTAAAAAGATGGACTAATGAAGCAGAGCAGAATCTACAGGCCTGCTTTGATTGCACTGATTGGACTGTTTTTGAAGCTGCTACCAACGATCTGGATGAGCTCACAGATACTATAACATCATATATAAGTTTCTGTGAGGATACATGCATTCCTACCAGGACATTCTTATCATTCACTAATGATAAACCATGGTTTACTGGGAAACTCAAACACCTTCGTCATGCCAAAGAGGATGCTTACAGAAGTGGGGATAAAATCTTGTATAACCAGGCCAGAAACAGATTGACAAAGGAGATCAGAGTTGCTAAAAGGAACTACTCTGATAAACTGAAAAACCAGTTTTCATCCAACGACCCATCATCAGTCTGGAATGGCCTGAGGAACATCACCAACCACAAGTCACCATCCCCTCGATCTGTGGACAATCAACACCTGGCTGACGATTTAAATTCATTTTACTGCCGGTTTGAAAAGCCCTCATTCACACCACACACCCGGTCTGATCTGCACTTCACACATTCACCATCACCTCCTGCACTCCCACTCCCCCCCCCTCCTGCCATCCAACCTGAGCTTAAGTTCTGTGTGGAGGACGTGAGCAGAGTCTTCAAAAAACAGAAGACTAGGAAAGCCTCAGGCCCAGACGGCATCTCATCTGCTTGTTTAAAAGCCTGCGCTGACCAATTGGCCCCGGTCTTCACGCAGATCTTCAATAGATCATTGGAGCAGTGTGAAGTTCCCTGCTGCTTCAAACGCTCCACTATCATTCCTGTCCCCAAAAAACCCAAAATCACTGGACTTAATGACTACAGACCTGTCGCTCTCACGTCTGTGGTCATGAAGTCGTTTGAAAGACTGGTGCTGGCCCACCTGAAGGACATCACCGGACCCCTGCTGGATCCCTTTCAGTTTGCTTACAGAGCAAACCGGTCTGTGGATGATGCAGTCAACATGGGACTGCATTATATCCTGCAACATCTCGACAGACCAGGGACTTATGCAAGGATCCTCTTTGTGGACTTCAGTTCGGCCTTCAATACCATCATGCCTGGTCTTCTCACAGCCAAACTGACCCAGCTCTCCATGCCATCCTCGATCTGTCAGTGGATCACCAGCTTCCTGACGGACCGGCAGCAGCGAGTGAGACTGGGGAAACACACATCCAAGACACTCACAATCAGCACTGGCGCCCCTCAAGGGTGCGTTCTCTCCCCACTGCTCTTCTCCCTGTACACAAATGACTGCACTTCTAAAGACCCCACTGTCAAGCTCCTGAAATTTGCAGACGACACCACTGTCATCGGTCTCATCCAAAACGGTGACGAGTCTGCTTACAGACTGGAGGTTGAACAGCTGGCTGTCTGGTGCAGTTATAACAACCTTGAGCTGAACACGCTCAAAACAGTGGAGATGATCGTGGACTTCAGGAGGAACAGCCCAGCACTCCCCCCACTCACCATCATGAACAGCACTGTGGAAGCAGTGGAGTCATTCAGGTTCCTGGGCACTATCATCTCTCAGGACCTGAAGTGGGACAATCACATTGACTCCACTGTGAAAAAGGCCCAGCAGAGACTGTACTTCCTTCGCCAGCTAAGGAAGTTCAACTTGCCTCAAGAGCTGCTGATTCAGTTCTACTCAGCCGTTATTGAGTCTGTTTTATGCACTTCCATCACTGTCTGGTTTGGTTCAGCTACCAAATCAGACATCAGGAGACTACAACGGACAGTCCGGACTGCGGAGAGGATCATTGGTGCCCCCCTGCCAACCCTCCAGGACCTGTACTCTTCCAGAGTGAGGAAGAGAGCAGGTAAAATCATCACAGACTCCACTCACCCTGGACACCTCCTGTTTGATCTGTTACCGTCAAGACGGCGACTCAGATCACTGGCCACAAGAACATCTCGGCACAGGAACAGTTTCTTCCCACAGGCCATCTCCCTTCTGAACAGTTAACATATCTCCCAAGGCATATGCCTGAAGTGCAATACTCCCACTGTTTAGTGCAATATCTTTAAAATTCAGGTGATATTTATATTTATATTTATTCATACTATACAAAATACTGTAAATATGTTCATTATCTGTAAATGTTTATTCTGACAAAACCCAACTGTGACCATATATTTTTATAGTACTTTCATATTTTTTTATAATTTTATTCGTAGAATTTGTATTACTATTTGTATTACTATTACTTGTTGTATCTGTATTTGTATATGTGCACTGGAAGCCTCAGTACCAAAACAAATTCCTTGTGTGTGCAAGCACACTTGGCAATAAAGCTCTTTCTGATTCTGATTCTGATTCTGATTCTGAACTCATAAGTGAGCAATTTGCATTATTAGCACTTCTAACTAGCACTTTAAAGAGCAGTAAACCATTAACTAAGACAGTGACTGTATGGTCTAAAGACAGCATAGAGAAACTGAAGGGCTCATTTCTCTGTACAGATTGGGACATTTTTCATGGTTTGGGTATCGATGAAGCCACTGACACTATTACAGAGTACATTAAATTTTGTGAGGATTGTGTGGCCACTAAGAAGGTTATTACAATTTATCCTAACAATAAGCCATATATCACCAGAGAGTTAAAGGACTGTATCAACCGGAAAAAAATGGCTTTTAGGAATCATGATAGGATGGGGTTGAAATCAGTTCAAAAGGAGCTTAATCAGTTGTTAAGGGAGGCAAGAAGGAAACACAGGGATGTCATTGAACAGAATTTTGCTTCTGTGGACTCTAAAAAACTCTGGGCCTCCATGAAAGCTGTTACAAATATGACAACACATAGAAACGGCCTCATAACGCATGATGAGCTGAGTAGGGCAAACGAATTCAATGATTTTTTTCTTAGGTTTGATACACAGGATTATTCTTTGGAATGTAATAATGTACTACAGTCAATTACAACCGACCCCTGCTCTAGGTTAGTAGTTGATCCCTCCAAAATTCTGTCACTTTTCAGTAATGTGTGCAAAAAGAAATCTGCAGGCCCTGATGGCATCTCTGCTTTTCTTCTAAAGACCTTTGCTGCAGAGTTAACCCCTGCATGGTGCCCTGTGTTTCAGAGGTCTGCAGATTCCCATCTGGTTCCTGCCCTCTGGAAAAAATCTACCATTATTCCTATTCCAAAGAAACCCTGTCCTACAGAAAACAATGATTATAGACCGGTGGCTTTAACTTCTGTTGTCATGAAATGTTTTGAAAAATTCATGGTGTCTGCACTGAAATCTGAAATTAATACTGAACTAGATCCACTCCAGTTTGCTTATAGGCAAGGAAGGAGTACAGACGATGCAATTAACAGCATCTCCCACCTAACTCTTAAGCATCTGGAGGATCCTAAGGCATATGCACGCCTTTTGTTCATTGATTTTAGTTCTGCTTTTAATACATTACGGCCTCATCTGCTCTTACAGAAAATGACTCAGATGAATGTTAATCCTTTTATTATTAAGTGGTTTCATTCTTTTTTAATAGATAGAACCCAAAATGTCAGGATTAATGATTTACTTTCGGAATCCAAATGCATCAGTATGGGGGTACCTCAGGGCTGTGTAAGTTCACCGGTCCTGTTCACCCTTTATACTAACGATTGCACCAATAGTCTCCCGGGTAATCTGTTTTTTAAATTTTCTGACGACACTGCCATTCTCAGTCTGCTTCACCAGAACTCAGACCCGTCGTTGTACTTCGCTGAGGTTATTAAATTTGTTCAGTGGTGTGACGAGAACTATCTCACTATTAACATTAAAAAAACTAAGGAGATGGTATTTGACCCTCGATCGGTGGGGGATCATACCCCATTGTCTATTCACAGGGAGGAGATCAAACAGGTCACTTCTTATAGGTATCTGGGTATCCACCTGGATAACCTTTTTAGCTGGAGTGATCATGTTGAGTATGTATGTTCCCGTTTACATCAAAGGCTGTATTTTTTACGCAGACTGAGGGTGTTTGGTGTCAGCCAGAACATTATGTATTTATTTTATCAGGCAGTGATAGAGAGTGTCATCAGGTATGGGATGACGGCGTGGTTCGGCAATCTCTCCACACAGTCTAAATCAAAGTTACAGCGACTGGTACAGACTGCTATGAAGGTGATGGGGAGGACTGAAAAGCTCTCCCTTCAGTCCATCTATGAGCAGTCTGTACTCAGGCAGGCACGGAGAGTACTGTTGGACCCGTCCCACATCCTTTATACGGATTATGAGGTCTTGCCTTCTGGCAGAAGGTACAGAATCCCCAAAACTAAATTGAACCGTTTTAAACACTCTTTCATACCTACCTCTATCAAAATTTTAAATCAAAATTTTAAATAAGACTTGTACTTTGAGGCCTGGGAAGTGTGCAATAACTTGGTGTTCTTCTTGTTGTAATTTGTTTTCATTTTTATTTATTTATTTATTTTTGTTTGTTTAATTTTTTCTTGGATGTGTCATGTGTGTTTTTTGTAGTCTATGTGTACGTCTTTAGCTGTTATTTGTATTTAATTGTCTGTAAGGGCAGCTACTACTATGCACTACGCACTCTTGAGTCCATGACAAATTTCCCCTAGGGGACAATAAAGTATATTCTATTCTATTCTATTCTCATGTTATTGCCGCCTCATGATGAATCCCTTGTTGTATTACTGTCTGCTAAAGTATGTCTCAAGTGTTATCATAGACTTACCCTCAGACAAACCAGCAGAAATATTTTCTTCCGGACATCTTACAGTTAGGCGTAAGTGTGGACAGCCTTCGATCAATTCATGGAAGATGTCCTCTTCCACATTGGTGTCGGTGTCAAAGACTTGAAGAGCTGCAGTTCTTGTTAACCCAAATTTGCTCCCAACTGAAAAGTAATTTAAACGATAGCATGAAAAAAATATAAATAGTTTAATTTGTTAACATGGACGAAGAATGAACAATACTTCTACAGCATTTGTTAATGTTAATCTCAACATATAATACATTATAAAAATCAAAAGTTGTATCTGTTAACATGAATGCACTATGAACTAAAATGAACAAACAGTTCTACTTTTAACTAATACTAAAGTTATTTAATGTTAGTTAATTTTAACACATTAATATTAACAAATGAAACCATATTGTAAAGTGTTAACATACACAAGCCCTGTGGACTTGAGTGGGCTTATACCTCAAGCATATTGCTCTATGACTAAGTACATTTCTAAGTAGCAGCACAAGCTTCTTAACTTACCTTCATTAAGAAAATCTTGGAACGTACAATCGCTGAGCAATTTCACTAATTTCTTTACACCTTGATACTGCATGATGAAAGCTGACATTTGGTCAAGAAAAATACAGATTATGAAGCAGTTAATATTAAAGAAGTTCCAGCGAGCCGCTGTTGTAAGAAGCTTTATTTGTCACCCCACAAATGTTACATTAAAGTGAAATTGCAGCAAATTAATTCGTATCTATTAATTGTATACATTGCATATGAACCGTGCACATCAAACACGCGTCTCGTATGATGAACAAACTTTAGTTCATACTATAGTCATACGCTGGCAGAAAGTTCAGCAAAATGTTTCCTGCTAGATTATCTGATTTTTTATCTCTTGGTTTTTATTTAAAACCATGGCTAGACTAACAAATAAACAGACATCACCAGAGCAAAATATTCCGTTACAGTATAGTAGTAATGATTTTATGAATTTCTTCACTGAGAAAATAGAAAGCATCAGAAACAAAATTGTAAATATACAATCTTTTATGGTGTCTTACGATTCAGCCTCAATTATCGCCAAGAACAACTACACCGCTTTACAACTATAGGACAGGAAGAGCTAAATAAACTTATCATTGCATCTATACCAACAACATGTTTATTAGATCCAATACCCACTAAACTATTAAAAAAAGTGTTACCTGTAGTGGAAGAGCCTCTTCTCAATATTATTAACTCATCTTTATCTTTAGGTCATGTTCCAAGAATATTCAAGCTGGCAGTAATAAAACCTCTCATTAAGAAACCGCAATTAGATCCAAATAACCTAGCAAATTACAGACCCATTTCAAATCTTCCATTTATGTCTAAAATACTAGAAAAAGGTGTGTCCACTCAATTGTGCTCTTTCTTGCAAGAAAATGATATCTATGAAAAATTTCAGTCAGGATTCAGACCGCATCATAGCACAGAAACTGTGCTGGTTAAAATTACAAATGATTTACTTTTAGCTTTTGACCAAGGCTGTATCTCAATACTAGTTCTACTCGATCTTAGCGCTGCGTTCGACACTATAGATCATAAAATACTCTTGGATTGACTACAAAACTACACTGGTGTTCAGGGACAGGCATTAAGCTGGTTTAGATCGTACTTATCAGTGTCATGATTCTGCCATCAGGTCTGTGAGTTCTAGTATTTTGGCAGGATCATGACAGACCCATGTTCTGTGTGCAAGCACATGGCCTTGTGTTTTGGTCATGTGCTTGTGTTGTCTCGTCTCGTTACCCCGCCCCCTTGTTATCCTGATTCTGTCATTAGTGTTTCACCCGTGTCACCTGTTATGTTTGATTAGTCTTCCTATTTAATCCCCTTGTGTTTGCTGTCTTGTGTCGGTTCATTGTTATACGTTGATCGTGAGTACCCTGTGTACATCTAGTCATTGTTAGCATCTCTTGAAGTCTTGTTTGTTTTCTTGTTCATTTGTTTCCCAGTTTAGTCTAGTCAGTCTGGTATTCTGTGTTCCATCTGTTTTGCCCTCTCATGGGTTTTGTTTTCCTGTTTTTGTCATTAAACCGTGTCTTATTTTATACTGTCTGCGTTTGGGTTCATCTCCGTGTCTCACCGTGACAATCAGACCGTTACCATTTTGTCTGTTTAAATGGGGAAAAATCGAAGATAACGTCAGTAGACTATGGAGTGCCGCAAGGATCGGTGTTAGGCCCTCTGCTATTCTCAATATATATGCTGCCACTTGGTAATATTATAAGAAAACATGGAATTAATTTCCACTGCTATGCTGATGACACTCAATTATATATTTCATCAAGACCAGATGAAAACACTAACTTATCTAAATTGACAGAGTGTCTTAAAGATATAAAATGCTGGATGACGTGTAATTTCCTGCTATTAAATTCAGATAAAACGGAGGTATTACTTATTGGTCCAAAAAACTACCCACAAAACCTTGTACAATACAACTTTAATTTAGAAGGATGTCCTGTTACTTTATCCACTACAGTAAAAGACCTGGGTGTTATACTAGACCACAACTTGTCTTTCGAAAATCATATTTCATATGTTACAAGAACAGCCTTTTTCCACCTTAGAAACATTGCTAAGCTACGTAACATGCTATCTGTCTCTGATGCAGACAAGTTAGTTCATGCATTCATGACCTCAAGACTAGATTACTGTAATGCTTTATTAGCTGGTTGTCCTGCATCCTCAATAAACAAGCTACAGTTAGTGCAAAATGCAGCTGCTAGAGTTCTCACTAGGTCAAGAAAATATGATCATATAACACCAATTTTATCATCTCTGCACTGGTTACCTATTAAGTTCCGTATCAAATACAAAGTACTACTACTGACCTATAAAGCCCTAAATGGTTTAACTCCTGTGTATTTAATGGACCTTCTATCGCCCTACAATCCATCGCGTTCTTTAAGATCACTAAATTCGAGGCTTCTGGTCATTCCTAGGATATCTAAGTCCACTAAAGGAGGGAGGGCGTTCTCGCATTTAACTCCTAAACTCTGGAATAGCCTTCCTGATATTGTTCGAGGCTCAGACTCGCTGTCCCAGTTTAAAACTAGATTAAAGACGCATCTCTTTAGCCAAGCATTCACATAATGCTTACCTTTTATACCACTGTTGAATCAGATCGAATGCATTAATATTATGAACAGCAGCTACGCTAATTATTTCCCATTTGCTTTTCTGCTGTTATAGGTAAATGGCGTTCGTCAGCTCCAGTTTGTATCCAGCCTCTCACGGAGACTTCAGAGTCCCCAACACCTGCGGTGAGATGACTAAACGCCTGTGAAGAGACGACTCGACGCCTGTGAAGAGACGACTCGACGCCGGCGATATGTTATGCCCTAAATTAATACATGATTAACTAACTGTATTTTTTCTATGTACATTTCTGAAATGCACTTTCTGTAAAGCTGCTTTGAAACAATATGTATTGTGAAAAGCGCTATACAAATAAATTTGAATTGAATTGAATTGAATTGAATCTCCGCTGACTTTTACCTTGCAGACAACATTAATCGCTATATACTTGTAAATTCCTGACCATCCGAAGCTGCGCGTTCAAGGTCCACGTAAGAAATAATTAAATAAAGATTTGCGCGTTACTGCTGCTCACAATAAGTTAAACAGTCAGAGATTATTTGTGGAACAATGCACAGTTATGCTAAAATGTAGGAGATAAAAATGCCTCGAGATCCTATCGGTGGTCTGTCGTGTTATTATCTGAAATTAAATAATGTTAGCACTCAGGCAATGTTGAGAAACGTACTAATATTATTCTGAATGGTGAGAAATGTAAACTAAACATGAAAATTTTTAAGTGGTTATAAAATATTATACCTGTTTGAACACTCCTCTCCTCGTGGTCGTCCGCCATTAATCAAAGAGGAAATAATGTGCAAGGACCGGAAATTGGGTCAACTCATCACCAGTGTCAATTATGTCAACTCGCTGTAATTACGCTGACTCCGGCCACTGATTTACTCTGCAAGTGTTGATGCCATTCAAATCAACACCAGAATCAACACTTTTTAACTCAGATAAATTAACACCAGAAAAACAACTCTAAACTACACTGGATATTTTGCTGTGTAGAGTTTTATAAATGGAACCTTATTGTAAAGTGTTACCGATTTGTTATGTCTCATGAGTTCAGTGTTGGACAGATCAGTTGTTTTAACCATTCATTAAAGTGAATCGGTTCAAATGAGTCATTAGTTCGCGAATTGGAGAAGATTTTTTTTAGCACAATTCACAACCAACGGTAGTTCAGGAAAAAAATATATCCGAATGCTTCACGTGAAACTTCGGTCTTCCGACCTTTTACCATTGTGTATTCTCAAAGATATTCAGTCAACTCAATTCATTAATATGCGCGAGAGAGGGAGAGAGAGCAAGACAGTTTGAAGACGGCTTTTACCATTGTGTATTCTCAAAGATATTCAGTCAACTCAATTCATTAATATGCGCGAGGGAGGGAGAGAGAGCAAGACAGTTTGAAGACGGTGATAGTGCGCGCACGCGACCGGGTCTCTCTCTCTCTGCTCGTTCTCTGTTTAACAAGCGCAGCAGTCAGTCATCTATCACTCACCGGTCAAATAAGGCTTTGGCCGGACAAAAATGCGCTTTGGCGGCCGCCAAAAAATGTTCAATGCAGGAAGGGCATTCTGACTTTATTTTGATTTCTCGTGTTCGTTCAAGCTCAGAAATAAGAGAAAGACCTCTGATCTTTGTGTCTGCCCCGCTCACAGAAAACAACGCGCAAGTTCCAGTCTTCTTAGTTTGATGTATGATGGTTAAACTTTGCAATTAATCCGCGAATCGCAAGCGTTACGGGCCGGGGAGCTGCTGGCCCGTACTGATCATGAATCACGGATCAACTACGATCCCTAAGGCTACTTACATCGCAACATCCTGCGATGTGACTATCGTGGATGCGCACATCGCGGTATCGATGCTAAAACGATACATCGTGCAGCCCTAGTTCTGAACATATTGCAATTTGTTAATTGTGGTTTTAGAAACTCCGGCTAAAACAGCATTACAATAATCCAGCCGTGTGACAACAAATGAATTAATCAGCTTTTCAGCGACAGATAAATTTAGCATTGGGCGTAGTCTGGCAATATTTCTGAGGCAGAGGTCGAAAGTAACAAATTACATTTACTCGCGTTACGTAATTGAGTAGTTTTTTTGTGTACTTCTACTTTTTAAAGTAGTTTTTAAAATCTGTACTTTTACTTAAGTACGTTTTCTTTGAAGTATTGTACTTCGCTACATTTGAAATCATATCCGTTACTGAGTAAAAAATAATAATACAAGGGAAAAAAAAAAAAAATCACACACTCCGGAAACTACTGAATTGATTGAAGGGCGGGAGAACAAACGCGCAAAAAAGGTGACGCAGACCCAGCTGAAGCTGAAAGCGAAGCGCCAAGTGAATTATGGCCAGTATGAAAAGTAGAAAAAAAGCGTGGTTGTCCTCGAAGATAGATATCCAATTTGCAAAAAATGTGGACGCAAAGTGGCTGCAAAAGAGGACATAGGACACCATCCCTCCTGCAGATAAAGGTATGTCCTGATTTACGTGATGCAAAGGGAATCCCGGAATCCAGTCATGAAAATGGAATTCACACATAATGCAGATGTCACGTAAAACATGCAAAATAATGGATGGATGAATACATGGAAAGTAGAACTGTGCAATAAATCCAATCGCGACATGGTCTGTGAATATTTAAGCTAAGCACAAAAATACTGCATGTAAATATATAACCCTATTTGTTCTGCTGAGCTGCGTTTGTCTACTACATACTCAAGTACTCGTGACATTCATGTTGTTTTCAGCGTCTCACAAACAATTTGAGGACATGATGAATACATGAACATTTCCAGAGCTGCTCTGAGAGAACGCCTAATGAGCATTTTCATAATTTTATTTGAGAAAAATCATTGTCAAATACACTTTGAAACAGGTCTTCACTACAACCCGTCAAAATAAAAGTTCGGTTTTACTAGGCGAAATTATGACAGAAATATATTACTATTGTAGGCATACAATAGAACGTAGCCTACTTCTTAAAATAATAATAACAACAATAATAATACATTTTATTTAAACATTATTTAAAGGAATATTTTTTTTTGTCCATGGTTTAATTGAGTAAATCTGTTTTTGCAGCGCTTCCCCAAAAAATAAAAGGACACAAGTTTAAATTTACATTTGATTACCACCGTTTTTGATAATATATTCGGATTAAATCATAAAAAGAAACATACATTTTCTGAATAAAATACATTTCATAGGACAATATTATTCTTAAACATTTTAATAAATTATTAATGTTAAAAATAAGTTGTTAATCTAATTCATTATCAATTATTGAATTTAATTGATTAGACACGTTTTATTGAAATTTTAATAAACAAACAAATTATTTCAAGTTTGTTATAATAAAAGCATTTGTTCAACCAAAAAAAAAATCCTGTTTTCATTAATTCAACTGTCATTTTAACTGATGATAATAATAATACCCATAATTTAATAATACAGTTTATTTATTTAACAATTGATTAATACTGTAAACCGTGATATTTTCTGAGACGTTACCATACTGTGAAAATCTGATACCATTACAACCCTACACGGGAGGGTCCCCCACCCCACCCCCGCTGTTAAAAAAATAACTCAGTAACTTTTACTCTGAGTCAATTTTAAATGAGCTACTTTTTACTTTTACTTGAGTAGATTTTTAGACCGGTACTTTTACTTGTACTTAAGTCAGATTTAATTGAAGTAGTAGTACTTTTACTTGAGTAGAATATTTTATTACTCTTTCCACCTCTGTTCTGAGGTGGAAAAAGGATGCCTTCGCAGTGCTCTGAACAAAAAAATCAAAAGTGAGGCTGGTGTCAAAAATTACACCAAAGTTCCTCATCGTACTTTGGGTCTCTAAAACAGAGCCATCAACAGACAGGGACAGTGGAGCCGCTTTGCGAATTTGATGACGGGAACCTATAAGCATAACCTCAGTTTTCCCGCTGTTCAGGCAAAGAAAGTTATTGTTCAACCATGCTTTTATCTCAAAGATACAGCCAGAAAGATAACAAGCATCGATGTCTTCACCAGATTTAGAATGGATGTAGATTTGGGTATCGTCAGCATAAAAGTGATAGTGGAGGCCAAGCGATCGCAGCAGATGTCCAAGTGGAGATAGATAAATATTGAAGAGTAGAGGGCCTAGAACTGATCCCTGAGGAACACTAGTGAGCACTGAGCAAGTGTCAAACCTAAAGCCACACAGAAATAAAATGGGAACGATCAGTAAAATAGGATTTAAACCAGTTTAAAACTGTCCCGGACACACCAAAGACACTTTCAAGAAGGGTAAGTAATAGAACATAATCCACAGTATCGAAAGCAGCTCGAAGATCAAGAAGAATGAGAAGTGAGGTAGCTCCAGAATCATCCAGAATCAGAGGCCATCAGCAAGTCATTGGTAACTTTGACCAACGCCGTTTCAGTGCTGTGTAATTTACGAAAACCTGACTGAAAGGGTTCAAAGAGGTTATTAGTTGTAAGATGATTACAGAGTTGAGAGGCAACAACACGCTCAAGTATTTTTGCCAAAAAGGGAAGATTAGAAATGGGACGAAAATTGTTAAAATCATCCACAGGAACATTCTCTTTCTTTGGTACAGGCGTAACAGCAGCAGTCTTTAGTACTGCTGGAACTACCCCAGTTTCCAATGATTCATTTATAATGCGTTCCCCAAAGTGTCATTACCGACGCATTGTCTCGTTCCCTTCTCAGGGAACAAGGGTTACAGTCTAATTAGATTTTTATCTCATTTTAATAAAACTGTGATAATATTGAAAATCGTGAAAATTTTGCTCACTATAATCGTGATATTATATTTTCATACCATTCCATCTCTACTGAATAGCTTTTGTAAATTTAATAATGATTATTCTTTATTTAATTTATACAGTGAAGATTATATCCTATGTTATTTTACATTTGATAACTTTATTACATTTCTTCACCTCAAAACTAATGATAGATACCTAAATAACCTGAAAAGCACTATTTATTTTATTTTTATCTTTTCTCTATTGTATTTATTGTGCTGTGGCTTGTAGTTTGATTATTTGTTCTTGTTTACTTTATTTTTATTTGACAGTAGTCCTTTTTTCCCTGAACATACCCCCTTATGAAAAGAAAATATATTTCCCATTTATGAATGATCAATATATTAAATGGTTTAACAGTTTATTTAAAAATATACAGAATAATTTGTTGTGGTAATATATTACAATATATTGAATAACACATAAGGAATTTGCGTTTTTCATATATTTAAAAATCTGTGACAAAATATTTACTAATATATCATAATGCATGTAATTTTATATTCAGTAATACACTTCATAATACATTAGGGCTTGCACAGACTAGTCGAGTAGTCGAGAGATCGACTACTTCAACCACTAGTCGGCGCTGTCGGAAACAATCGACTACTCGAGCATGCATGCCATCAACTATAAATTAATTCAGAATGGCAAACGTCACTAACAGACACCACACATCAGATGTGTGGAAGTATTTCATCAAGAATGACAAAAATATCGTAATTTGCCAACTCTGTAAGGGGCCGTTCACATATCGCGTCTAAAACGCGTGGAAAGTCTCCTCCTTTCCAAAAGTGCCTGCGCTCCCGTGGCGTCTGTCGTTGCTATGCAACCATGAACTGCGCTCTCTCCATGATGGCGAGGAAGTATCAGCAAAGGATTAATTGATTTCTAGCACTTGCATTAGCTTTACTACTAGATCTAATTATGAAGATGAGAAATAAAAACCCGCCCTGTACAGCTAATCAGCTGTTCGGCCGAGCTTTCAATGCTGTTACGGAAAGGCCGAAGCTGATCGGTTGGTTTTTATCACATGACCTGCGGCGCGCTTGCGGCATTCTGAAAAGTTGAGATGTTCTCATCTCAACTTTGAGATAAAGTTATTTCAAAAGCCTACATTTGAAATAACAAACTTGAGCGCGCAAAAGGCGCAAAAGGCGCGATATGTGAATGGCCCCTAAAAGCTGACATTGCGTCTGAAATGAAAGGCAAGAACGGTTATTTATTTGGCCGTATTTATTTATTTATTTTACTCTGTTAGATGAAAATTAAAATATAAAATGTCATAATTCATTTTGAGAGTTTACTTATGTAATTGTTGCATTAGGCTATAAATTAATAAACATTTATTGATAAGAACTATTTCATGTCTTTTCATTTACAGTAGCATGAACCACGAGAAGTCGAGTAACTCAAGTATTATTTTAATAAGAAATTGACTGGCAGAAATCAGTAGTCGTGCAACCCCTATAATATATAGATGTATATGTGATCAGATATGGTACTGCATGTGTAATATATTGCATATTTATTTACCTATGCAACATAAACACACATATATGGAGAAATATATAATATAATATATTTGTTATATTTTTTTATTATTTTCATTGTAAATGTTTCATAATTTCAAGCTAGTTGACAACAGCAAAAGCACACCTGAAAGGGACTATCACTGTTCTCAGGAGTACACCATTACTTTTAAACTACAATAATTATAGTCTTATGTTCGGCCAATCGTCAATCGAACCACAGTCTCTACTCTTCAGCACAATGACCCCAAAAACTCAGACATACCAGAAAACCTTTTAAATTCCAAAATAATAGAACATTAAACAATAACAGATCCCCCCCCAATATTAATATTGAGCAAAACACATCAAATAACACTTAATTTTAAAATTTGCTCTCCTTCAAAAGTCAGAAGCAAAGCATGCTGGGAACTAGAACTCATTCCGTGAATATGTGCGTGTATATATATGTGTGAACATACATTCACATTTATATGGGAACATGTATGTGCAATATATGTACACAATAAAGGATAAAGCTTTGTGAAAATTACATGTAATGCTATTTTTGTCTTCTGTGGCGAGCAGGACGAGGCCGAGGGCCGTGAGAGAACGGCGTGATTGCTGTTGTTGTGATTGCCAGTCTCGTATCTCTCACGGAGGCATAAACCTTAACGATCCTATATTTTCCTAACCATCTATATTCATGCACCTTCCATCACAATCCTTTGTGACTCCACCGTCTTTTATCAATCCACCGTTGTTTCCATCGTGAACTCTGCCTCTTCTCCATCCATCATTACTAGATCTTTCAATTGTGGATTTCAGCATTCGTATTTCACACTTCACGTAACTCCCATTTCAAATTTTTCTTACTACCACCTATGTGTAACTTAACCAACTGTTAGATTGAACCAATATTCACTTAAGCCGAAACTGGTCTCATCTCCATCCACATTGTTCTCCCAGACACCGGTCTCGAACCCAGATCTCCCCGCTTCCAATTCACCGACACTAACCGTTCCACCATATGACTCCCTATTTCACCTGAGCACCCTAGATTATATTCAACCAACCATCACATCCTTAAATAAAATGTTGGTCCCGAACTCGGATCCCTCTGTCTCCAACCCACCGGTACTAACCACTCTACCATGTGTTAGTGCTTGTGCGGGTACAGAGATAGCCAAATTTACATCCTAATTACGTCTACCTCCTGTGAGGGCTAAGTTTAGGTACGTTTAAGGAATTTGGTCCTAATCCCCTTTGAGGGCTAGGTTTTAGTGTTTATGCAAGCACAGGAATAGCCCAATTAGCTTAGAGAATTAGATCCAGATCCCTTACAAGGGGTATGTTATTATTACCAAAGCAGGGTTAGCCCAGTTACCTTCTAATTAATTCTCCCTCTCTCATTTATTAGAAAAAATTATTACCCTTAGGATCCAACAAACGATACTACATTTTATTTCCAATCAACATTTTATTTTTATCTTTTTATCTTAGATTGAGACATTTGGGGAACCATGTATCCAGCCTCCTGATCCAGTATCTCTCCCTCCTCAGCCTGTCCCTCTTTCTCCATTCCGGGTTGTGCTCCATTCCACAGATTTTTAGGTTCTGGATACCATCTCTTCGGAAGTGAGGTACCACATGTCCCTCCCGCTGTGTCCCTTTCTTTACAGTGCATCGGTACCCCCACATCCTTGTGAGTATGGAATTCCCAGTTTCCCCGACGTATATATATATTTTCCCACACCAGGATAAAATAAACGCAGTTCTTGCGGCTAAGGGAATGGCCTGAGTGACCCTATGCACCGTCTTCTGTCCCCCTATCACCAAGGTGTCTTGGGTTTTTTCTGGGGTTCTTTTATTGGCAGGACCCAATTTTCTGTGGACCAGGATATCCCGCATGTTTTTCCCCTCTTGTAGGCCGCCACCATCCTGCATTGCCTGCCCAGTGCCTTCTACTGCGATAACTTGTCAAAATTTCTCCTTAAACCTGCCTAAGCTTTTGGCTGTGCCCGAAAATCTTACGACAAAAGGGAGCACTCTTTTATGTAGTGCCTGGGTTCTCTCCCCACCCATACCTTCGCCACCATCCTCATGAAGTACCGAGAGTATCCTCTCCCCCTGAGGGCCTCCATCAGGGTTTGGTTGCTTCTACCCTATCAGTTTCCCTGGTACAGATCCTTCGGAACCTTAAAAGCTGGGCCTTCACTATCCCCTTAAATACATGAAGATCATGATGGCTGCCACGATGGAGTAAGGCGTGGGTGTCCGTGGGCTTAAAGAATACCTTGGCATCTAATTGTTTTGTTTTATTTATCTACCCTGGTCCCTTATAGACAGTTGTGTCTAAAATATCATTCCCATCTGACTTTAGTTCCCATTTTACTTGAATGGATGAGTGATGCAAATTTAAGGTGTGCACAAACTCCAGCCAGTCCCCTTCTGTGCCTTCCCGAACTCCCCACACATCGTCCAGAAATCGGCAGCACTGGTTGGGTAGAGATTTGCACTTCGGGAAAACTGACTCCTCCCATTCGGCCATATAAAGGTTTGCATAGGTTGGTGCAAATCTCTTACCCATTGCCGTCCCCTTGACTTGAAGGAAATACCGACCATTAAACTCAAAATCGCTCTGAGTCAGGCTTAGCTCCAGGAGTCTCAGCAGACTGCCCTCCGGCTTAGGGTTAGGGTTAGGGTTAGGGTTAGGTGTGGTCCTCAAGGGATCAGTCGCCCTGGGTGAGGACGAGATATAAACGGCTGATAGATCCATAATATCAGTCGTTCAAAATAAGAATCTATGAAAACACAGTACATGTGACAGTTATATTCGTAGTCTAGACAAACATTTTTATGCAAAGAGGAACTTGACCATTCATTTCATTAATATGAACCCACCATTTGTGATCTAAAGTTCCCCACTCTAATGATTTGCACTTAGTGCCCCCTAACATTGCTTGAACAAGAATGTGCCCCCCTTCTCAAGAGCAAATTTTAATTAAATCGAGATATGTGACAATTGATCAATTTTAACAAGTTTCACAATGTAATTCCTTTTTCAAAATGTAATAAATTTCAAGATATTATGATGTTACGTAGCTGTTACAAAGTATTGTATTCCCCTGAAATTACTTTTTCTTCATCTATTATTCCTGGACAAAAGAGTGTTCCTCATTGTTTATCCAAAAGCATATGCTATTAGCAACATCATGACTGTTGTGGTTAATGTTGTTTTTCCCCTGGCCAAATAAATTATTCAAAAGCTTTTCTAATGTTTTTTTTTTTTTTTTTTTTTTTGCCAGTGGGCAGTGTGAATTTATAAAGTCCAGCTGTCTCCATATGATTTACTTGGTAACCAAGTACAGTAAGTATGTCCTAATATCAATAAATATATGTCAGGGAAACTAAATCATGTTTGCACCATTGCTTCTCCTTGTGACACCATACACTTAGGATGCTGAATGCAAAATTAGTGATTTTTCACAGAAGGCTTAATTTAGTTAATATGGGCCTAGGAAAAGGCTACATGTATGTCTTGCTTTGGCTACAGTAGATACTTCCTGTGAAGACACCAACCGTGTATTTCTCTGCTTACTGTGTGAGATGAAACAGTTGCTCTTGTCAAAGCTTTTTCAGCTATGAGACACTTACTTCCTGCCCTTTTATTAGCAAAAAAACTCTCATCACGAAATGAAAGCTTAAAGTGAAGGCCTAATCATTTCAGTGAAGCGAATTATAAGTTGGACAGAATTATACTGTCTCCTGACATTTCTCTCCCAAGTGGTTCCATTGTTGTCATCATCACATCTATGAATGATTCAGTGGGCTATTCACCACTTTTAATGTTAAAAAATTACTTCTAATTAATTGTTTTTGTTAAACATACTTACCGGTTAGTCAAAATCCGCCTTTAACTTGCTCCAGAAAAGTTTTGTTTAGTTTTATTTTCTAACTTTGTGATGAATGTACTCATTTGTACAGCACAATATTTTACCAATTTGACAACAAAATCTTATTTCCCTGATTAATATGTACATTCTTCTTTGGTAATTGATAAACCAGACTTGCTGGGACATTATATCTTCTAGGACCTCAAATATATCTATGTCAAGGAGAAATTTGTCATGTTTCGGAGGTGTGTACTCGTCTATGCTGTATACTGTAGTTGTGAGCACAACATTTTTTTAATTTTTACACCAAGTTGAAGGTGACTTGCTGTTAAGACTCAACATTATGAAAAATAATTTTTGGGAGAAACACTCTTAACAGTGCTGAGCTGCTGACTAAATTTAAAAGTTATCAGTCTAACTCATCAGCAGTGTTTACAAAAACCTTGTTTCCTGAACTGAAAGTGTGGTTCGCACAAGCAACTCATGTAAATCATGGCCACAAAGTAGTTTTATTCAGATGAAATGTCAGAGCATTGCTGTTCATTAGAACCACTTCCTTCTTCGAAAGATAATGAGATAACACAGTATATATCTCGGCCTACATCTCGCTGTATTGATTTGTTTTTCACTAGAAGTACACTTAAGGCTCACTTCATGTGTGCACGACTGACTGTCATCCGAGCAAAAAACAAAAAACAAAACAAGTGTCATTGATTTGAGATACAGCACAAAGAAACGTTTGAACTTCTAAGTCAAAACATTTCACAATAAATATGTTTGTTAAGGTTGAAATTAATAAACGAAACTGTGGATATAGACCAGGGGTGTCCAAACTCGGTCCTGGAGGGCCACTGTCCTGCAGAGTTTAGTTCCAACTTGCCTCAACACACCTGCTTGTAAGTTTTTAGCATGCCTAATGACCTTCAACAGCTAATCAAGACCTTGATTAGCTGTTTCAGGTGTGTTTAATTGGGGTTGGAGCTAAACTCTGCAGGACAGTGGCCCTCCAGGACCGAGTTTGGACACCCCTGATATAGACAAATGAAGACAAAGAGTATTTGTGATGTGTTTGTCAAAAGTTACATGTCCATATAAGTATGAATTTGACATCAAATATCCACTAAAAAGTCAACATTTGCTTAATCATTGCAAGTTATAAATAAATAACTTAAGGTAAGCACAATTATTGCAAGTTATAAATAAATAAGTTAAGGTAAGCAACACATGCATGAAGTAGAAATGTGCATGCAGAAATGAAGATTGGCTGAAAGTCAGCCAGAAACAGGAGTTTACCATTCAAGCAAAAAATATGTCTCTGATGATCTCAGTTCTTGCCAAACACCCAGCACTTTCTAAGGTCCCTCAGAATCAAGTGATCTCACTTTTTGTTTTCTGGCTAGGCTGTTGTCTGTTGGCACCTTCTCCTCTGGCAGACAATGTGCATGATTCTGATCCGCTCTTCAGATAAATGGAGATGGCATGAGGGCAAGCATCACAATTACCATTGCTCATTCTTAGGATTAAGGATTCTAGATGTGTGTGGATAGGACATATATCAGTGTGATAAATAACACCGAAGCACATATCAGTGCACTAAATACACTGCTCTAAAATTAGACAGTTTTTCAAGGGCAAGAACCCACTCACGTTTTTTTAGGTTGAGACTTTCTGAGAAAGCCCACAAGCCACACAGACACAAAATATGAATTCAGTCACTATCATTCATTTAGGGAATTTCCATCATTCATACACTATATTTAATGTTCATCTTGACATTGCTACATTTATACTTGTTTATCTCTTCACAACAGAATTTCCTTCTGACATCTCTCTTTTTGCCCTAAATCATTAATATGAATTAACTCGGTCTGAAGCTCTCAGTCCACTTCGAGACCTACTTAGTGAACAATAGTGTTCAATAATGCTACAGTTCTGGAGTCGTAAAGTGTGTGCTTTGACCAGTGGGAATAAAACCAAACAGAATGTAGGAAACAATAAATTAACTAATATCATGTACTAATACTACTAAAAATATGTACAGTATATGTCACCTTTGTTTGTTTTATGCTTTATACAATACAGATTGTTTCAACGCAGCTTTGCTTAAACAGGAAAATGATGTGTTTGGACTATTGTTCAGCTAAAGTCAGTTCAGTGTTGATTCAGATCCGTTCATCAATGATTAAATTAGTTAATTTCATCTTTAAATCAGTTTTGCAAAAAAGAAGAAGCTCACAGCGTCAGTACAGTCAGATCAATAATATTGTTGAATATTGATGCCCAGTTTACACGAAGGGAAGACGCAGATATTTCCCTGTGGTTTGGCCTCTCATTTACACGAAAACCCAGTTTTTATCACAGAAAACGATTATTTCTAAAAACTCCGGCCAAAGTGGAGATTTCTGATAACGGCGGTTATGTGTTGCCGTGTCAACTGGGAGAAACGGGGTTTTTGGTTCTCAAACGTCACATTATGCGCCAGAAAATGCTGAACGTCATGTGAGCGCACAGTTTGGCATAGTTATGATGGCGCTCGACGGCGTATTTATGCGGGTTGATGTAAATGACAACTTTTTTGAAAACGATGTTGTGTGCACGATGTTATTATTGTAAATGGAGGGGGAGGGGGGGGGGGATATTTGTTTCTCTAAATACCCGGCTATGTGTAAATGTGGCCTAAGTGTCCCCAACTAAGCAAACCAGAGGTGACAGTTCCAAGAACCAAAACCCCTTCAGTGACAGAATGGAGAATAAACCGTTGTGAGAAACCAGACTCAGTCGCTCAGTCCTCCTCTGGCCAGCGAACCAGCAGTGTGTGATTATGATTCAGGCAGCATCACGTCAGAATTCAGATCGGGATTGGTAGCATTCAAATATTCATCCAGTTCCTTTTGCTTGAAGACCGGATACATCACGCCAGCATTTGAAACTTGTCTGGTTCTCGTAGTCTTTGCTGAGGATCTGTGTCGAGGTATATATATATTGAAGATACACACGTCTGTGTTGTCTAGTCACAATTGTGGCCACAGGCATGTTTATGTATCCTTTTATCATATGAGCCATAGCAGCCCTCTAGATGTCAACAACATCCAGTAAACTTTCTATGTTCTGTAGCAAATATTGTAGTTCTATTTGTGTTTTAACAGGTTTTGCTTGCTTTCTTTCATAGAGAGTTGACACAGACAACATGTTTCAGAGTACCAAACGGGAATGAAATGCCTCCAGACTTGTGACAATGCACACCACCCATGTTGATATAGCAGTGTCATGCCAACGCTTACGTTGATTTACAGTAAAAGCCACTTCCACACATGACACCTGTTAAATTACAGTCAAAATAACAGATTTACCTTTTGCAATAAAGAGCTCTCTGTCTTTTATTCATTTTAATCCCATTCACGTTTCACCACCAACATGGCATAAAAACATGTAAAGTATGCTGGAAATCTACTCCAATGTGTGCTTGATGACTTTAAAACTATTAAGCATTTGCTCTTTATCTATGATTTTGATAGAATCTTTCATGATACTGGAAGGAAGGCCTGTAGTAGTTTTATTACCAGTTAACAACTTGACATTCCTCCAAAACTTTCTAGAGTTTGTTGAATTTTTTGTAGTTTTATCAAGAAAATAGTCTGATTTAGCCTTTCTGGTTGACACAGTGCATTTATTTTGAAGCTTTCTAAAGTGCAGCCTGTCAGAGCTTGGATGTGTTTGTCTAGCCTTAGCCCATGCGGCATCCCGCTCTTGAGTGAGATCACATAAGGCGGTCAAAAACCACGGATTATCAAGACATTTAACTCTATATTTTTCATGGGTGTGTGCTTATTAATAATTAACATAAAACTATCATAAAAATATTCCCATGCGCAATCAACATCCGGTATTAAAATAATTTTATCCCAATCAATTTGAGCAAGATTGTATAAGTATGCTTGTTCATTAAAATATTTCAAGAAACGCCTAGTAATAATTTTTGGATTTTGCTGAGGTAACTTCATATTTCTAACTACTGCCACAACACAGTGGCCCCTGATATCATTTGCGAACACAGAAACTGAAGAGTATTTCTGTGGGACATTTGTAATGACAAGATCTGAGTAGACTTTTCCAGACATTTCGAGTTAGGCCTAGTGGGTGAGTTTACCAATTGAAAAAGATTTAAATGATCAAAAAGCACTTTAAAATTATTGGATATATGCATCCAATTTAAGTTAAAATCACCTAGTAATATCAGTTCCTTATAATTCAAAAAAGCCAACGAATTCATTACTGAATGTAAAACACAACTAGTTGCTGACGGAGGTCTATAACCAGGGCTGGACTGGCCATCGGGCATGCTGGGCACTTTCCCGGTGGGCCGACGTGCTTTTTGGGCCGATTCATCTCATACTATTAAAAAATATATTCGTTTTTTTGTCTGAACGGCCCATAAAACTCATACATCAGCGGCCGATTCGTTTAGTTTTGCTTAATTGGCGGCGCTGGGATCTTTGTGCCGGTGTAATGCATTGGACAAAAAAAAGTCAGCGTAGGTTGTTTTTTTTTCTCACAGACCGGCCCTTGAAACACGTAGATCAGCGTTATCATTGGACCAGCCCAGTGTCAATCAAGAAAATAACCAATCACATTTTTAAACTCCTCCCCCTCTGGGCTCTGAGCGAGCGTGCAGTGTCACTGTGTATCTGTCAAAATAGTCAGAGAGATGGAGAAGAAACTCAAGGAATGTGCAGAGAAATAACGTGAAAAAGGGAACAGGCCCTTCAAGTGTCTGATGAGGATAGTGTTAGGTTCCGGCTCAATGAAGTAACAAAAAAAAAGGGTTCAGAGTCCAATAATATATTAACAATATATTTATTTAAGTCTAGGGGTTAAATAATAAAGAAAATAGATGTACAACAGTAAATCAGCAAACAATTAAGAGAAAATAATATGAATGTCACGGTTCATGAATCCACTGTCTCTCTCTCGTCCATGTGCTTTTGTGTGTATATTGTGTATGTGTCTGTGGGCGTGGTCTCTGATCACTGCTGATTACAGCACCAGCTGTCACCACTTGTTTGTCCCTTTATATGTGCAGTAACTGGTGTCTCATGTTGTCAGATCGCTGTGGTTCCCCCGGTGTGTGTTCCTGTTCCTTGGACTTGTGGATTTGCTTTGTGTTCTTCGTCGTTTGACCTCTGTCTGGATTCCCGCACATCCGCACTGGATCACCGCGCACGTCTCTGAGGAGTACTTCACTGGATTACCGAGCACCATCACCGGGTTGTCTACCAAAGTCCCTGCGCCACTTACCATCTGAGTTTGTGTTCGTCTGACCTGCTACTGTCTTCAACTGCTTTAATAAAGCGTTAAACTTGCATTTGCATCCAGCCCTCGTTGTTGTCACAATGAAGGTCCAGCTCCTGAGCACAACTGCAGGGTAGGGATCAGAACACTCCTCCCACAAAGGACAAGCATCTTAAATACATTCAGAAATTGAAGACAAGTATGAATCCTTATCTGGCAACCTATAAAAAGAAAGAGAAGGCAACAGAAAAAACCCAAAACAAAACTGAGCCGTAACACCTTCCCCCTTAAAAAGGGAGAGATTCTCACAAGAAACTCTACCTTATACAATTTCCAACCCCAAACATACATAAGTTACAAGGAAACAACAACCTTAGCGGAGTTAACACCAATTCATTAAGCCATTACAACTTCCCCATACTCATACGCATCTCTTGATTTCAAAAACTAGCAATCTCCCGTCACCTGGAAAAAGCTAAATTAAGGAATTGAAAACCAATAACAGGAAAGAGAACTTATTCTCCACCACATGGTGCACGGGACAAGGCATCAGCTAAGACAGTATCTACGCCTTTTACATGACGAATCTCCAAAGCATAATGCTGTAGGAAAAGAGACCACCTAATAAGACGCTGATTCGGATTCTGCAGAGTGAACAAATGTAAGGGGGTTATGTGCCTAACAGTCTAACAAACAAGGCGAAGCCCAGTCTGAAAAGGAAGGTTTTGCTATGTTATTTTCAAGCATGTAATTGACTTCAGCCTCCAATTTCTGTTTGGAGAACTTCAACAATAAAATTGTTGTCGGACAGGTTTAACATCGCCTACATCTATATCGTGTTCAATCAAGTGTGTACGAGAAGGAGTGTCTGAAAACAGAACAGAAAGTTCAGTCGACATAGAATTTAACTCAGAACGTTGTTTGCAAGATAAATGTTTTACCCATCCTTCTAGATTAGCCAAAGTTTCAGAGTTTTTTAGACGAGGTAGTAAAATTACATCATCAGGTGATTTCACATCCTGTTTCACTTCACCTATTTGACTTAAACTGGCTAACGCAACTGAGGAAGGGATGACTTCAGGAGGAACATTACGCAAATAAAAGGGTTTTAACTAGGGGTGCTCCGATCAGGATTTTTGGGGCCGATCACCGATCCCCGATTACTGGAAGCTGTATCACCCGATCACCGATTACCGATTACAGGGTCTATTTGAAGCCTTCTATTTATTATGTAGCATTATTTATTAAACTATATTTAACATCAATGTACATTAAGTATTACAATTAAGAGAAGACAACGTATCATGAATTGACACCTGTGTATTTATTTGCAAGCAACATGTCCAGCATATTAACTTAGCAGCCTGTGCTTGGTTATTGGGAACAGCTTAGGGCTTGACAAATACAACTTTCCTGTACAATATAAAATAAAAAAAGATAAAAGACAGAACATATGAGTCTTTACATTTAGCTTTAGACTACTTTAAACTAAAAACTGCAACAAAAAAGGCTATAGCCAAAATAATGTTTTGAGTCAGTCAGCCATCAGTTTTTCTAATACACTTAAAAGGACCACAGGTAGTAAAGTGCACAGAAAAAAAAGAAAATACAAATAAAAATACTTCTTAAGCATCAATATATATATATTTTTTTGCAAGAACCCTTGCAAAATTATTTTAAACAGATTAAGAAAGCCACCATTACTGGTCACATCTATGGTTAGATTGATTTGTTTAGATCCAGTGAAGTCGTGTCCCACCACTGTTTTTAAGGATCGATATTGTCCCCCACCAATTTGTGTAATATTGAGGCACGCATGGATGTACTTAATACAAATAAATAAAACATCTCCAGTTAACTAGCAGAGCATTCATTTAGTTTGCTATTAAATAAGAAATCTAGCGCTAAAATGTATTGTTGTTTTTTACTTAAGCTGAGCGCTCGTTGCCGCGGCGATCAGTGTCATGGATACAGCGTTCTCTGTGGCTCGCGCGCAGTCTTCACTCGGACGCGCGCTTCAATCTATCGCCGTTGTGGAGACTCTCTATTCATTCCGGCGAAATCACAAAATAAAAATCACACAAACGTGTCCCTGCTTGATATAGACTGTAACCACTGATGAACATATTCAGTTTTGATGAGAGAAAAAAAAACTATTTGAGTGCGGATTAGAACCCGCAACCTCACGCTTGGCAAAGGATCTACTGCTAGACCATTTAAGAACTCAAACGTAGTTTGCGGATCGATGGATTTATTTACGGGTTGAACGGAGAGGCTGCACAGTTTGACAAGCGGACAGCGGCATGGTACACACATTACAGATTGATTGCTAATGAATTGTGTTTTTCACACACCTTGTAGAATTGCCAGACCGGTGAAGCCATTTTTACCAGGGCATAAAAAATTGTCTCGCGAGTTTTGCGTCATCTGATTGGCTTTTCTTGATCGGCCTTTATAGAGACCGCCAATCACACATCCCAAAGCAATTATCGACCGATTATGATCGGCGACCGATCAATCGGAGCACCCTTAGTTTTAACAAATTCACATGGCACAACTGGGTAGGATAAGGAGATGAATGAGTGAGTGTAGAGAACTGTGGTGAGCAGAACTAGGCTACTTTCAGAACACTTAGGCGATGAGTGTAGGAACTTATTACCCAGTTACGCATTATTTACACATCTGCATATTTTACTAGAATTGTAATGAGACGTGTTTGTAAACCATGTTTTCTGCCAAAATAAAAGCTTGATGCAGTTTCCGTCAAAATAAAAGATCATGTGTTTATCTCTTTCAAGCATAGAAATTAGTACAAAAATAATTATGAAAATATCTTTTATTTTTCAGTGCATTTGTTTTCCAATATATGGCTATTACTGTCATGGGATTAATATTATAACTTTTATTATGTAGTGTAATGTAGACATACACTATATCACAGCTAAAAGAGTTTTGAGTTTTTCTTTGTTCAATTTGCACACTGATTATGGGTTTTGAATTCTCAAACTGCACCAGATTGATGAATTTAACATTAAAAAGCACAACATTTTCTTACGGGGCCTCCGAAGCCCCCTAGAAGGATTAACGTTCTAAAAACCCTTTAACCAGAAATACTAATTTCTTTGTCTGAGATAGATTTATTTAGCCAATGGTGCGTTCTATTATTTATCCGTGTCGGAGTTCCGACTAGGAAGACAGACGTTGCCTAGCAACACACACCAACACGCCCCCTTTCCTCGGATTTCCCAGCTCAGAAGTCGGACAACTGTGAGGAGACCGAACAAGAATTCCGATCCACGAGAATTTCAATCCAATATGGCTGCGCCCTGTATGACTTGTAAGTATGAATTGTTTTAATTGTTTTTGGACCGCTTTGGTTGTTTAAATGACGATTTTAATCACTCGTATTACTGCAATACCTTACTGCGTCCTGTGGGTATGGGAATCGGTCTTGTTGTGAGTGCAATATTGAATGAAGCCTTGTTTCAGAATCAGAATCATCTCAAAAACTCGAATCCTTGCAAAAGAAAGCAATACGGGCGTTGTCCTGGTCAGAGATAAATTCCCAGACCCGCCCTCTATTCTATCACTTTAAGTTATTGAGACTAGCTGAGCTAAATGAATATCATAATGCTTGTTTGATGTTTCAAATTGTAAATAGCCTGAACCCTAGACTGAGTAACCTTGTTCCTATCTCCAGCCCCCAGCATACATACCAAACGAGAATCAAACCACTTATATATGGAAAATATCGCAGACATGTGCGCACCAGTATGAGTGTTGTTTGTAGGGGTCCGCAGATTTGGAACAGGGTTGATGATGGTATTAAGGTGTTGCCCTCTATCTCCAACTTCAAAAGACAATTAAAACATCATTTATTCTTAACCTATATCTAATAATTCAAAAACTGATTTTCATGGATTACTGGGACGTATGTGTATGTTTGTATGAGTGAGTATGTTGTTGTAACATATGTCATGGTACATTTTTGTGTGTATTTATTGTGTCTTACTGTACCTTGTCAGTACCTACCCATTCAAGAACTATGGGCCCCTACTTATAAGTTTTTTTTTGCTTCTTTGGGAGACCCATTTTCACTGTACCCAATCTACTCTGTACCTTTAAAACTGTATTATTGTAATGCTTGAAGAGGTATTGTGAATAAACTGAACTGAACTGAAGAATCAGAATCAGAAAGAGCTTTATTGCCAAGTGTGCTTGCACACACAAGGAATTTGTTTTGGTACTGAGGCTTCCAGTGGACATATACAAATACAACAAGAAACATAATACTACAAATTATAAGAATAAAAAATAAAAATATAAATATATGAGAATAAAAGTATCACAGTTGGGTTTAGTCAGAATATACATTTTCAGATTTACAGATTATGAACATATTTACAGTGTTTTGAATATTATAATGAAATAAATCTACATATAAGTATCACCTGAGTTGTAGGATATTGCACTAAACAGTGGGAGTATTGCACTTAAGGCATATGCCTTTGGAGGAGTGTTAACTGTTCAGTCTCCGTCTCCGTCTTGACGGTAACAGTTCAAACAGGAGGTGTCCAGGGTGAGTGGAGTCTGTGATGATTTCACCTGCTCTCTTCCTCACTCTGGAAGAGTACAGGTCCTGGAGGGTTGGCAGGGGGGCACCAATGATCCTCTCCGCAGTCCGGACTGTCCGTTGTAGTCTCCTGATGTCTGATTTGGTAGCTGAACCAAACCAGACAGTGATGGATGTGCATAAGACAGACTCAATAACGGCTGAGTAGAACTGAATCAGCAGCTCCTGTGGCAAGTTGAACTTCCTCAGCTGGCGAAGGAAGTACAGTCTCTGCTGGGCTTTTTTCACAATGGAGTCAATGTGATTGTCCCACTTCAGGTCCTGAGAGATGGAAGTGCCCAGGAACCTGAATGACTCCACTGCTTCCACAGTGCTGTTCATGATGGTGAGTGGGGGGAGTGCTGGGCTGTTCCTCCTGAAGTCCACGATCATCTCCACTGTTTTGAGCGTGTTCAGCTCAAGGTTGTTATAACTGCACCAGACAGCCAGCTGTTCAACCTCCAGTCTGTAAGCAGATTCGTCACCGTTCCGGATGAGACCGATGACAGTGGTGTCGTCGGCAAATTTCAGGAGCTTGACAGAGGGGTCTTTAGAAGTGCAGTCATTAGTGTACAGGGAGAAGAGCAGTGGGGAGAGAACGCACCCTTGGGGGGCGCCAGTGCTGGTGGTGAGAGTCCTGGATGTGTGTTTCCCCAGTCTCACTCGCTGCTGCCGGTCCGTCAGGAAGCTGGTGATCCACTGACAGATCGAGGATGGTATGGAGAGCTGGGTCAGTTTGGCTGTGAGAAGAGTCTTTCAAACGACTTCATGACCACAGACGTTTCAAACGGGTGTTACTAACGTGTATAGTTATATGTAGCCTTCATAAACTATGCTGCCCTACAAAGGCAAAAGACCTTAACTCACCAGAGTGTGAAACTGAGAAAAATGAGTTTAAAGTTTTTTTGTTGTCCAGCCAATTGTATGATAGGTAGGACACTGAAAATTTGCCAAGTAGTTGTCATAATGAATATATTTATCTACATTAAAAAATAAATAGCTCAAACTTGACCTTTGACCTTTATTCGGAAGTTACTGTATTCTGCCTTTGCATTTTTTGCAAAACAATCATGGGTCATACAAAGGCAAAATACCTTAACTTCTAATTTTTTGACCATTTTGACTTTTATCACTCTATACAAACATTTCTATGATAACAATGATAGCCTTAAAATAACATTTAGTGAGTTCTGTCTAGTAAGGCTTAATATTACATCAATAGAATATTAAAAAAATAAAAAATAAAATGAAGGCTATTATCTGTACTGGATAATTTTAAAACTTTATCGTTGTACTTAATTTAAGTAAAATGACATTTTAAGAGGTAGGAAAGTAACCTGTTTAACCGGGACAATTTCATAGTGGTTGGTGTAAACCGGACCTGGTCACCCTACTAATTGCCTACCTACAGCGACACTTAAAATTGAATTTCAACCTCCGGACAACTTTGCACTTTAGGCTAGCCAGCCGGCACATGATGGATTTAAATAATGGATTTGTCTTCTCAATGGATGTTATTTTCCATGGATTTTGACCATGATTAAAATAAAAAGGTAAGCTGCGATCTAAGTTATATTTGCTGGGTTGGTTTGTGTGCGTGGTAATGTTTCTTCCTTGCCAGGGGAGGTGTGTCGTGAGGCGTCCCCAAACCACTCGTGTTGTTTTCTGTCAGTGAGTGGACTGTCAGATTGGCAGGCAGCTAGCCACCCTGTATGGCACGAGAAAACTTGTAACGTTAGGCCTACTACTAGTACTAGTACTAGTTAATAGTATCCAGGCTTTGATTTATGGTGTCTTACAGCTGGCACACCATCATGTAGGCTATTTGTGGATCAGGAACAGTTGTGTTTTGTGCGTCAAGAAACTTTACGTTAGCCTAGTTTACATAGACATCATAGTTAAGCCCAAGTTTGCATCGCTAGCTAGCTAACTAGGCTACCAGTATCCTAGCTGATTTTTTTTCCTTCATGTAACGTTATCCATATCATCCATATTGATCTTGGTGTTTGCGTTTCAAAGCCATCTCTACCATAGTTTTCCCGCAAGAATAGGAAATTCTTAATGCTAGATAGAAAACAACCACTGCAACAATTTTATTTTCACTTTATTTAATGCGTGTGGCAAAAGTGCTTCAATTACATATAGGCATAACACCGTAACTTCAGCGCGGCAAACGCGTTGCTGGTGGGTAAAACAAAGGCAGAGTGCCTTAACTCCACTGTAACTTATAATAACAGCGTTCTAAAGTGCAGCGGTACAAAGCCAAAAGACTGTAACTGATGTTAAGGTCTTCTGCCTTTGCTTTCCCTCTGCTTTTGGAAGTTATGGCAAAAACAACATCTTATTTTTAGCAGAAAAGAACAAAATTGATGCAAGATATTTGTCCACATGATAAAACTGATGTCCATTGTTCCAAATATGGCAATAACTCATTTTGACCAAAATTGAAGTTAAGGTCTTTTGCCTTTGCACGGCAGTATGGTTTTACTAGAAAAGTGCTTTATGTGGGTTATAGGATGGGCATTTCAAGCAAAAATAATATTCGAAGATGACTGGGTATTATTCCATTATTATTCGAAAATCGCACCCCTTCACCACTTGCACGCACACATGCATGTATAGGCTACACACCAGAGCGTGTGAGCAAAGCGGAGCGGTGTGTGACGCTTAAATTAAATATACGTTTCATATTTATGTTTAAATAATATAATGCTATTTTTTTATTTAATCTATGTTGATTATATGAAAAGGGAACCGCATGAGATGAGTAAGATAGGTTCATAAGATGCCCAATATATCAGGAGACGTTTGGAGTGGGTCAGACATGATTTTGACCTCTTATTAAGTTTTGTTTTGTAGAAAGCCTTTCTTTAACATGAATTTCGTTTTGTATAAATTGTATTTTCATTTTAATCAATGTTCCTTCAACAAATTGCCTGAATTAATAAATAAGAAGCAAATATAGTAGACAATATAATCAGGACACGGAGGCGTCGGCGCGTGAACTGGAGCACGTCTCATAAATTAACCGAAACTCAGCATATAAACTACTTGCCTCACAGACCTGAGAAGTATATCTATAGTAGGGATGCACCGAAATGAAAATTCTTGGCCGAAGCCGAATAATAATGAAACGCTTGGCCGAAGGCCGAATACCAAACGAGGTGTTTCACATTTTTTCCATTTATTTTGCCAATTTTTTCACCATTGCATTTAATTAAATAGTAAAAATATGCTTTTTACTATTTTGTCTTGCTTTTCAGAGAAAAAAAGTCAAATTGCAAAAATACAATTTATTTAACACTGAATTTTTTGTAACATTCCAGCAGATATTATTTAAACAAAGCACAATATAACTTAAAATAAATAAATGAGTAAAATAAAAAATATATTTTTATTTGGCCATCTTTGAAGCCACTCTTCTTGAATAGCCTATGTTAGGCCTATAACTGACTGCTGAAAGAATGTAACTAAAAAAGTGCATTGAAAAGTGCAAATAAATATGGATGAACCCATAACAAATGAATAATTGTCCTAGACATAAGCCTACTTTTGCGGTTTACATACACTTTATCGTGGGCGTTGACAGGTTTGCATGGATTGCCTCAGATCATTTGGGTTTCAATATATATCGCGCGCTCTCCGGGGCGATTAGCAGATAAGGAGTTGAGAACGACTGACATCTCTCTCTTTTCATACAGATTACATAAACAGAGAATATTTGTTTTCGTTTTGAATTAGATAATTTAAAAGTAGACAATTAAATGATTATAAAGATATATTGCCTTTGCCTGTGCCAAGTATTGGCTGAGTTTTGTTGAAGTTTAGAGACGTGCTCCAGGAAAAAAGTTAACGGAGACAGAGGCAGAAAGCACACCCTGTTTATTTTCTTTATTTTACAAAAGCACAGTTTTGTTTCGATTGTAGTGGACACAAGTAGACATTTAACAGTCTATTTTTTTCATATTTCTTAAGTCTGTATGACCATAAATGACGGAGTATTTAAGTCTATTTTGCTGCTATGTGAAAAAAATCCAGCAAAACGTGGTGGTGCGTTTGTCCACTACAGAGGGTTAAAAGACGCTTTAGTGCTGCAAGTAAGGGTATAACGTCTGCCACAGATGCACCAGATGAGCTTCTCTTTTGTTATCTGCTCAAAGGGGGCATGTTTGCTGCATTTATAAAGCGCGCACCTCTCACTCTACGCTGGTTACTATTTGATCGCGTCATCAAAAACGTCATTGTTCGGTCAAATTTATTCAGTCTTTTTGCTTATTCGGCCGAACACCGAAAGTGCTTTTTTTGCTATTTTCGGCCGAATAATTTCGGTTGCCGAACATTCGGTGCATCCCTAATCTATAGAAAGCTTGAAATGTCTACTTTTAAACAAAACAATTAAAAACGAATAGAAATGTGCTACTCTCTGCTTATGTAGGCTAATTTGTATGAAGTGTGCATTTCTCTCTATAGGCACGTTCACTACTGCGAAGATGGCGAGTCAGCATCGTCAACTTTATCTCTGCAGCCTAAACTGACACACAAAACACTAGTTGATTAATAAACAATTCAAATGTTTCATGCATAATCATTACTTTTGCAGGTTCTTTGTGGCAAGCTTTATGCGTGCGTTGAGATGCGGAATATGCAATATATTACAAAAATGCTCATTATGGTTTAGCATTCTCTCCCATATATACTTAAGTAATTAAATCAATATAAATATGTTATTAGACTAATGGCTTAAATGAACTACTACTAGTCGACTAGAAAAAAACTTTAGTCATGCATGGGCAGCCCTACTTATTTTACATATTTTCTAACCAGCGCGTCACTGCGAGCGTTCTGAGCGAGCGGTGCGTAATCTTCAGAAATGCGCTCTCGCTCTGGAGGAAATATTACCACTCTGCTCACATGCTCTGGTGTGAGACAATGTGTGTCTTCTTCTGTTGTCTGAGAGTTGATTGACAGCTTTTAGATGCATTATTGGCATCGCCACCATCTGCTTACATGAACATGTCACCGCATCAGAACCGAAAACATGGGGATTTTTTTAAAGGCAATAATCGCACAACCTATTCGGTATTCTATAATAAAATCAACTAATCGAATATTCGAAAATCGTGACTCATCCCTAGTGGGTTAAATCTCAATGTTGCGTGTTAAACTGGTATTTCAATTTGCAGTGTGATAGAATGATAACTGTACATTATAGCATAGGAAAAAAGATACAGAGTTTAATATACAGTGTTTCATTTTTAGTGTTTATTGATGGGAAGATGGATCTGTACTGGGACCAGGAGAAGACCCGCCCCTTTCATGGGCCCTTGTTTCAACAACAAGCCAACTCAGCGGCTGGTTATTACTTGGACTAGGGGCTCATGACCTCGGTTAACTTGGTGTGCATTGAATGCACAGGTGAGATACTAATGCACATGTACTGTTATTAAACCCTGAGGGCTGTGCTAACATCTTTCTTTCTTTTTCTTTTCTGATTCAGATATCAGCCAGGTGGGAGCCACCACCCCACTGCCTTCAAACACCCCACTGCCTCCCACTGCCTCACTTGTCACCAACAAGACTTACTTGAAGGACCAAACATTGTACCTAATTGACCTCATGCGGCTGCAAATAGAGGCAGAGGGTAAAGGCCCTCTCAGGTCCCTCCATGACCTGAACCAGTGCCTGAAGCTGGCCAGGAAGTCCAAGAAGCTGTTGTGAGAGGATATTGCTGGCAAGCTGAGCCACCATTTCAAGCAGACCTTTGTGCAAGACAAGGTGGCTCGCAAATGGAACACGTTGGTGGAGGCCTACAAAAAAGTAAAGGACAACAATTCGTCCACAGGGAGGGGCCCAAGTAAATTTCATTTTTTTGCTGAGATGGATGACCTCTTGGGAGGTCTCCATGATATCATCTTCCCTGTTGTGGGAACAACCATGGGCCTGGATGTGCACAGGCCAGATGCACTAAAGGTCAATGTGTCTGCACCAGACATCTCACCTGCACAGTCCACTAGCGCTCCCTCACCTGTGCGTCTGACCAATTCCCCCTCTCCAGCTCCATCCAGCTCCATCACCTCCTCCGTCCTCCTGTGTTCCTCATCCCACTGTTACCACCATGCCCCCTGACACCCCAAGTAGGCCACGCAAGCGCCAGAGGGAGGATGAGTTGTTGGCATATCTTAGGGATTCCGAGGCAGCCTCCCAAGCGGCCTCCCATAAACGCCACGCTGAGACCCTGGCAAAAATGAAGGAATCCCAGGAGGGATTCCAGAGGTTGTTTGCCCAGATGGTGGAGAAGATGTAAACTTATTATTTTTATTCTCATGTTAATGTTAATGTATTTTGGTATTGGTTGAATTGTTTAAATGCCGTTATACAGTTTATTATAGTAATAATAGGAGTGCCTCAACTTTACAGTTTTTCAGTGTTATCCTGTGTTGTTGTCATTTCTGTCAATGGCCCAGACTGCCAGGATGGTGTTTGTGAATGACCACAAACAAAGGAAACAAAGCACAGTTCTGTGCAATATAAATTATTTCCAGTCCTTTCAATAAAATATTTTTTTAATATTAACCAAGCCTTGTCATGGTTGAATGTTTTTTTAATGTCTTTTCAGCTACAAAAAACACCTCACTGGCCTGTGAAGCACAATGAAGCATTAGGTTAAGGTTTAACACTTTGTATTACAACACCTAGAAATACATGAACATTACATCACATGATGTAGCACCACTCTACTCTACTAAGAAAAAATATAAAGTTATGTTAGGAGAGTGTTATCTATCTAGCCTAACTCTGTGGGTTTTAGGTTTAGGACAGTTCTAGGTACGACTTAAAGGGAGAGAAACCTGATACTGAAACTGTTTAAAAGGTGTAAAAAGACAATAGACATTTATTAGATGACAATGGTCACAACTACTCGTTGCCATCCTCCTCTCTTGGACATCCCTCTGGGTGGTCATCACAGCCATTCTCAGCTCCAAGAGCAAAGTTGTGCAAGAAGCATGCAGCCATGATAATCATTACCACAATGTCCATCCTGGTGTTCTGCAGGTCTCTTAAGCGTCGCCACTTGCACTTCATCCTGCCAAATGCCTGCTCAACGATGACCCTCCCCCGACTGATGTTGTAATTTTGCTGGTGGTCAGCATTGGTAAGGGCCCCGTTGTCACGCTTAGGTGTTACAATGAAGGGGAAGGCCTGACCAATATAGGCACTGTCCCCGAGCAGACGATAGTCCCCCACCTTCTCCTGCCATTCAGTGTAAAAAGTGGAGCCCCGCAGCATCCTGGCATCGTGCACCCTGCCTGCTGGTCCAGCAAAGATGTCAATGAAGTGGCCTTCATCATTGACAATTCCCTGGAGGAGGACAGAGTAGTAGGACTTCCTGTTGATGTAATCCCCTCCTCTGATGGGTGGCCTCTGGACCCTGATGTGGCAACCATCTATTGCCCCAATGATTCCATCGAGGCCAAAGATTCGCTGGAAGACAGCAGAAGACATCCTCTTCTCACAGCCCCTTGGCCAAGACACAAAGTTTGTGCCGATCCCTGACAAGATGGTCAGCACTTGAAGGATGGCTCTGTGCGTCGCTGACTGGGAAGCATTAAATTTATTAGATATCTCTCTGAAGCTGTTCTGGTTGGCCATACACCAGAGAAACATGAGGACCCGGATATTTTTTGGGAACAGGCAAGGGGGGAAGTCCATGGCTGTGTTCGCTGTGCATGCCCCCTTCCTGAAGCAGTCGAAGGAGCTGCTCAAACCTGGCTCTTCTGATCCGGAAATGACGGGCAAATGTATTGTCATCCATATCCAGCATAAACTACCTCTCCGTTCCAGACTTGAGGATGATCTTCTGTCTGGGCAGCAGCACAGCTGATACCACAGCCCTACGTGAATGATAAAAAGAAATAGAGATTAAAAAAAACTGCCATTAATACATGTCTTTTAACTCATGTAAAAGTGCGTCTACTACTTTTCGCTGCGTTCGGAAGCAAAGTTTGCATCTTGCACACAAACATGAATGAAACATTACCTTTAACTTTTAAGTGCATCCATTTAGAACGACATAAAGCGCTCTGTAGAAGAGCAACACTGCAAGGAGTTCAATATCACCTTTAGCGACATCACCACTTTGTTTTTAGCTTAAATTAGCTTAAATTATCTACTATAACGTGGCTCAAACTTGACCAAACATACTAAAATATGAGCATACCTTCATACCTAGAGCATACCTTCATATAGGGCTGGGCGATATGGACAAAACAAATTATCACAATAATTGTTTTATATCAATCGATATCGATAATTATCACGATAAATGTCAAATTTGTATTTCTTTCAAGTTTAAAGGCAGATTTTTACTCCTAAGTGAAAGTTGTAGAAACCAGAGTGTTAATTGTGGTTTTAAACTACTCTTTATTGTCAGAACATTTCACAAATCTCACATAAAATATTCAAACTTTTGTAATTTTTCATTAACAAAATAAATATCTTAATTATTTAAAAAAATTATTTCTTAGTTTCTGCATGTGCTAATGGGGGATATTGTTTCAAGTCTTGAAACAGGTTTGTGTTGCCTGACTTTGATGGCACGTATCTTCAGCACAGTTTGCAGTGCAGGCTGCACCCATACAAAAATGTAATATATGGCCATATATGTACTTATATTTTAAATAGCATGACATATACATATATTTGACTTATCTGAGAACACAATATATGCCTGCAACATATATGAACATTTATGTGTCCAAACATGTGAAGAAAATATTTGAGTTCATCCATATATGATACCATATATCTGCATATATTACAGTATAGTATTGGTTTCTTGCATATATGGACAACATTAAGTATAAATATGTGACATACATATTTGTTTCCCACGTATTTAGTAAATGTATGTAAACATACATGCATGTGATACTGATGCATTGAAATAAGTACATATATGCATATATACATATATGCATCTTACATATATTTAACATTTATGTGCATATACGGGAAAATATATGGCACTTACATGAAAACGGCCATTTTTGCTATATTTTGAAATATATGTTTCATATATGTCTATGTGTTTTATATATATGAATTTTGCATATTCTCATATAGGCAGCAGACATACATGGGCACTGACATTATATATGTAATTTACATATATTGACATATATTACATTTCTGTATGGGCAATATTAATATTAATATTACATGTTTTGTCTCGTCTCGAAACGCAAAGTTGACAGTAGTATTAGCTTGAGTTAGGATCCAGATTTACTATGTTAAATTTATGTTCATTAACAAAAACAGTAACATCTGTTAAAAAAAAAATGAACAACCTCAATTTTATTTGGTAAAATGTAATATTCTGACTTTGAGTTTAATTAAAATAAATATAGCAAACACCTGCGTCTTGTGTCCTCTTCCAGGAATTCTTCCTTGGTGTTGTGTAGGTGAAGCACATACTTATTTTGGAGCGCCTGGTACTCGGCCAGTGCTACCATAGCAACAGCTTTGCGGGTGGCGTCCATGTTTTTTCTCCGACTCGGACGCGCAAAACATACCAGAACGCTTGAAGTGTGGAAGTGACGTAATAGCCGAGGGCCGAGTCGGTTCGTTGACAGTAAATAGAACGCAGCACAAGATTCGGATATAACTATAACATCCGTGTTTGTATTTTTAGCCCAAATCTCTACCATATCCAATTTTGGCAACAGACTACAAATATTTAGATGAATAAATCCCAGTCCTGACCTTGATTTTAATTCAGTTGGAGTAGTAACATTTGAAGCAGCGTGAGGTCTTGGGTTTGGCGATACATTCCCAGACATTAATAGCATTAAAACTATTAAGCACCTTCGTTTGACTGGATTACACACTCTCAATATACTTAAACAGAGAATATTTGTTTTTGATATGATTTACATAATAAAAAAAAAAAACACTTCAAGCTTTCTAAAAAACATATCTCTCACGTATGGGTGGCAAGTATTCGCTGAGTTACAGTTCATTTTCTGTCGCTTTTCAGAATGAACTTCACACTGAGAGAGACGGCAGAACGCGCATCATGTTTATTTTCTTTAATTTAAGAAAAGCAGAACATTTTGTTTTTGAGTGTACCCAAATAAAAGTAGACATTTAACCCTCTGGGGTCTAAGGGATTTTTGGGGTCCTTGAGATGTTCTGACATGCTCTGACATTTGTGCTTTTTTCAGTTGCTTATAAACATATTAATGGCAAAGGTGTAATTACACTCTATTTAGCACAAACAGGGCTACCATAATATGTGAGCAACATGTATGTACATGTTTGTATTTTTGAGGGAATATTGTTTATGCATGGTTATTGAAAAAAATAAAAAAATAAAGTTTCTGAAATAAGGCCACAAAACACATACTAAATATGTGTCCACAAGACTTTTGACTAATGGATGTCGTTGCCTACAGTTTTTTCTTCAAAATGATGTGAAAATCATCCTGCCTAATAATTCACATAAAACAATACATTGATTTAAATTTTGTAAGACACTTTTTGTTTGGAAAGGCAATATGCGCAAGGGGCGTCAACGATTTCAACACCATCATGCATATTTAGTGGTTCACACCTGAGGAGACAATGGGGCCCGCATACTTAATGAGCCATTCATTCAGGTGTGTCACTGAGCCACAAGAAAGAATGCAAGAGCAATATATATATGTGTGTGTGTGTGTGTATATATATATATATATATATATATATATATATATATATATATATATATATATTCTACCAAATTGGTTCACAGTTGGAAGGATCTCATTTTTTAAAATATTTTTTCATGTCTAGTAATTGTGCAGTTAATTCTCATACTGTATTTTCAGTTTTGGAATATGTATCCTCTCCCCAAATTTGTCACTAATAAAACTCAATAAAAATTATTTAAAGAAAAGGCTTATATTTACCTTTTAATAGTTTGTTTACATCTACCTTGTAAATATTTTTTTTTTATTAAAAATGTTACAATTACAACAACAATTCAAGTGCAATCTTTCTTTGTAAAAACTAAATTATACATTTTATCATACATATTTCAAAGTTAAGGATTCATTACTTTGGATATAGCCTAGGCTACATTGGAACAAACACAGGTTGTAAACTTCTTCCTTCTTCAGTGTAGAAAAACTCAGAAGCGAAAACCAGGAGACTTATTTAAGCAGGATTCTTTATTTGCTGTAGTCTGCTTCGTACCCAAGTCAAGTCAAGTCTAACTAAGGGAACTTTACATTGTAGTTTATATACATTTCAAGGGGGAGGGATTACATTGTGATGAACAAAGCATGTAAATGAGCTGAGACATGAGAACAGAACGGTGCAGGACTTCTCGCACTGAGACGAGAACTCCAAGACAAACAGTCTCAGTAATAAAATAGCAGGTGTTCAAACTTGCTCAGCATGAATCTTCACCCGTTGAGACACGAGAACAGGAAAAGCCTAGCCTTCTCGTATTGAGACGGGACAGTCAGGAATATCCCGCTAGGAACCCCTACCGTTTGCAGAGATTTCCTGGTCTCATCATTTATAAACTTTCTCAATATAAAATACTATTGTATTAGAAATCTAAATTAAACATTTAAATAAAATTTGTAATCCTACATTTCCCCCTTTGAGAGTTCTAAATAACTCTCACAAAATACAAATTTAGACACTTAAAAGTTAATTCTTGTAACTTGTGATCATTACAGGCACATGCTTCTGTGTTGCTGTTTCTGCAATTGCATGCTTACACAGAAACAAACATGCAATTTTAGGGTCCGTGACGTCCCTACGGGTAATAGTCTTTTCTGGTAGGAACTGTGATTTTCTCGTGAGAGGCGTGATTCATATGTTGAATAAAACACTTGATACTGTGGACGCATAGATAGTACACCAGTAGAACAAACAACAACATGATTGCTATTTCCTTTATCCACAGCCAGGGTTTACCAATCAAGTTTCCGAACCATGAAAAATTATATTCAGTCATCTGGTGTAATTTTGCTGAAAGATCAAGAATGTCTTGTTGGATTTTGTTAAAGTTCTCTGTTGGATCCATTAACCCGGTGCAGCACTCAGGTCCGATGATGGTGCAGACTCCTCCTTGCGTTGCTAGAATGTAATCCAAGGCCACTCTGTTCTGTAAGATCATTATCTTGTGCGAAGCGAGAGTGTCCGTGATGTTACCAAGGGCCAAAGCCGTATCATTGGCCAATTTCTGTACAGAATTCGATAAGCTTCTGACTTGATCAAGGGCTTGCATGACACCATAAGATGGTATTAATGCTCCAAGAGTTCTTGACCACCATGTTTGTGCACAAGTGAGTCCTGGAATGCAGCCATCTTCGGATGTGACATGCAAAAGTTCTTTCCAGCAAACAATGCGTTTTTGACATATTCATCAGCTCTAAGAATATGTTGTTTCTGGAGTCCGGACATTGTGCAGATCTGATGTGTAGTAGTAGGACAATCTTGATCATGTCGATGGATGACTGAAGGTTTCGTAGTCTCTGCGTTGTGTATTTTTTTTCTTTTCTTTATCCTTTTGTGATAGTTGGCTGGGAAGTGGGTCTAGTTGTTTCTTGAGGTTATGTCTTCATACGCAGACGAGGAGGTCAGTGCATATGGGTCTCGGGTCAGCAAGTGGTACCTGCACAGAGGAAGAGAGAAAACAAAAGACAGGAGAGCAGTATTTGTTCAAACACTAAGGTTGTAAACTTTTTCCCGTGTCTGCTATTTTTGTTCCTTCTTTCCCTATTTTCTGAATTATTTTGACACCTAAATAGAACCAGTGAGGTAAGGATGGGCTAGTGGATGGGGAAGGCTATGAGGGAGTCTTCACCGCAAGGGTTGGCCCCCGACGCCTGTTGCAATCGGTTCTTCCCTGGGCTCCTCACTGTTCCGTGTCCTGTCATTTCCCTGTGGGAGGGGGAGCAACTTTTACAGTGTGACACAATGAGTCCAGTTTATCCTGACACAATACTGCAACTACTTTAATTAACATCACTTGATGTACCATTTAGGCTCTAATAGCTTGCAACATTCTAGAGATTTCTTTGGCTACCTGTCCTGTGACGTGTGTAATCTTCATCTGAGTTATTTCTCCTTCATCCTCTAACAACTTCAGTCATAGTAGACATCATACATGAGGATGAAGCAATATTTGGCATTATTGTGGACACTGCATGAGGGCATTTTACGTTTACAGTCTGACCTAACACTATTAATGATGAAAGGCCTGTGCTGTAAAATAACATTTAAGGCTGTGAGTCTACTTTAACCAGTGTCCCCCAAAGGAAAAACTGAGATAGTCACTTTCCTTTTGTTCTATTAAACAAAAACAGAAGTATTTTATCTCTGTTGTAAGTTAGTGGGGAAATTAAGCACTCACAGCCCAAATGGTTAACAACTAAAACAGCTGCCCAACGAGCTTAATGACGAGGGGACAGGCTGCTTCAGAGCAGCCAGCAGGCTGAGCAGAAGCTGAGTTACATTGTTAGTTTCTCTAACATTCTTTTTGTTTTTTTCTACATTCTTTTCCCCAATGTCCATGTTTGCCACAGTAATAACAACTGCTGCCCTCTCTCTTAGGACATTTGCGTTTCTGTTGCTTCTCTGCGTTGACCTTAAAGGATGCTGCTGCAATGTTTACTCTCTCTTTAACATCAGAATCTCTTTCCCAAGTAGCTAACCTGTCTAGGTTACTTTGCAGGGTACTGGTAGCCCATGTGAAGTCTAAGAAAGGCAATGCATTTCTATGCTCTGACAAAAGACCATCATACCATGTGCGAACTAATGGCCCATTGTCATTTAACACCTTCTCTGAAGTGTCTGCTATGCCACTGTAAGTTACAGCTGATTGACAAAATCTTTGAGTGTACTCACTAACATTCTCATGTTTCTTCTGTACACAACTAATGATCTTTGACCAGTCCATGTTTGGTCCAACAATGTTTTTCAACGCTTTCAGAACTCCCTCTCTCAGTTTAACTTTTCTGTCATGTTGTAGTTCAGAAGTAACAGCAGACTCAAAACTGTTGAATTCAGATTCAGTTAGAATTTGTGACATCAGCTGTGTGACTTCTGCCAACGACATGTCGTAAAGACGCATTTTACTGATCAATGCCCTTCTAAACTCAGAAAAATATCTTTGCACTGATGGCAAATTTTCAGCGATTCTCTCGATTTCTTTAGGACCTAAAGATAATTTGACTGCTTGTTGCTGCAGTATGGGGGTTACAGATTGAACAGAGTCAATGCCTTTTGCCCTAGTCTGAGCCTTTTGTCTTGCGCCACACACTTCAAATGCATTTACATCTTTATCTATCAAACCAGAATTTCTAGTGTTTTCTAGTCTACAGAAAGACTGTAAATCAGGATAGCTTTCATCTGACTGTTGGTCTTCAGAGTCACATTTGGTTGAGGCCTGATTATGGCTCACCTTTGTCTTGAAACAGGACACTTGAGTCTGCAATTGTTTGTTTTGTTCATTTAACTTATCAATACACCTAGTTTGTTCTTGTGCAATGGATAAGCTATATTCTCTATGGCAACAGATTATGCCTTTCATGTTTTTCTTTCTGATACATGCACCTAACACCTTCTTGCATTCTTCAATAGACCAAACTTTGTCTGAATCAATACCAAATTTCTTTGTCAAATCCAATCTAACTGACTCAGTCACTATGGAGTCCATTTTCTCTCCTAACAATGACTTGAACTCACTGTCTGTCCATAAAGGGCTTGCTAATCCACGTTTCTCAGTAGTTGGAATAAGTCTAGCATTCTTCCTAACCATTTTGTGGATTTCTTTGTTACCAACTTATTAAAAAAAAAAAAGAAAGCTCTCTCTATTATCTACAACAGAGGGTACAATCTTATTAGCACATGATGCTAAACAAACAAACACTAAAACTTCTCTGTTCAAAACAGAGGCTACACTTGTTAACACAGATCAAAATATTGTTAACCTTCCTTGGCAGAGCAAAGGGTAACACAAATTACTAGCACTTTACGCTAATCTTCCCTGATTGAATCAGAGGATACAAACAACTTCCTTGACTATTCAGAGGATAAAACCAAAATATTATTAGCACGTAATGCTAACCTTCTCTGTGACCGGAGGGTAACCAAACCAATATATTAACACGTAATGTTAAAACTTCCCTGCCTGACAAAAACAGAGGATATCTTTCATCTCTAAAAGCAAACTTTTAAAGGGTAACTTTAGTTAGCAAACTCTAAAGCTGTTTGTTAACTCCTTCTCTGATGGCGCAGAGGAATAACAGATTTTTTTTACTGGTTTTTCAACGGTTCTTTGAATGGAGTGAAACTCACCAAATTTTTGTTGTATAGAAAGATTCCGCCTGGAAATCTTGGTTCAGCTTGAAGTTTTCAATCTGGAGGAAGCTGGAAAGATTCAGTCTGGCAATCTTTGTTTAGCTGGATGTTTCAAAATTCAGTCTGGAGACTCAGTCAGCTTTGTTGAGATCTTTGAAGTTTCAAAAGTTCATTCTTTGTTGAGTTTCAGTTTCTCCATCCGGGTCACGGCACCATCTGTTGTAAACTTCTTCCTTCTTCAGTGTAGAAAAACTCAGAAGCGAAAACCAGGAGACTTATTTAAGCAGGATTCTTTATTTGCTGTAGTCTGCTTCGTACCCAAGTCAAGTCAAGTCTAACTAAGGGAACTTTAAATTGTAGTTTATATACATTTCAAGGGGGAGGGATTACATTGTGATGAACAAAGCATGTAAATGAGCTGAGACATGAGAACAGAACGGTGCAGGACTTCTCGCACTGAGACGAGAACTCCAAGACAAACAGTCTCAGTAATAAAATAGCAGGTGTTCAAACTTGCTCAGCATGAGTTTCACCCGGTGAGACAATGAGAACAGGAAAAGCCTAGCCTTCTCGTATTGAGACGGGACAGTCAGGAATATCCCGCTGGGAACCCCTACCGTTTGCAGAGATTTCCTGGTCTCATCATTTATTAACTTTCTCAATATAAAATACTATTGTATTAGAAATCTAAATTAAACATTTAAATAAAATTTGTAATCCTACACACATAATAACATATTATTTGATTACTTTATTTTTGACAAAACATACTATAGGCTATTTAACATATGAGCTAAAATTGGCAAACAAAAGCTTATTTGAGGTGGCAAATATTTTAGAGGAAAAATGTATAATCTATCCAAAACTAGAAAACGAAATGTTGTCTTTCATATGTCTGTAACATAGGTCTTTAGTTTATATAAGAAATATAAATGTTAATTTGCAGTTTAATACGTTGCTTATACAAATACATTTTATTTCAACATATTTCAGTCGATTTTTACTCATCTCAGTATAGCAATATAGTTTGCTAAAAGCGGATCATTCATTCACACACAGAAATGCGATTCAAATTTAAACGGTCTTTTTGCGAGTTGTGGTAAACAGCGCATCTCTGCCGTTCATTCATTCACACACAGAAACTCGATTCACTTGAGAATGAAAAAAACTTACTACAGTATTTCTCAGTATTATCCTACAGTATTATCATACATATTTTAAAGTTAAAGATTCATTAGTTTTTATATAGCTTACATTGGAACAAACACTATAATAATATCTTAGTTGATGAGTTTATTTTTGACAGAACATAGCCAACTATATATTTAAAATATGAGCAGAAACTGGATGACAAAAGCTTATTTGATATTTTAGAATAAAAACTTTATAATCTATCCAAAACTACGAAATGTTGTCTTTCATATTTCATCTGTAACATAGTAGGCTAAACATAAACAACAGCGCCCATCTGTGCCGTTAATTCATTCACACACAGAAACGTGATTCAAATTTAAACAGTCTTTTTGCATTTACAGACATTAGAACAAAGCACAAGAATAAAAAACTTAGGCTACTCACAATTCTCGGCTAGATCGGTCGCTCCTCAAAATGAAAATAAACCAGCACATGTTCTGAGGTAAATGTCCCAGGATTACTGGTCACAGTCACAGCCTCGCAAGACGAAAAGGTAAATTAATCTGATGATTACATTTGTTGTGTTATCACGTTTATGAGGGGCGTTGACACGTTTGCATGTGTCGCTTCAGATCATTTGCGTCTGAATAGCGCGCGCTGTCCGTGGGCGTGTCACATTAGCAGAATAATGAGCTGAGAGAACGATAATGAGATCGGCTAACACCTCTCTCTTTTTTTATAGATTACATAAACAGAGAATATTTATTTTAGTTTTGAATTAGATATTTTAATAGTACAAACTTAAATGATCATAAAGATATATTGCTCATGCTTGGGTGAATAGTATTCGCTGAGTTTTGTTTAAAGGAGCCGTATGTAAGAATGTGGCCAAAACTGGTACTGCAATCACTTTCAAATTATTGTAGAGCGGTGTATCCCCTCTCCCTCCTCCCTGACTCGAGGTTGCCAGATACGCTGCAGGATACAGCAGGAACGTAGGCTGCTACAAGAAGCTTTTTCTGTTAACTATGTTTATGCTTCAAATGAGAGATGTTTTGCAAAGTAATTATATATCGCAAAAATTTACTAATGGCGATTAGCAAAATATAATCGTAAAGATGTACGCTCGTATGTGACAGTACATTGTTAGAACAGTAGCTGTTAGTCTAACTTGTAACGGTAGGTATCTGTCATTAACGTAAGTACAAGCACAAGCCTCTGTCACTGTGTGTAACCGATATCAAAGATACAGCTATTCATTTAGCTGACGCTATAAGTGAAAGCGACCAGCTGTATTTTTTAACTTACCCTGCAGTATACGTCCATAACGCTAAAATATGTGATGTGAAAGATTACGTGTCATTCTATTATTTTTGGCTGTAGAACTTGCATGATAAACAATAATGAGCGTGCTAATGTTGTTTTCCTCAGCATAATGACAGAGAAACGGGCTCTGATAATGCATTGCTAATGTTAGACCGATTCCGACACGTTTGTAGCTGCAGCTGTGGTAACTAGCAGAGCTGGCAACCCGGATGCCGTGATTGGTAAATAGGTGGAGGGTGGCGCATCAGACCAAAACACAACATGACAACATCAACATCAGTTGAGGGCTGCAACTTCATTTTTTAAATGACAATATCCCGACCGGACTACTTTTGTCAGTGATATAAGTATTTGAAATGAACATGATTTCTTAATGTCTAGTGACATATCAGGGTCATTTTATGATTAATTGAAATACATTTCTTACATACAGCTCCTTTAAGTTTAGAGACGTGCTCCAGAAAAAAGGTTAACGGAGATGGAGAGACAGAAAGCACACCCTGTTTATTTTCTTTATTTTACAAAAGTACAATGTTTTATTTCGATTGTAAGTGGGAACATAAAAAAATAGACATTCAACAGTTTATTTTTTTATATTTCTTAAGTGTGTATGACCAAACATGACAGAGTATTTTAAGTCTATTTTCCTGCTGTGAAAAAAATTGAGCAAAACGCGCCGGCGCGTTTGTCGACCCCAGAGGGTTAACAGTTTTGAATGATGTATAACACTTGCCTGTATGACAAAAATGGACAGTTATTTGAGTCTCTTTTGCACTGATAAGAAAGAAGACTTCCAACCCCACGGGGTGAAATGTCCCCAACTAAGCAAGCCAAAAGCGACAAAGGTGAAAAAAAGGCGACAATAGATCCCAAACTCCATCAGGTGACAGAATGGAGAAAAAAACCTTGGGAGAAACCAGGCTCAGTCGCTCAGATCTCCTCTGGCCAACGAAAGAACAGTGTATGATTATGATTCAGGCAGCTGAGCAGGTCAGAAGTCAGATTAAATCAGAACATGCAGAATATTATCCAGTTCTGGTTGAAGATCCGATGGCTGTCGTGTCGATGAGGCCTTCACAGGGGAGAGTCTAGTTGACACAATCTCTGCTGACACTTCAGGAATGTGTTGTGGGCGTGTCTAGGCAAAGGTCCTCCATCTGATCTGGATACGGCCCGGATCCGGCTGACTACATCATGTGTTGTGGTCGTGTCTAGGCGCAGGTCCACCATCTGATCTGGATACGGCCCGGATACGGCTGACTACATCATGTGTTGTGGTCGTGTCTAGGCGCAGGTCCACCATCTGATCTGGATACGGTCCAATCCGGCTGACTACATCATGTGTTGTGGTCATGTCTAGGCGCAGGTCCTCCATTTGATCTGGATACGGCCCGGATCCGGCTGACTACATCATGTGTTGTGGTCGTGTCTAGGCGCAGGTCCTCCATCTGATCTGGATACGGCCCGGATCCGGCTGACTACATAATGTGTTGTGGTCGTGTCTAGGAGCAGGTCCTCCATCTGATCTGGATACGCCCCGGATCCGGCTGACTACATCATGTGTTGTGGTCGTGTCTAGGAGCAGGTCCTCCATCTGATCTGGATATGGCCTGGATACGGCTGACTACATAATGTGTTGTGGTCGTGTCTAGGAGCAGGTCCTCCATCTGATCTGGATACGCCCCGGATCCGGCTGACTACATCATGTGTTGTGGTCGTGTCTAGGAGCAGGTCCACCATCTGATCTGGATACGCCCCGGATCCGGCTGACTACATCATGTGTTGTGGTCGTGTCTAGGAGCAGGTCCTCCATCTGATCTGGATACGGCCCGGATCCGGCTGACTACATCATGTGTTATGGTCGTGTCTAAGAGCAGGTCCTCCATCTGATCTGGATACGGCCCGGATCCGGCTGATTACAGTAAACCTCGGAATAAACAGAAAGACTAACATTAGCATATATGCCATTCTTCTTCTGATGTAACGAGTACATCAGGTGTTATAGGAAGTGTTCCCGGTTCCGGCTGACCTAGCTTATACAGCCTAATAATCATTTAACTGATTTGAATAATAGAAATGTATAATGTTCTATGTGTATGCCAGGTAAAAGAGATGTGTTTTTATTCTAGCTTTAAACTGCCAGACTATGTCTGCTTCTCGAACAGTGCTAGGAAGAGTATTGAGTTTTGGTGCTAAATAGGAAAAGGATCTACCGCCAGCAGTCGATTTAAATATTCTAGATATTATCAACTGGCCAGTATTTTGAGATCGCAATAGACGTGAAGGACTATAATGCGTTAAGAGCTCGCTCAAGTACTGGGGAGCTAAACCATTTAGTGCTTTGTAAGTAATCAGCAATATTTTAAAATTTAGACGATGTTTAACAAGCAAATGCAGTGTTGACAAAATATGCGTGCCTTTATTTCTGCGTTCAAGCTGGTCAGGTAGAAACTGCACAGCGATCGGTCTGGTAAGTTTGTGAGGCATGCCAATAGTTGAAGCCTCCAGGTGTGGGCCTCGAGGGACTGCTGTTCCTGCTCCAGGCATAAAAGTTGGACTGCTGGTAAGTCTTAAAAGTCTTTTTAAGTCTTTAAAGTTTGTGGACACTTTTTCTGTCACGGAATGGCTGTGTATAATACACGCATGACCAAGAAGAAGAACTTTGGAATAATCTTTAATGAAGAACCCTCAGGGGAAACACAACCAAACACTTGCACACGTAGCATCAATACTAGACAAGGGGTTAACAGAAAGTGAGGGCTTAAATAGAAGGGCAATGAAAGGAGCAAACGAAATGATTAAGGACTCAAATGAATCTGTAACCATAGAAACAAACAGGCAGGAGAATAGGATGACATAAATAATTAGTAAACTAGAAGCAATGACAAACTAATTGAAAACAGAAACAGAGCACAAAGAAAACTGAATTATAAACAGAACATAGATGTGACAAGGAGGTCCCATAGGTCCAGGGGGCCAATGACCATACCTTAATGTGACCAGATTATTGAAATTAAACCTGGGGACATGTCCTAGTTCAGTGGTCAAAATATCATTGAAATCTCACTTGTTATTATCTATGAATTATAAACAGGGGAAAAACATTTAGTATGTTTTTGTCTTTTTATCGTTGTGGGTTTCTAATTCAATTAGTTGAATTGAATTACTGTAATTCTAATTCATTTTTTTTCAACAATGCACAGAGGACATTAAGTGTCATCAAAGTTAACAGAACAGATACAGAACAAGGAACTACATCAGCGGATTTCATAGCATCTTAAAGGGGTGGTAAAACACATTTTTTGGAAGGCTTGATTGTGTTTGTGGGGTGCACTGTAACATTCATGCTTCGTTTTTAAAAAATTTAATTATTTTCATATATTTTACCTTTATTCTACTCTGCTCTGTCCCTCCTTGTAAAAACGGTCTGATGGTTTCCGGGTTCTATGAAGCCAGTCCCTCAAAAATAAGCAATGGGCTCAGATTGGTTAGCTGGCCCAGTGTGTTGTGATTCGCTAACCGCCTAGTGCACGTTTTTTGGAAACGTCACGCCCCGTACCTTTACCGGTAGTTTTGTGCTTTGGTGTATTATAAACAATGGCGCAAATAAAACCAATCGGACCCGGGGAAACGTTAGTGAAGATGATCGAGCAGAACCTGTTCAAGAACGGCTGTTAAACGACGTTTCAGAAAGGTTTGTTTTTTGTTGTTGTCTCATTACTTTTTAGATACGCTGTTATTTAATTGTACTAATTATTATAGTATTACAAAAAAATAAGCTTCATAAACAAGAATTTCATATAATCGTTCTAACAAATTATACTACAGTCCTCAAAGGGATTATTTTTAGTAAAGACTGCGGATCTATAGTGATCGTTTCTGACTGTATGCCACCGTTACTTTTGTATTTTTAGAACGATTGTAGCCAAAAATCTGTCGACAGAACTATTAACCCAAAATGAACACTAAACATGGGCTTTAAAGTTACTACAGTAAGTTAGCCAAATCAAACACAGAACCATGTTTAGCATGCCTGTAGATAAACAAGCATGTAGATAAACATAAAAGCTCTAATCAAAGAATAATTTACTCTAATTCCAAGTTCGCTGTTGAGATTAAAAAAAAGTTTGTAACGTTAGGTGTTTGTCGGATAACGTTAAGTATGAATGAGCATTTAACAAACCAGCAGAGCCAAACAGCGTTGTCATTTGTTTACTTCCTTGCTACAACGTACAATTAACAATACAAAGTATTACAGGAAAACACATCGACGAAAAATAAATCATACTTACAGGTTGTGGCTCGTGAACAACAGCTTCTGTTTTTAAAGTAGGAACTGCTCCATCTTTCAGGACAAGCCGATGTGCGAATCCTGCATTGAGCTCGCGAAGATTGTGGAAGCTTTCCTCCGTAACATGTGCAGCACAGAGAGCGAGATTTGGGTCATAATTATGAAGGACCGAGTTAAAAATACATTTTAACCATTGATCCCTAACTCCCTCGTCCCTAGGAAGGCAGAACAAAGCGGACCTGCAATCCGGATGAAAATAACAGCGTTTTGACGGCATTGCGGCAACTCATCTCCAAAACAGCAATATAAAATGGCCTCGCCCCCCTTATTTAGTATTCTCAGAGGAAGGGGTTTATGTAAATATTGGCGTTACTGACGTCACCAACCCTGGAGGAATGTCGTGTAGTCCCTACCGGCCGTTTGCTGTGGTCCTTAGAAATTGATTTCTTTAAAAGCAAATATCTTCCTTTGCTTTGAACTTTGAGCGCTGTAACTTTGCAGATGTTGTTTATGCTCAAACAGCAACATTACACACTAGCTAAAGTTAGAATAGTGAAATCGTGTTTTACCACCCCTTTAAACATTGAATAGAAGGAATAATGTAACATGTAAACATAAAAAAAACATAAACATAAACATAAATATAAAAATAAATGGTTTGAAAATGCACAAAACAATATGCTCAGTATCATGTTGTGATCAGTTCACTTCACTAGTTGACTTTTGCCCTACTAAACAATAAGTAATTGTAAGATAAGGAAACCTAGTCTGCATATTTCTCAGATGAATGCATCACTTTGGCCAGTTTCTCCATGAACACCCGGCAGGGGAGGTTAAAATTTGTCCTCACAATAAACATGGCTTTGATAGCATCAATAAATAGATTCACTGTTTCTACTGTCTATGTATCATTCATCCGAGAGAACACCCTCTCAACTGGTGCATTACTTCCAGGTAAACACATGGCAACTGATGATCATTTAGACAGGTTAGTCTGCTGGATGGCATTGTCTTGAAAGAAGATGAACACTGTGCTCCATCTCTGACAAAGTGGAGTTTCATTTTGTTTCTTCCATTTTTCCAGTGATCCCCCTTTAAGAACTCTTGCAGGCTAGTGACCTCACCAAACAGTGCATCCTCATTGATGGCCACATTAGGCCATTTCTCCATGTTGAATTTGCATTTATAAAAGGAGACAATGGAGGTCTTTGAGATTGTCTGTGTGCTTGCCCCTTGCTTTTATGTAGATTACTGCAGTTGTGAAGAATGATTTAAATGTTTCGAAAAAAGTCTCTTTGACATTGCTCAGTTTTCTATAAGCTCTCGGAGTAGTCCTCTCATAGAAATAGGAATGACGTTTACATCACATCTTGCTAACAGTTTTGCCTCAAAGTTCCTTAGAACTGCAGCAGACTCAACAGCACAACGGCCCCGTCCTTCATCGTGATGTTCCCATGTACAAAGTTCAGCCAGCAGATGTTCAACGATCGTTCTTAGGTACACAGAGCATCTGTCTTTATTTCCAACCCTGCTCCAACACACATACCTGTAGTTTCCAAATACGCCTGAAGGACTTGATTAGCTGGATCAGAAAAGAGGTTAAGGGAAAACTCTGAGTGTGTTAACCCTGAAATGAACTCTGGGTTCTCTGAGGGACACAACATTGATCCAGATCTGTCTAAAGTGTTTGTGTTCATTTTAGTTCGATTGTAACTATTTAAAAAAAAATACTGTATGTCAGAGTGTGCCAATATGTTCTAACTCCCAAGCCATATACATAAGACACAAAGCACGCAGGAATTTTATCATCATAAAATTAAATGATGGGGTAAAATTTTATCACCATGTGGGCTCAGTGGGTAGCCTTAGGCCTGGCTTGAGTCCCAGCTTAGTCTTCAGACTGAGATTCTGGGATAGAAAGTGACTTTAGCCCCCATAAATTTCCTCCCAGCCCCCATAAAAATGTGCAATTAACTCCATATCTGTACACTATTTGGTCACTATCACACTAGTCCCCCTCAAAACTCACATGAAACCGGCGGTATGCTTCAGCTCATCCCTGTATTTTATTCTGCATTATTCAGCGTGTTCCTCAATCCGTAGCAGCACAGCATCAGAAGCAGAGAACAATGTGTGTGCATTTATTGATAGATTGACATAAGGGTTTGAAATTAACTTTTTCACACACCGGCCAATTTGGCCAATTAAGGCGAGACTACAGGTGAATAGGGTAATTGTTTTAACTATCAGATATCACCATGAAACTTTGCCAGTTGATTACCTACATTAAGATGAGAAAAAAATGTATTACAAGTTTTCTGTAATTTAATGTTTAAATATGCAAAAGAGGCATTGTCTAATTAAATATGCGCTATTTTGCATATATTTTAAAAAACGAAATCTGAGTATTGGACAAAGCCAGGTTCAAAATTATTTTTTCATTGTGTTCACATATCAGATGGGGAAAAAATTACAGTGGGATTTATGGATATCTACTTTTGTTATCCTGTAAATCAGAATATACTGCCAATAGCCTTAAAAAAATGATTTTCGCCATGTTTTTGGGAATAAAATGTTATATAAATCAGGCTAGGAATAATATATTTACAAATCCCTCTGTAAATGTCTTCATAATATAACTAGGTACAAGACTGGAAAGTTTGGTGTATATAGGTGCTACTGAAGTGGAGATTTCGGACTTGGAGTATGAGAGAAAAGACATTTTGAGAAAACGGGCTTTAAAGATTTAGCATCAGCCAATGAGATTGCGCATTTAGAGTAAAATCCCCCCTTTTACTTTCACGATTGGTTGCTGATAAAAAGGAAATGACCATATTTGGATCTGGCAGTATTGTTCAGGAGAGAGAAAGCTTTCTAACGGTGTGTGTGATGACAGGGTGCAGATCGCGATCACGGAGCAGAGGGATGATTTAAAACGACAACTTTTGATGAATTTATGAGAAATCTACACACGCAAACAGACAAAGTGTAGTAAAATAAAGACCTAAATGTGTATTTCGGACTTTTTTTCACCACAAGTCTGAAAGAAGACATGTTATTGAAGACAAATATCCCAAAATCTCAAAATTGACCAGTGAAAAAAAACCGATGTTTTTGCCTGCCGTGTCTCGCCTTAAGTTACCCGCCATTCAGAACTTCTACTGGCCAAAAAGAAAAAAGAAAAAGACAAGAAATAAACATACTACGTCACTCTCACAGTCCTCGTCTGCACCAGTCTGTCTTCTTCTGCACTACACTACCCAGAATCCTCCTTGTCTCTACACCTGAACTCACTCCCTCACTTATCAGCCTGTTCATTGCCATCATCATCTGTGTCACCTGTCTTCACCTTGTTATGTTTGATTTGTGCTTGCATTTAGCTAGCTTCTGTTCAGTCTGTCCTTGTCGGTTCTCGTCTATGTTACCTGTTAATGTTTCGGTGTTTTTGTGTGAGAATTTACCTTGTGCCCGTCAACCTGCCAGTACCTGTTTGTTGTTTTGAATATATTAGTAAATGTTGGAATTGGAGCCTTTTGACTCAGACTACTTCTTCAAACCGCACACAACCGTGACAGTCACAGCTTACATTTTATATATATATATATACACAGTATAATGAAATTTGGATTTCATTCATTCATTTCTAATTCAAACAAAATCCTGTCATCCAGCATTTCCTCCCTTCTTCATTCATCCTCACCCTTTTCACCAAAAATATGCTTTGGTGGACAGATCAATACAGTTCAATGAACATCAAAAGAATATAGGATGTTTGAAAATAACAATGTCTTTTCTGTTGACCAAATGCTGTTTAATCTTCGCTATTGCTTCAATGCAAATGAACACGCGTGCCGTTATTTGTTGTGTGCCGTTGTGTGTTCAAGTAAGCCAGATATGCGCAGATTCTGTGTAGTTTTTTGTCCGTTTATGATGCGGGAGCAATTCATGACGGTTTCTCACCCACTGTAAAAAAATATTTAGCTGTGTTTACCCCTCATCACACTACAGTTGTTTTCCTCCAGTGAAAATGGACCATTTCAAATCCATAAAGACATACTTTAGAAAACAATCATGGTGCTTTTTTCATTTGAAATTTGTATATAATTCTTACTTAAGTACAAAATAATTGCTAAAATGTGTCATAATATTAATTTTTATAAAAAAAATCAAAAGCAAAACATGTGAAAATAACTATAGAAGGGTGGTGGAAATGGCAAATGAGCTAATTTTGCTTTTCCCATGTAACGTGTCAGTAATGGTCCCTCTGGCTCCGCCTCCTACAGAAGCCACGCCCCCGGACTCTGACTATAGGTTGAGCTGGAAAGAGGTTTATAGATCTGGGTGGACTGCTCTCAATGTTTAGATGGTGCCAGGGAGGCTCAATATTTACACTTTTGGGGAGATAAACCCAATGTCTGCGTCAATGAACAATAAACTGAGTTAAGAGAATGTATTTTAAAATAAAAAAATCTTACTTCACCTTTAATAGCATGTTAACATGCTTTACAAATCATGTTAACAGTACCAGTCACTGCACTGTAAAAAATGTCCCCGTTAATTTACAGTAAACTACAGGCAGCTAGATTTACCTGTAGAATGCTGTAATCTGAAACAACAGTTTATTACTGTAAAAAATATTACAGTACTGTTCTGTAGAAAATATAGGCTGCACAGTATAATACTGTCAGGTGTTCGGCTGCCATTATATTGTTATATTTGTGTTCCTGCTGTAATCTTCATAAACTGTGTATTACTATAAAGTGTATTAAAGTACTCTAAAATGTGATCTTTACATTGTAACACTACTAGAATCTGACAATTTAAAATTTGTATTCTGAAATAAAAAACACACTAGAAATTGCTTGCAAACAAATGGCTTAAACAAAAGATGACCTTAAAACATGCTTTTATTAAAGATAATAACACATAAAATCTTCAATGCTCCGACTTCACCTGATTAAATAAAGCCCCACTCAAAGTCTATGAGGGTGGCTACATGCAAATTCACAGTGGTTGCCTTTCTCTGGACAAGCTTCCCCATCTTTTGGACACCACCTTTGTCTGGCTAGCTTTTGTTCCTCTCTCGGGGTTCACACCAACAAAGCATCTACAATGTAATTACAGAGAAATATAATATATTAGGTGAGGTAAGTAAAGATTAATTGCACTTTAGACATTGCATTCACAATATAAATATTCTAGGTTGTTGCCATTATGGAAGTATTTGCATCATGTTTAGTTTAAGTTTGATCTGAGGCATTTGGAGTATTTTAGAGTAATTAAGACAGCATTATATAACTTTGTCAGTAGTGTTAAAGGGATAGTTTACACAAAAATGAAAATGCTGTCATCAAAAAGAAAGAGAAAAAGTTTATTTCTTCTGTTGAACACAAAAGAATATATGTTAAAGAATGTTGGTAACCAGACAGTTGACCATAGTAGGAACAAAAAATACTATGGAAGTCGTCAACTGTCTGGTTACCAACATTCTTTTACAGAAGAAAGAAACTCATACAGGTTTGGAACAACATGAGGGTGAGTAAATTACCAAATTTTCATTTTTGGGTGAAATCCCTTTAAGCTGATGGATTTTTAGGACTTTGGTCTGAAAATTTTAAGATAAAAATAACTATTACAATGCTACCCTTAAATGAGTACAGAACTGTATTTTAAATGTAAAATAAAATTATTTATTTATTTCTCCTAAACACGCAAGTCCCATATACTTATAAGTCTTATACTTATTATGGTATAAGAAGTGTAACATGCATATTAAACAAAGATAACTTCCAGCTTTTTAGATGTGCACAAATGTTATGGTATATTTTAAAATTGCCATGAAATTAAAATGGACAAATTCATAGGTCATGAATATCATGAGCCACAGTTTTGAACTCTGAGTGATGGAGGGTGTAATTGGTATTTTATTTTCTGCCGACTTCCACCACTTCACATTCATTTTTGGACTAATGGTATTTGATCTGCAAATACTATTTATTGTTAGACAGATTGAAAATGCTTAGCATTTAGTTTAAAGCATATGATTATATAAAGTAATATCTGATCTGCTGTGTACAGAGATGTTTGTTTTTGTTTCAGATCCACTTTTGAGATTGACCAATTGTTGACAGGTTCACCGGTGTGTCTGCGATCGATCTTAGTGGTTTATGAGGTGGGTATGAGGCGGATCAAAATATTATCTATTTGTCTTTGCCTCTTCATGATTACATACTCCTGTAAAGTGTTGCTTTCAGTCTTAAAAAAAAAAAAAGCCTGGCACACTGCCTTTACAATGTATGAGGAGCAAAGATGTAATACTATGAAAAGTGTTTATATTGGAAACAATGATGTAGGCTCTTGAAATGCAGAGAAATGTTGTCTTTATTGAATGCAAGTATTTCCATCCTATCACTTGATGTACCTGGCATGATGTAATGTTTGCCAAGGGCCCTTAATGTTTCCCACTGTCATATATTGTTGAAACAAAATGCTAATTTGTGTTCAACTCTTGTCTCAGGAAAATATATGTTGAAAGTAATTACCCAGTTAGTTGTCAAAGCACCTCCAAAGGTTTTTGTGAAAGCCCAAAGAGCATAGTGGCCCTTTCTGAACACTTAAAGTGTTTAGATATCAAAATAGCATTTCCTTCCAACGTCATCCATGCTTTTTAACAGAAGAATTGATGTACAATTAGGATTTAATGCATTTTGCATTTAATGTATAAACTATATACTTCACATGTCATGTAAGTGTAAGAATGTTTTATGCCCGCTCCCCCACCCCACCGTCTTATGTGTATTTGTATATTAGTACATTGTATTTGGTTTCACATGCAAATTGTCATACATTTCAATGGCATGTCTTTTGCCGAAAGTTTGTAAAATAAGTTCCTGGAATAAACCAAATGCAAATGCTTCGGATTCAGGACTTTTACTTGAATCATTACATTTATAGGCTAGTAATAGCAAGATAGTATTCAAAGATATAATCAATATCTACTTTCTTTGTTTTGTTTACTTTATTTATTCTGAGTATTTACTGAGTAAATCACTTTAAACGTTTTAACAGCTTTATGAGGTGACTGCAGTATTTAATAATTAAAGGTTTTAAATAAATCATAAGGAAAATAAAATAATGAAAATGGAAAGCAGTGTGTTAGATCAGTTGGTCTCAACCAGGGGGCTAAAAACAAGCATTAAAATAAGCACAAAATAAAAGAAAACCCTTACAATCATATTTCTTATTTTAATTCACCATCACAATGTTTTTTCCCTTTGAATAAGAGGCTTACCATATAATTTATATGGTACCATTATACATTTGATGTATAGTTATTAATTTACATCTATATTATCTACATTAAAATTAATCAAATAATTTCAGGATTTAAAAAAAAAAATCCTTATGCTTAATCCTTGTCCAGTAATATCATGATCCTGGTATTCTCCTTCCTTTCTCTTTCTCCCTCTTCTGGTCACACACGCTATTATCTTTCATTCACTCACTCACACACACACGCACACACCCTCTGTGCAGACACACCCATTTACTATTACACTCTTCATTCTCTGCCAGCCGTCTGATCAATTATCGCTATTGCATTCATCCCATTCTCACCTGCTACCTCTTTACCTCTGATTAGTCTTCCTACTACTTGTTCTTTCTTCCACCTCTCCTTTGCCAGATTATTATCAATTATTACGTACGTGTCTGTCTGTTCTCCTGATTATCTTGTCCTATCTTGTTTGGTGCGTCCTGATCTGCTGGCTTCTCTGACTGTGTGTTCGCTAAAGTTATATTCTGCCCAGTTATCCTGCTATTGAAGACAAGAGACGGGTTCCTTACCTGAGTTCCTGACCGCTGTTGCTGTGGCTCTGCTTATCTCCTTCGTTGTCTCTCTGGGACCTGCCAGCCCAGCCCAGGGTTACATCTCTATTGTTTACTGCACTTATTGAGAGACTTTCTGTTGCTAGCCCTACGAGGCGCATTCCTTGGTTATATTAAAGACATTGTTAATCTGCTATCGCTGTTGGGTCCTTCCTTCAGACATCCCTAACAAGTAAATCATGAACAAATGGAAAAGGCATGGGGCCGTTAGATGAACATGATTGTAAAACATGTCAAGATGAGGATGATTTTCTTGCTTAAAGAGACTGAATATATTTTATATTTTTTTTTAAAGGGAGTGTCTTTTGTGATTTAGATTTTATTACTGTATTTTTAGGGATGCACTGACATCAATAAATAGCCAACACTGATAAGCAGATGAACCGATAATCAGTAAATTGCCAATAAATGCAATACTCTATTTTTAAATAAATTAAAAAAAATTTTTTTTAAATAAGGCAAAATACAAATGCTTTAGTTTCATTATTTTATTTAGGCTATAGTTATTATAAGATCGTAGTAATAACATATAGCCTAGTCAATAATAACAATAATATAATAATAATTATATCATCATTATTTAATCTGCCAGTGAGCGTTATGTGTTAGTACGTTTCAAAGTTGCTCTCACAAAAAAAAAAATATATATATATATTATAATTTTTGATGGGGAACCATTGACAGTTTCCTCCGCTTCCACGTACACGTACTTCGTAGACGGTCCCTACCGGGCCTAAGCACATGCGAGTCACTTCCGGAGCGTTTCTGTGTTGAAAACATTGAGCAGGATTAAAAACAAATAAACTGTCATCTGTGTTCAGTTCTACGTCCTAATACCTTGCAGGTAAACCAACTTTTATACATTATACTCACCCAATCAGGATCTATTGAAGTTTTTAGCGGATGAATATCTGTCTAATGTCAAACTTCCAACGTCAAACCAACTTTATATCGGTTCAATATCACAGGGTAACACTTTTATAAGTTTGCACTTACCTTGATAAATTGACGAAGAGAAAAGCTGAATGCAGGTGAAAGCTCTGTGCTGGCAGGGTCACAGTCGGAGTGAAAATCGTCTTTCTGAATTTAATCGTCTTCTTACTCGTCCTTCTCACGTAATACAATATTGAAGTAATGTTAATCCTTTTTTACTGCACGCCTGCTGATGGGAATTGATGAGTAGTGATTTTCCTATGAGTTGTGAGCGGGTTCAAGCTCGTGACTAGACTAAAAAAATACTGTATTATCCCATAAGACTGAACAGTAGCTTGCCGTTATTATTTTGCTTGTAAAATTCAGCGTCATTTACAGTATTCAACTGTATTTATGAATAACGGTAAATTACTGTTCAAAATTTCCCGTATTTTTACAGGATTTTTTTACAGTGTGGTCTATCTGAGGCTAATAGAATGATACCGGTGTGACCAGATATTGCTCACAGGTACGCAGTACCAGCACTTCTATAGATGTCTGTAGTGTATCTGCAGTTTTTCTAGGGTAGCGGTTTTTAATCCTGGTCCTGGGGACCCACTTCTCTGCACATTTTGAATATCTCCCTTATTTAACACACCTAGAGATAGGAAATGTGCTGAGCAGTGGGTGCTCAGGTCCAGGAGTGAAAGCCAACAGTTTTTAAAGTTTCTCAGTATAATGCAAATTTATACAGTTGCTTGTGGCCTCTTTTAGAACTGCCGAGGCTTCATAAAAACAATACATGACAGATTACCTCAAAACTTATTTTAAGGCACTCATGACAAAGTTGACTATCTAGAATTTTTTTTCAAAAGTGTAAAAAAAAACACTCTATTTGGTTTTGCATTGCCTGTTCTTGATTTGTTCTGTAGACTTTTAGCCAATGTTTAGCCAATTGTTCTGTTGAGTTGCCAATCATTACACACACACACACACACACACACACACACACTGTTACGCAGCAGCAAGGACGAAGCAGAGAGTGAATCCAATAGCAAGCACTTTAATAATACAAACAGGTAATCCAATGGACACAGGACAGGAACACGGAACAGCTACCAGCAACATCAAACAACGACCGACAAACACCAACTGAAGAACAAGGGTATAAATACACAGACAAACAAGCTTAACAAGATAACAAGGGGGCGTGGCTAATCAGAAACACCTGGGGAAACTAATCAACAGAACGGGAAACAGCAAAACATGTAAAGACAGAGAAACACATGACAGACAAGAACAAGGAACAGAACAAAACAAAACACCCACACCGTGACATAGCCCCCCCCATGGGCGGCTCCCGACGCCCCTTGAGACAAAAAACAAAACAAAACAAAAAAAAACACTAAAGTTCAGGAGGGTGGTGAAGTGGAGGCGATCTTGGGGGAGGGACGGAGGGCCAGGTTCGTGCAGGCGGCCAGGAAGGAGCAGGCGACCAGAACGGAGATGACCAGACGGGCGGCCAGGGCATAGACGACCCCTCGGGCGGCCAGGGCGGAGACGACCCCGGCTCGGGAACTACAGACACCGGTTCGGGAACTGCAGACACCGGTTCGGGAACCGCAGACACCGGCTCGGGAACCGCAGACACCGGCTCGGGAACCGCAGACACCGGCTCGGGAACAGCAGGCACACACACTGGCTCGGGAACAGACAACACAGACTCTGGCTCGGGAACAGACAACACACTCACAGGTTGGGGAACAGGCGACACACACACTGGCTCGGGAACAGGCGACACACACACTGGCTCGGGAACAGGCGACACACACACTGGCTCGGGAACAGGCGACACACACACTGGCTCGGGAACAGACGACACACACACTGGCTCGGGAACAGACAACACACTCACTGGTTGGGGAACAGGCGACACACACTGGCTCGGGAACAGGCGACACACACACTGGCTCGGGAACAGGCGACACACACACTGGCTCGGGAACAGGCGACACACACACTGGCTCGGGAACAGACGACACACACACTGGCTCCGGCTCGGGGACAGACCACTCAGACTCTGGCTCGGGGACAAACAACACACTCATTGGTTGGGGAACAGGCAACACACACACTGGCTCGGGAACAGGCAACACACACACTGGCTCGGGAACAGGCGACACACACACTGGCTCGGGAACAGGCGACACACACACTGGCTCGGGAACAGACAACACACACACTGGCTCGGGAACAGACAACACACACACTGGCTCGGGAACAGACAACACAGACTCTGGCTCGGGAACAGACAACACACTCACTGGTTGGGGAACAGGCGACACACACACTGGCTCGGGAACAGGCGACACACACACTGGCTCGGGAACAGGCGACACACACACTGGCTCTGGAACAGGCGACACACACACTGGCTCTGGAACAGGCGACACACACACTGGCTCCGGCTCGGGGACAGACCACTCAGACTCTGGCTCGGGGACAAACAACACACTCACGGGTTGGGGATCAGGCAACACACACACTGGCTCGGGAACAGGCAACACACACACTGGCTCCGGCTCGGGGACAGACCACACAGACTCTGGCTCGGGAACAGACAACACACTCACTGGTTGGGGAACAGGCAACACACACACTGGCTCGGGAACAGACATCACACACACTGGCTCCGGAACAGGCAACACACACACTGGCTCCGGCTCGGGGACAGACCACACAGACTCTGGCTCGGGGACAGACAACACACTCACTGGTTGGGGAACAGAAAAAACACACACTGGCTCGGGAACAGACATCACACACACTGGCTCGGGAACAGGAACAGACTCTGGCTCGGGAACAGGAACAGACTCTGGCTCGGGAACAGGAACAGACTCTGGCTCGGGAACAGGAACAGACTCTGGCTCGGGAACAGGAACAGACTCTGGCTCGGGAACAGGAACAGACTCTGGGCCGGACATCTTGTCCGTAGACACTGGCTCGGAGGCGGCCATCTTGTCCGTAGACACTGGCTCGGAGGCGGCCATCTTGTCCGTAGACACTGGCTCGGAGGTGGCCATCTTGTCCGTAGACACTGGCTTGGAGGAAGTGACGTGAACAGTCTCTGGATCGGCCATCTTGTCTGTAGACACTGGCTCTGTAGAAGTGACGTGAGCGGTCTCTGGATCAGCAGAAGTGACGTGAACAGTCTCTGGTTCGGCCATCTTGTCCGTAGACACTGGCTCGGAGGAAGTGACGTGAACAGTCTCTGGATCAGCAGAAGTGACGTGAACAGTCTCTGGTTTGGCCATCTTGTCCGTAGACACTGGCTCGGAGGAAGTGACGTGAACAGTCTTTGGATCAGCAGAAGTGACGTGAACAGTCTCTGGTTCGGCCATCTTGTCCGTAGACACTGGCTCGGAGGAAGTGATGTGAACAGTCTCTGGATCAGCAGAAGTGATGTGAACAGTCTCTGGTTCGGCCATCTTGTCCGTAGACACGGGCTCGGAGGAAGTGACGTGAACAGTCTCTGGATCGGCCATCTTGTCCGTAGACACTGGCTCTGTAGAAGTGATGTGAAACGTCTCTGGCTTGGCAGAAGTGACGTGAACAGTCTCTGACTCGGCCATCTTGTCCGTAGACACTGGCTCGGAGGAAGTGACATGAACAGGCTCTGACTGGGCAGACGTGACGTGAACAGTCTCTCGCTGGGCAGACGTGACGTGAACAGTCTCTGGACCGGACGGGACCAGCGGCGAGGGCTCTGGGCTGACAGGAAGTACAGGAAGGACTTCCAGGCATTTCGGGACGCGGGAAGTCCTCTTCCTTCTCCGTCTCGGAGAGCGAGAGGGTGCTGGACTGGACGGGACCAGCGGTGAGGGCGCTGGACTGGACGGGACCAGCGGTGAGGGCGCTGGACTGGACGGGACCAGCGGTGAGGGCGCTGGGCTGGACGGGACCAGCGGTGAGGGCGCTGGGCTGGACGGGACCAGCGGTGCGGGCGCTGGGCTGGACGGGACCAGCGGTGAGGGCGCTGGGCTGGACGGGACCAGCGGTGAGGGCGCTGGGCTGGACGGGACCAGCGGTGAGGGCTCTGGGCTGGACGGGACCAGCGGTGAGGGCTCTGGGCTGGACGGGACCAGCGGTGAGGGCTCTGGGCTGGACGGGACCAGCGGTGAGGGCTCTGGGCTGGACGGGACCAGCGGTGAGGGCTCTGGGCTGGACGGGACCAGCGGTGAGGGCTCTGGGCTGGACGGGACCAGCGGTGAGGGCTCTGGGCTGGACGGGACCAGCGGTGAGGGCTCTGGGCTGGACGGGACCAGCGGTGAGGGGTCTGGCATGACGTGGCTGACGTGAAGCTCTGGCTGGACGTGGCTGACGTGAAGCTCTGGCTGGACGTGGCTGACGTGAAGCTCTGGCTGGACGTGGCTGACGTGAAGCTCTGGCTGGACGTGGCTGACGTGAAGCTCTGGCTGGACGTGGCTGACGTGAAGCTCTGGCTGGACGTGGGTGACGTGAAGCTCTGGCTGGACGTGGCGGACGTGAAGCTCTGGCTGGACATGGCTGACGTGAAGCTCTGGCTGGACGTGGCTGACGTGAAGCTCTGGCTGGACGTGGCTGACGTGAAGCTCTGGCTGGACGCAGAGATCAGGCGATGACCTGGCGTACCGCGGAAGGAAGCTCTCCAGACATCGGCCGAGTGCTTCTCTCCAGTTCAGACCCGAGAGATCGGGGAGCTCCCTCGGATCGACCTCCTTAGCCCCTAGCCGGTAACACAGCTTAACCGCCTCGTCACCGAGAGAGCAGGAGGCAGCGAGAGGGGCAAACCCCCAGGTATACTGGAACAGATCGCAACTATCCAGGCCCAAGGCCGCGATCTGACCGGCGAACTCCCGGCTCATGCTGGGAAGATCAGGTGAGATCTGTGCTGCTGGATTCATTGGGTCGGTCGTTCTGTTACGCAGCAGCAAGGACGAAGCAGAGAGTGAATCCAATAGCAAGCACTTTAATAATACAAACAGGTAATCCAATGGACACAGGACAGGAACACGGAACAGCTACCAGCAACATCAAACAACGACCGACAAACACCAACTGAAGAACAAGGGTATAAATACACAGACAAACAAGCTTAACAAGATAACAAGGGGGCGTGGCTAATCAGAAACACCTGGGGAAACTAATCAACAGAACGGGGAACAGCAAAACATGTAAAGACAGAGAAACACATGACAGACAAGAACAAGGAACAAAACAAAACACCCACACCGTGACACACACACACACGCACGCACGCACGCACGCACGCACACACACACACACACACACACACACGCACACGCGCACACGCACACATTTATTAGTTCATGATACTGCAATGTCATCATAACAATTGTTTTGGTAAAATAACAAAAATTGTTTATAAATAGTGCAGTCTTGATAAATGGATTAGTTAACAGTTAATGCTAACTATTTAAAAGGAAAAAATAAAGAAATGAAAGTGAAGAAAGCACTACCTTGGTAGACAAACAAATGCAGAGAAGTAATCCGAATAAGGAACATGCCTAGGAAGGTAAGAAGATCCTTTTCTTTTGATGACTTAGTTAATTATAAGAGAGCAGAGTAATCTGAACAAGCAAAAGGGACTATTGGAGGAAGTTCTGAGATAATATTGGGGAAAAATAGAAGTCCGTGAAATATGGGGTATGATCAGGAAGATGGGTGGGAAACAAAAATATAACAGCATACACGTGTTAATAATTGAAGAAAGAGCAATAATAACTGATACTGAAAAAGCAGAGGCGTTGGCACAAGCTTTTGTTAAAGTGCACGAAGAGGAACATTTAAAGAACAGGAAAGAGGTCCCTCTGGTTGTACATTGGATATTAATTTTACTATTAAAGAGGGGTCACAGACATCCCCAGGAAATTATGAGATATGTAATGAAATGATCAAGCACTTATCAGACATATCATTGAATGTTCTTTTGTCCCTTTTTAATAAGGTATGGGAAATAGCTTTCATCTTCTTGGAAACATGGAATTGTACCAGTTGCTAAGCCAGGGATCGCTCACAAGCATCCAACTATCGGCTCATTGCTCTAACATCTAATATATTTAAATTAATGAAGCGTATGATTAGGCTGACTCATGTGCTAGAGAGTAAAGGGCTAATATCTCATTATCAAAGTGGTTTTAGGAAAGGAAAAAACTATTTGGATGTAGTTCTCTGTTTAGTAGGGCTGTCAATGTTAATGCATTAACACATGCCATTAATTCAAAATCCTTCACACGTTAAATTAATTGTATTTCTTTATTGTCCACCAAGGTTGAAATTTGTCTTTGGCTCACCAGCACATAAAATAACTATACAAGCAGTAGTAAAGAAAAACAAGAACAAAAACACAGATCAATTCACATTACATAGATATAAAAATACAGTTCATGCCACTATCATTTGGTTTATCAATCAGATTTTTAATAGCATTTGGAATAATTAATTTATCACAAATAAATTACTAAGCACATGAAATTGTGTCATTAAGGTAATTTATGTCACACAGATGATCTTAGAAGTCAGGAGTTTTGAGATAGGTCCAACTGCAGAACCGCAGAACAATATACGTCACTCACAACAGTCTAAGAACAACCAATACTAACGCCACACCAGTCTATAACAGAACATATTTACGATATATAAGATCCAACTATATATATATATAAATTATAAACGCAACACTTTTGTTTTTGCCCCCATTTTTCATGAGCTGAACTGAAAGATCTAAGACTTTTTCTATGTACACAAAAGGCCTATTTCTCTCAAATATTGTTCACAAATCTGTCTAAATCTGTTAATGAGCACTTCTCCTTTGCTGAGATAATCCATCCACCTCACAGGTGTGGCATATCAAGATGCTGATTAGACAGCATGATTATTGCACAGGTGTGCCTTAGGCTGGCCACAATAAAAGGCCACTCTAAAATGTGCAGTTTTATCACACAGCACAATGCCACAGATGCCGCAAGTTTTGAGAGAGCGTGCGATTGGCATGCTGACTGCAGGAATGTCCACGAATTGAATGTTCATTTCTCTACCATAAGCCGTCTCCAAAGGCGTTTCAGAGAATTTGGCAGTACATCCAACCGGCCTCACAACCGCAGACCACGTGTAACCACACCAGCCTGTGTTGGTAATTGCAACTGGTAATTGCAATGGATTAATGGTTGTAAAAAAAAATATAATGGTTTTATTTCATGGGTGTTTTGGTATTCATAAATTTTATAATCATATAGATTCCTTATATTCATTTGGTCCAAATCAAGTCAAGCCACCTTTATTTATATAGCACTTTATAGAATAGAGATTGTTTCAAAGAAGCTTTACAGTGATCAACAGGAAAATGATGCATTCAAGTGTTCTTTTTTGGAAAGATGCCTTTCCTTGGAAAGACACTAAATTTACCTTGAAAAAAAGCTTGCAGAAAGTACAGTTTTGGGAGTATCACCCTTCAATCTGATGGTATACTTTGCTGGATATAGCAAATGATGAAAAAAAGAATGAATGTGTTAAACAGGATTAATAGTGTATACTTAATTTACTTTTTTAATTTTATTTACAAATATGTATGTATATATACAAGTCAAATGCAATGTGCTTCGGTTCATGATATGAGTCTTAAAATGTGTGTATTAAGTGCGTGACTCACATCAGATCTCTCTCCTCCAGGGAAGCAAACATAATGCAGAACAGGTCATTCCGGTTTGAAAGATTTAAACCCTACACAACTCTACAGAAGTGCATTCAGAAAATATGCAGACCCCTTCATTTGCATGACACTTGAGTTCTAGTTAATTTCTCTGGTTCATCTTTCAGAAATTCTACACTTGGAGTCCACCTATGACAAATTAAACTGAAAAACAGCTGAAAAAGACATGAGGTCAAAGGAACTGCCTGTAGAAACAGTCAAACTTTTCGTTTTAAATGTACAGTAAAATACTGGCAGCTGGGTTGCCAGCCACTTACTGTATTTTTATAGGACTACTACAGTAAACAATTACAGTATAGTACTGTTATTACCAAATACAGTATCTTGCTGTAACATGTATTTTACAGTATTGCACTGTTTTATCTACAGAAACTCATTGCATTTATACGGGGAATACAGTAATTACTGCTTTCCAAACTGTACTTATATTACATTTGTCATTTAATACATATGTTATAATGTTATTTGTTATGGCAAAGGAAATGGAAAACAACATACACTGAGTTTGAAAACATTTATATGTGTTTAAAGCAGAAAAAAGCAGAAAAATGCCTTTTATGAACACATAAGCTGAAATGTCATTTAAAGATTTAAAAAACATTTAAAGTGCAGTAAACAGTGATCAATGAACAATACAACAAACATATTTTCTTCATTCTCCCAAATGCGCACTGAAAACAGATAGTCCAAGTTTTTCAAAAATATATTTCGTAGTTCTGCTTTTTTTGCACAATGTTGCCAGTCTTGGAAGTCACTTTCCCTTTCTTGGTTGTTGAGCCATGTTCATGTCCATGTTCAAGTGCCTAAAATGCAGAAAAGCAGAGAAAAAGAGAAATGTGGGTTGTTGCGGGTTTGCATGTGTGGTTTGGTAATTGACAGTCACAGATAAGAGCTGTGTGTTATTTGAAGGTTTTCGAGAACCTCAACCTGTCTTCCACCAGCTCTCCACACTGCTGTTGGTTCATTTAGATCTGAGTGATAAACATGCACCTCAACAGGACTTTTGTTGTTTGCAAATGTAATGAGCCTTTACAATTTTATTTACATAGCCAAATTTGATATTACTTCAGTCACTGTTACTTTGCTGACAGGTGTTAGTCACAAAAAGAGTACAGGCTTGATTTAAACCACTGTTTATTTCAGTTGTAGTTTTGTTTTCTTGAATTTGTTCTATTATTTATAATGTGTGTCTCTAATTTAACACTAAAGTATTACTGGACAGCATCATAGGTTGATAAAAACATCTTTACTATGGACTCAATTTGTTCAACATGGCATTTATTTCCAGTATACTCACACAGCTTATTACATATCACAACATCCCCCCTGTTTTAACATAAGTGTGTAAACATCTCCAAGACAACATTTAACTTCTCATTTACTGTGAATGGGTGATGTCATGCATTGCTGAACTGAATTGTGGGTCCGTTGAGTCACGTCACTGGCATTGCTTGCGGCAGAAGTTGAAAAACGCAGGCGTCAGCCAATCAGATCGCCTTTATACAAATACCCTAGCGCATTGCAGTCCAAGCTGGAAGTAATGTGATTGGCTGTTAGCACCAAGCCTCAGACACGCCCCATGTGAATGCACCGTTAGCTGTGTTCATAGACCTTTCACACAACTTCCGTATTTGTGACCGGAAATACGCAATCGTCGTGGAAATCTTCTTCCTCCCCGGTCAGGGCAACAGGTAAACAAATGGCACAAGCAACGAGCAAGAGTCATTGTAACGTACCGGGCTGTTGTTCTTATTCACAAAAGCAGCCATATCTGTCGTTTCATTCCTTCCCTGTTGATAGTGAAGTTCGACGGAAATGGATTCAGGCTATCTGGCGGGATGAAGGACCAAACTTTACGATTAAAAAGGGGAGCACTTATGTCTGCAGCAGACACTTCACATCAGATGAAAACGTTTTAGGGATCATTGTTCGCCGCTTGAAACCAGAGGCTGTCTCTAGCCTTTTTCCTTGGAACGATTTCACCCCTAAAGGAAAAAGGGACCCTGTGTATGAGCGGTGCCAAAAACGGCAGCCGTTAACGTCCGTAGGAGTAGAGATAAAGGAAATAGCAAAGAAAGCTTTGAAACCGATTATGCGGAAAGAAATTCCACTTCCTGTAACGTTATGTCTTCATGGTAGAGTGGTACGTTGCCTTCTTTAATCACTGTAACAGCTTATCAATATTTTACCACAGCTAACTTAAAGGATTCAAAAGCATTCCTTACCTCATATCGCTGTGCCTAATTCCCTGGCTATGTTCTTGTGTTGTAGCCTACTTTGCAAAAATTAATGTTACCCTTCCTACATCGTGTCTGTCATTATCACCCCCCTTCAATTTCTCCATATCATGTAACCCATGGCTTATGGACTGTCCTAAATTTACAGAATTGTGCACACTGCGTGATGTTTAACCTTTAACTGCCCCCACCCCAAGAATGCTTTGGAATATAGACCTATGGTTTGTTTTGTTTTAAAGAAGACATTTGCCAGATTATTGTAGAAGTGTAGGGTTAGGGTTATATAAAATATATATATTAGAAAATATATTTTACTCTAAAACTGCAAGAAAATAAAAGCCAAAAATACTGTTATATATAAAATACTGCCTTGCCACCCCCGGACCTCTTCAGCCGGTATTGTGCGTCAGATGACCAGATGAGATTTTACACCAAATTTCCATCTGAGTGCGTGTTTAAGATCTTCTGGGACTCCATTGCACCATCTGCCTCTCAACTGGTCTACTGGAGTAAAGCAAAGAGGATAAGTGAAGGGACCAGTGAAAACATCAGTCCCAGTCCCCCTCGCAGCATGCCATTAATTGATGAATTTCTTATTTACTGTATGCGAGTAGTTGTTGGCATGAAGGAGCAGGTAATTGCTGACATGTTCCAGATAAGTGTAACCACTGTGAGCCGTGTGACCATCACCTGGGCCAATTATCTCTTCTTCATTCTGGGGACGCTTCCCCTTTGGGTGAATAGGGAGAAGGTGAAGTCCGTCATGCCAGGAAAATCCAAGAAGTACTGTCCCAATGTCCGTGTGATACTGGACTGCACTGAGATTGCTGTGACAGCAGCCTCTTCACTGACCCTGCAATCAGAAACTCGAAGGGACTGATCGGAGTCGCTCCCCATGGTTTGGTGACATTCTTCTCGCCGCTGTACACTGGAAGCATCTCTGACAAGGAGATAACAAAGATCAGCAGAATCCTTCCCTTACTTGAGTCAGGTGATGAAGTGATGGCCGACAAAGGATTTATCATCAAAGATCTCCTTTCTGGTGTTGGGGCAAAACTCATCATTCCACCCTTCAAGCGTTCAGCCAAATTTACAAGAAATTAAAAGCCATTAACTGAATAAACAACTGATTTAATGCAATTCACTTTACATTTTACAGTACCAGTAAGTAAGGCGAGTAGGAGCATTAGCGAGGTAATGTGATAATTACTTAATTAACTGATTAATAAATTAACTACAAAGGTTAATTCATGAACATGTAAAATGTTGAATGAGTAAATGCAACTGATTAATAAAAAACATTCCATAGACCCTACCGTCTGGACTAACCCCAAGATGTGGTGCTTCTTGGGGAATGACAAATCCAACAGACAGCACATTAACTAGCATTAATTCAGCATAACTGGTCAGGACTTCTGACTCCATCTGCAGACCTCGTATCATTGCAGCAGTTTGCTTTCTGGAGCCTCTTATCATTTGGCCAGCAAGGGCCTTTGCTGCAGCCTCTGGATCCGCATTTCCCTCCCAGGAAGAGCAGGCCTCTCGAAATCGACTGGCAGTTAATTGTGGTTGACATAACTGCTCCCACGCAGGACATTTGGACTGGTGCCTGGTTCCCTTCTCAATTTCACCAGCCATTTGTGGTGACACTTGCAATGACTGTAGGTGCAGTTGCTGGTGTAATGTTGGAACAAAGTCCAGGTTATAGAAAGTATGCTGATCCAAAGGAAGAAGAAGAGCCGGGAATTCAAGAGCCAAGTGGTGCAGGATAAGGTCACTGGATGTTTCCAGTGGAGGTGGGCAATGGTATGATCGGGAGGATCAACGTGGAACAGGGCCAAATTTGGATGGAGTCAGCTCTATCTCAGGGGGCTTTTAAACTGGGCTCGTTTGCTGCGGTCCGCAATAGTGCGGAGTGCAATAGTATTTATTTAAGGTGGTAAATAAACAGAAGTAGATGCTGGTCTGAGTAGAGGTAGGCAGTACACGAGTCCAACTCGGTAACGCAGGGACGCAATGATCAGACGGCAGACGAAGAACGGCAAGCGATCCCCCAGGTAGCATCGGCAATAATCCACAGGGCTGCTGGAGAAACGATCCAGAACAGGGAGCACGGGAGCATATTCTTTCTAAATCTTGGTTGGCTCGCTCAGCTTGCCCGTTAGTCTGGGGATGGAATCCAGACGAGAGACTGACACTCGCCCCCAGTAACCGACAAAACTCTCTACAAAATTTGGATATAAATTGGGGTCCCTTGTTGGAAACCACGTCTGTCGGGAGGCCATGAATGCGAAAGACGTAATCTACGACCATAACCGCTGTCTCCTTAGCTGAGGGTAGTTTGGATAAGGGGATAAAATGTGCTGCCTTCGAGAACCAGTCCACTACAGTCAAAATGACTGTATTGCCCTGGGAGGGTGGGAGGCCCGTGACGAAATCTAGTACGATGTGGGACCAGGGTCTCGAAGGGACCAACAGCGGTTGAAGTAACCCCTCCGGGGGTCGATTGGAAGTCTTACCACGGGCGCAGACTGAGCAAGCCAAAACAAAATCCTGAATATCACGACCCATAGCTGGCCACCAGAAACATTGTTTAACCAAAAACATGGTACGACTAACTCCTGGATGACAAGCCACATTGGAACTATGACCCCATCTGATAACGTCGGACCGGACTCCCTCTGGCACAAATAACTGACCTGGTGGGCAAGCGGGCGGAGGCATTACCCCTTCGAAGGTCGTGCGGACCTTCGACTCGACCTTGTGAGTGTAGAGACAACAAGTCTCTCAGGTAAAATGCACTCGGGAGTAGACGGGCGTTCGGAACGATCAAAAATGCGGGACAACGTGTCGGGTTTGATGTTTTTGGAACCCGGGCGATAAGAGAGCGAAAAATCAAAACGACCGAAAAAAAGTGCCCACCGAGCCTGCCTGGAGTTCAGTCGTTTAGCCGACCTGATGTATTCGAGGTTCTTATGATCTGTCCATACGATAAAGGGTTCCCCTGCTCCCTCTAACCAGTGGCGCCATTCTTCCAATGCTAACTTGACAGCCAACAATTCTCTGTTACCAATATCGTAGTTGCGTTCAGCAGACGATAAGCGATGAGGAAAAAAAGTGCAAAGGTGCATCTTATCGTCCGCAGGAGACCGATGAGAAAGAACAGCTCCTACCCCCACCTCTGACGCATCAACCTCCACCACGAACTGACGTGAAGGATCAGGGGCTACAAGAATGGGACCTGAAACGAAGCGGCTCTTGAGGTTGGTAAATGCCGCTTCTGCAGCATTAGACCACCTGAATGCCGTTCCGGTGGAGGTCAAGGCGGTCAGATGAGCGGCTAGTTGGCTGTAATTACGAATGAAACATTGGTAAAAATTGGCGAATCCCAGGAACCTCTGCAGGGCCTTATGGGAATCTGGAATTGGCCAATCTACCAAAGCCTTAACCTTGTCAGGATCCATGCGCACTCCCTCGGACGAGACGATGTACCCCCAAAACGGGACTGACTGTGCATGAAAAGCGCACTTCTCCGCCTTGACAAAAAGCCCATTCTCGAGCAGCCTCTGGAGCACTCGCCTGACGTGTTGAACGTGTTCCTGGAGAGAGGAAGAATATATCAATATGTCATTCAGGTAGACATATATGAACTGGTCTATCATGTCTCTCAACACGTTGTTGACGAGTGCTTGGAAAACGGTGGGGGAGTTGGAAAGGCCGAAAGGCATAACCAAATATTCAAAGTGTCCCCTGGGGGTATTAAACGCCGTTTTCCACTCATCCCCCCTTCTTATGCGAACCAAATGATAAGCATTGGGCAAGTCCAGTTTAGTAAAGAAAGATGCTCCCTGCAACCGCTCGAAGGCTGAAGACATTAATGGCAAAGGATAGGAATTCTTTACCGTGATGTTGTTCAGCCCTCTGTAGTCAATACATGGTCGCAGAGAGCCATCCTTCTTCCCCACAAAAAAGAAACCTGCGCCTGCGGGAGAAGAGGAAGGGCGGATGATCCCGGCTACCAGAGAATCAGAAATATATTTCTCCATGACCTCCCTTTCTGGACCAGAAAGCGAATATAACTTGCCCTTAGGCGGAGACGTACCTGGCAGTAAATCTATGGCACAGTCATAGGGACGGAGGAAGAGAAGCAGCCCGGGACTTACTGAACACTACCTTCAGGTGGAGATACTACTGAGGCACGTTTTACAGATTCACTGGTTCCTCCTGCAACACAGAACGAGAAACAGATGAACAGGCAGACATAAGACATGAGGCATAACACTGAATACTCCAGAACGAGAAACAGATGAACAGGCAGACACAAGACATGAGGCATAACACTGAACACTCTAGGCCGAGACTGAGTTCTGGTCCCACTCAATCTTAGGCTCGTGCTCCACCAGCCACGGGTGACCCAAAACCACAGGAACCAGAGGTGACTCAGTGAGTAGGAAGGAGGTTTTCTCTGTGTGGTTGCCAGAGGTAGTCAGGGTGATGGGACCAGTGGAGTGAGTGATTCCCGGGAGTGCTTGTCCATTGAGAGCGTTGACAGAAATGACGTGATCCAGTGAATTGATGGGGATTTGAAGCCATCGGGCCAACGAGCCGTCGATAAAATTTCCCTCGGCTCCGGATATACACCAGGGCCTGACAGTTGTAGAATTGGTCTGCCCATTGCAGTCTTAGGGGGAGGAGAGTAGTGGACGAGGACATTGATAACCCACCCGACAGTAACCCTTGTCCTACTGTCGGTCTAGGTCTTAACGGACAAGCTGTAAAAAAGAGTCCAGCCCTGCCACAATAAAGGCAAAGTCCCTTGACTCTCCGACATTCCCTCTCCTCCCGGGAAAGCCGAGCTCGACCTACCTGCATAGGTTAAGGATAGAGCGGTGGGCTGACCGTGTTCTCGCCTCTGTAAGTGGCAATGATCCGGGAAATCGGGCGCCTTACAACCCGCTACCGCGTGGTCGAAGACCCGTCTCATCTCCTCTCTGAGAGCGTGAAATGAAGAACAGCACTGGTGTTGATTCTCCCACACCGCCATTCTCCAAAGGGCCACGCGTCCAGAAAGTAAAGTCATAACAAGCGCTACCTTAGACTGCTCGGAAGCGAAGGTCATAGGCTGGAGGGAGAAGAAAATGGAACACCTTGTTAAAAAGGTTCTGCAGAGGTTCGGTTCGCCCGAATACCTCTCTGGTGTGGGGATGCGCAGCTTCTGCTGGTTGATGTTGGTGGATCCCAGGAACAGACGGCAGTGGGTGAAGCAGTGGGAACTCTCAGTTGTTGAAGTAGAGTGGTGAGCTCGGACACCTGCGCTACCAGAGTCTGTACTGCCCGACCAGTGGCGACGATGTTTACTTCCTATCAATCCATCCGGGCACAGTAATCAGCGAGAATCTCTTCTAGAACAGGTGAACTCGCTGAACCCATCGATTGGTCAGATCGTTCTGTCATGACTGATGCAAGGAAGACAGAGAGGGTCCAAGTGCGAGTACAATAGTATTTATTTAAGGTGGTAAATAAACAGAAGTAGATGCTGGTCTGAGTAAAGGTAGGCAGTACATGAGTCCAACTCGGTAACGCAGGGACGCAAAGGGCAGACGACAGGCGAAGAACGGCAAGCGATCCCCAGGAAGCATCGGCAATAATCCACAGGGCTGCTGGAGAAACGATCCAGACACAGCACGGGATCCTCAGGGAGCACCGGAAATAGTCCACAGGAAAGCTGGAGATAAGATCCAGAGAACAGCACGGCAAAGCGGCAAGCAGCACTGGAGAGCCTCGACAACAATCTAACAAAGACAGGACGAGATCACAAACAATATATAGGACTACTCATTCAAAACAGCTGGCAAAAATCAGCTCATCAGCCGCGCTAACGAGCCGGGCTGATGAGTGACGCCGACACACACAATTAGACGCACACACATATAGCGAGGGCGAGTCAGTGAATCCATGAACCGTGACAGTAATTGGCTGTTTCTTTGAAGCTTATTAAAGCATATCTTAATCTTCTCATCTTCGTGTTCCTGTCCTAAACCCTGGCTGACAATATCATGATGTACAATGACCAGTATTTTGTTGTTAGTTCATACTGCATAAGTAATGAAACTAATGAGAACAAACACTTTTAAATATTATTAAAATATTGAAAATATTATTATTGTGTAACAATATTGTAAAATGTATCCCATTTGACTGTATTATGTATTAGGCCAATATTTCCTTCTGTCTATTTGTTGTTGTAATCAGTCTGTGGTCAGTTTTCAGTTTGGGTGTTGTAAATTGGCTTTGCAATTGAGTTACTGTATGCTTTGTATTTAATATTAATTAATCTAAGTAATGAGCGGTCATTTTTTATTTGCATCTGTCAAAGTAGAGATAATATTATTAATATAGTAGTAGTAGTAGTAGTAATAATATTAATCCCCAAGGGGAAATTCTTTGTCATAATTCCTGATTATTAATATAAATAATTTTCAGGAATGACTGAGGTCTTTCTTCAGAAATGCCATGATGTGGGTTTAAAAGTAAATTTTTTAAGTGTATTATTTTTGTATAAAGTTAAGATGTTTTTTATATTGAGCTGTTTATACATATTTTTTAATTATTAGCTATGTTTTTTAAGATATCTTATTGATTTTCATATAGAGAAATGCAAGTTTAACTTGTTCAAGCCTTTGTATCAAATATTTATTTTGACTGTCATATGATTAAGTACAGTAATATTTGACATTAAATGCATCATAATCTGTTTCTTTATTATTTGTAACGACATGAATATGGAGGTAATAATATCATGTGATGCAGTCAGATTGAAAACACTTTACAACACGGTTAGACTTTTATTCATATTTTTAAAAAATAAAAAAAGTTGTATAGGCTAGTTATATATCATTGAACTAACAATGCACTATATTGTGTTTGTCTCCATTAACTTTAAACATGATAAATAGGACAGGTTTTAAAATATTGCTCATTGTAGAACAAAGTGACTTTAAATATTTAAATATTGTGGATATCCGTGTGAAAATAGCTCATACTGAAGGAGAATGCCAGTCTGAAACAGCAGGATAGACCATCTCTTAGTGTCAGTGGTTCAGAGAAATAAACTGGATGTGTGTTTGTGTGCTGTACTGTGTGAATTGCTCAGTTAAACATTACCCGGAAACTAGTGTTGCCCTGAGGCTTCGAGCTCGACAGAAGAGAGGCAGTGCTTACTCGATCCTCTCAAACTGCGCTCCAGATCCAGTTGCAGATCCAGTTCCAGATTCAGTCCCAGTCAGGGTTTATGTGGAAGGAAGGAAGGAAACTCTCATTGGACCGTGACGGACTGCGACCGGAGACGGACACATAACGGTCAGACATCGAATTTCTTTATACTCGCTCATTCTCTTACCAGTCAATAGCATGCATTATGATTTAAACCTGAACGCGTCAATTTAAAGTTTGTATAAAAGCTGGTTTAGAATAATCACAGAGCCTAATGCACTTTTAATGACGTCTGAATTAAATAAAAGAAAGCATTTATGTCGATGTTTGTGAAACACATCCTGTTGAATGAGGCTATGCGTTCAGTGGCTGAGTATTGCTGATCTCCTCAACATATCGAAATATATAACAACTTCATATCATTGTCACATATTAGATTTCAATTCTTATTGCTCATATCAGATGCGGAACTAATTGTTTAAATGTTATAAATTTGCGAATGTAATGAAGTGACAGTTGACATCCATCAAGGAGAAGCATAAAACATTATTAATATTGAAATTCAGTCTTCATTTGTAAACTCTAGCCTTTCGTTTATTTGTATACTTTAATCTCCACCCATGAAAATTCTGTTGTCATTCATGTTGTTTTAAAACTGTATGACTTCTCCTGTTGAACATTTATATCGTATATAAGCATATATTTTTGTGTACAGTGGAAGTCAATGGGCTCCAATGTAGTTTGGTTCCCAATGTTTATATCTGAAATATCTGCATGACAGAATTAAGATTGTATTCCCTTTAAACGTTACACTAAACTCTTTAAAGGTAATAAAATATGTAAAATGGTAAGTTAATTTAATTTGAGCTGAATTTTAAATAAATAGCTATAAAAGAGACTCTGAAAGTGCACTTTAGATTGGTGATGTAAAAACTGATCAACACGAGGAGAATCTTCTCTGCTGAAATATAAAGCCAACCATTAATCGAATGACTGTGCATTTGTAACTTTATAATGTTTTTAATTCATAATCGTCCATTGTGGCAACATTGTGGATCATTAATTGTGTTTTGGTAAATGTATTTGTTAAGTTATTAACGGTTATTTTATGGCCAGGCATTTATAGTTTAACTTATATATTTATAAGTATTATATACTTATATTTATAATTTATAGTTTAAAAAAAATCATTATTTAAAATAAAACATTTGAATGGATGCAAAATCTTAATAATAACCTATGGTGTGTATATATATATAAATATATATATATACATATATATATATATATATATATATATATATATATATATATATATATATATAATATTTATTTATAATATATATATATATAATTATATAACTATAATATTTATTTTTATTTTTATATTTTTATTTTTTTATATTACATTTTTTTGGTCACAGTCAAACTGTCCTGGACCGAAATATTGTTCAATGTGCAAATTAACCAATAATGAAGCACAATTATTTTTGCCCTATGTTCAATTAAGTTGAGAAGTTGCATATAGGAAATTACATTACAATTGAATTCCATATTCAGCTGCACTATCAAATTATATTTTTTTAGAATATATGTTTTAAATTATATGTAAAAATACATATGAATGGAATATGCAAATATTACTCGAAAAAAGCAGTGTTTTCCTTTAGTTGCAGTAGCATAAATCCATCAGGCGTTTAAACTGTAGAGTAACTGTCACGGTTGATCTGTGTTTGTGTTGGACTTTGAGTTTCCAGGGCAGTTTTCTGTGTAATATTAATTCATCTGTTGCCATGGTTTTGATTTCATTTAAGAACTGTTTGCGAATAGATCTAGTTTTTTATTTACATCTTTAATTCAACCCCTCGCTGACAGTAAACGGTGTTCTTGTCTCACAGATGTGGAAGCTTGTTTCTGCTACTAAATAATAAAAAAATATCATAAAGAAGGTAATTGTGACTTATCTCACATTATAAATCTCCCTATTAAAAAAAAACCTCTAAAATAACTCCCATTAAAACATATAAGAGGTCATTGTTGTTTCTAGAAACTGTGGTTACTGTCGAATCAGAATTGTGAGCATTTGTAGAGTTCCTGCTATGGAAGTTTTTGTTTGTGTGTTAAATTTGAGTTTTTTTGTTTTCTCTTTGTCTTTAACATAAATCTGCCAAATAGATTACAGATCAAAATGAGCCATTTTGGCATTTTACATATTGTCATGTTGTAGTAATTGATTAAATTACTACGCCCCTGATTAAATAAACAATAATAAATAATTAACCAATTTAAAAAGTCAGAATTATAAAGTCAAATCACAATTCAAACTTCTAGTTTAAATCTAGAACTTCTGACTTTTTTCTCAGAATTGCGACAGATCTAAATGTATTCCATGGCAGAATCCAGCTTTGATACTCGGATATATGTCACAGCAGGACAGAAAAGATGATCGCAACTTTAATGCCAACTTTACTTTTGTCCTCGTTCACTTTAATTATTCTTTCATAATGGAGAGTGTCCATTTGTCCATTGTGCAAATGAGATTGATGCAATCATTACGACTCTCAGTGAAAAAATAATCAGATTTCAAGAGCTCATAAATTCAACTGCCCTTCTCTACTTTACATTTCTTTGATGTGACGATACCAAGCTGTCTCCTCCTGTTAAGCTGCAACCCCACTTTTGAAAAATCCCCAGAAATGACATACCCAAACTGAAACAGATACAGTTCAGAAAGAGCAGAAAGAGCTTTATTGCCAAGTGTGCTTGCACACACAAGGAATTTGTTTTGGTACTGAGGCTTCCAGTGGACATATACAGATACAAATACAACAAGAAACATAATACTACAAATTATAAGAATAAAAAATAAAAATATAAATATATGAGAATAAAAGTATCACAGTTGGGTTTAGTCAAAGTAGACATTTTCAGATTTACAGATTATGAACTATGAACATATTTACAGTGTTTTGAATATTATAAATAAAGGATATTGCACTAAACAGTGGGAGTATTGCACTTAAGGCATATGCCTTGTGAGGTGTGTTAACTGTTCAGGAGGGAAATGGCCTGTGGGAAGAAACTGTCCCTGTGCCGAGATGTTCTTGTGGCCAGTGATCTGAGTCGCCGTCTTGACGGTAACAGTTCAAACAGGAGGTGTACAGGGTGAGAGGAGTCTGTGATGATTTTACCTGCTCTCTTCCTCACTCTGGAAGAGTACAGGTCCTGGAGGGTTGGCAGGGGGGCACCAATGATCCTCTCCGCAGTCCGGACTGTCCGTTGTAGTCTCCTGATGTCTGATTTGGTAGCTGAACCAAACCAGACAGTGATGGAAGTGCATAAAACAGACTCAATGACGGCTGAGTAGAACTGAATCAGCAGCTCCTGTGGCAAGTTGAACTTCCTCAGCTGGCGAAGGAAGTACAGTCTCTGCTGGGCTTTTTTCACAATGGAGTCAATGTGATTGTCCCACTTCAGGTCCTGAGAGATGATAGTGCCCAGGAACCTGAATGACTCCACTGCTTCCACAGTGCTGTTCATGATGATGAGTGGGGGGAGTGCTGGGCTGTTCCTCCTGAAGTCCACGATCATCTCCACTGTTTTGAGCGTGTTCAGCTCAAGGTTGTTATAACTGCACCAGACAGCCAGCTGTTCAACCTCCAGTCTGTAAGCAGATTCGTCACTGTTTCGGATGAGGCCGATGACAGTGGTGTCATCGGCAAATTTCAGGAGCTTGACAGAGGGGTCTTTAGAAGTGCAGTCATTAGTGTACAGGGAGAAGAGCAGTGGGGAGAGAACGCACCCTTGGGGGGCGCCAGTGCTGGTGGTGAGAGTCCTGGATGTGTGTTTTCCCAGTCTCACTCGCTGCTGCCGGTCCGGCAGGAAGCTGGTGATCCACTGACAGATCGAGGATGGTAAGGAGAGCTGGGTCAGTTTGGCTGTGAGAAGATCAGGCATGATGGTATTGAAGGCCGAACTGAAGTCCACAAAGAGGATCCTTGCATAAGTCCCTGGTCTGTCGAGATGTTGCAGGATATAATGCAGTCCCATGTTGACTGCATCATCCACAGACCTGTTTGCTCTGTAAGCAAACTGAAAGGGATCCAGCAGGGGTCCAGTGATGTCCTTCAGGTGGGCCAACACCAGTCTTTCAAACGACTTCATGACCACAGACGTGAGAGCGACAGGTCTGTAGTCATTAAGTCCAGTGATTTTGGGTTTTTTGGGGACCGGAATGATAGTGGAGCGTTTGAAGCAGCAGGGAACTTCACACTGAAGTTTAAATTTAGGTTTTCTGTAACTTTTTGCATGCACAGCATCAATATTGGAGAACTTGCTAGCACCGCCATTTTCTCCCCTTAAGTCACACTGCTGTCGTCTAACTTCTTCAGACTGCCTTGTCTTTGTTATAGCAGTTTCAAGGGTTAGGTCTCTGTCTAGCTGTAACTTTTCTGACAATGAGACGTTTCTCAGCCTGACCACTAACCTGTCACGTATCCGCTCGTTCTGTAGTTGTCCATAATTTTAATGTTCCGCTAATCCGTACAGAGAAGTTATAAAGGAATCCACCGTTTCTCCCGGCAGCTGCACACACTGATTGAACTTGGCTCTTTTGTATATTACATTCTTTTTAAGCACAAAAAATGTATCAAAGCCCGCCTTAACATCCTTGTACTTCTTCCTCTCTTCTGTAGTTAGCGTTAGCCCCTTAAGCACATCTTCGGCTTCATCGCCCATACAATACACTAACGTGTTTACCTGGTTTTCTTCCGACGTTGCATTTAAATTGCTTGCAAGCCGAAAGCGGTCAAATCTCCTAATCCAACGCTCCCATTGAGAGAGTGAGTGAGAGTCACTTATTTCACACAAATAGCACAGATTTGACCTCAATTCCAACAAGCGAGCCTCATAAACTGTGTTATATTTTGGGAGAGAAAGAAGAGTTTATTCACCTGGCAGCGCAGTATGTGTCTTCCTGCCATCATATGAGGGACAAGGGCTGAACCCTCTTTCTCCCTTAAACTGCTCTCTGTACTTATTTTTGTTATTATACATTTTTTAATTTTAGTTATTGTGATATATTTATGCTTAATATGGAAATATTTTTCTTTTTATTATTGTTTACTTTTATTTATCTTCATATATGTTTGTATATTACTATTGCTTTGGCAATATTGTGCTATTTTACACATTTATGCCAATAAAGCTCAATTGAATTGTGAGTGAGTGAGTGAGAGAGAAAGAGAGAGAGAGTGAGTGAGTGAGATGTGGTATTATGGAATAATAGTGTAAAAGAATGCTTTTATTTTGAAAGCAGGTTGTTGTTCAAGAGGTTGTTCCGGTTCTCGCTCAGTTGTTAAAGGGGTCATGACATGAGAAACCAAATTTTCCTTGATCTTTTGGTATATAAGAGGTCTTTGTACCATTAAAACTTCCTGCAAGTTTCATAGCTTAAGACGTCCTCCCCATTATAAACGAACAATTTATTTAATAAAGCTCTAAATACAGCTCGTTGTGGATCCATGGTATGAAGTGACATCACGGTACAAGTGACGTACCAGTCGTTTGCATATGACCGCCTCAAGCGCAAGACGACTACGCCTCATTTCGCATCATTGCATCGTTGTCGCACCCACAGCTGTTCTCTTCAGTCGACGTGCAGCGAGTCTGTTTACAAGAAGATTGCGATGCCACGCAGATGTGCTGTTCCTGACTGTGGACAAACTACATGTTTGAATACACTCCCGAAAGATCCAGACATCAGGGAAAAATGGTTGCAGTTTATTTTTTGCGGACGTCCCAGTCACGGCAGTGTTAATTTAAGCGTGTGTTCTCTACATTTCAAGAATGACTGTTTTGAGAACAAATCACACACTCAAAAAAATGAAACCTTGACTTTAATTATTTTTTTCTTGTCAACAGGTTCCACATAACTTAATTATGTAAGATGAAAACAACATTTTAAGTTTATCTAACTTAATGGGGTTGTTTTAGGGATAAATAATATTTTTGACTTAAGCCAACTATTATCAATCATTTTTGCTCAACAAGAGACGTTTGAGTTTGACTTACTAAAGTCATTTATGTTATATGAACTAATGAAATTTATTTAGAACTTGCAAAATACATATATGTCAACTCAAAGTAAACTAATTATTTTACAACAAAACATTAAATTCAAGCTTAATCAATTAAAATAAAATGCTTTCACTAACTTTAATTTTTACTAGTTCGGTTTAATTAATTATAGTTTGTCAACAGGTTCCACACAAATTACTTAAGTAAACTCAAGTTAACTTTTGTTAGTTCTTTTATTCACCAACACAAGAGTTATCAACAACAACTTATTTTTCTCTCTTTTTTAACTTCTGTTTTACAAAAGTCAAACATACAACTATTAGTGGGTTTTCTTTACCTTTAACAAAAAAAAAAAAAAAAAACTCTGGACAGGCCCTGAGTTTTTAACTGGTGTTGGGCAGTTTACTGTTCGTGTCTGAAGGTGCCCGTTAGCCAGATTGGGAGCACCTGCGGATTTTTTAACAGTTAAAAAATCCAAAAAGGGCCATCACCCAGAACAGTGGTGCGTTTCACAAAAAAAACATTGAACTTTCAATTGTTTTTCTATTAAATGTTTTCAAGTGCAAACCAGGCCTTTGTTAAAGTCCACACATTTTTTTAAGTGCTCAACGTTGGTTCCTACAAGAAACGTCACCCAGAACAGTGGTGCGTTTCACAAAAACAAAAAACCCATTCAACTTTCAATTGTTTTTCTATTAAATATTTTCAAGTGCAAAACAGGCCTTTATGTTAAAGTCCACAAATTTTTTAAAGTCCTCAATGTTGGTTCGTACACATGACAAAGAAACGTCACCAAGAACAGTGGTGTGTCAAAAAAAGAAAAGGCGGCCTTCATGTTAAATGCCACATGCTCAATGTTGGTTCACTCGTACAGTTTGTTTTTAAGCATCTGTACCTTTGTTGAGAGTCTTGTAGCATCCAGCTGAAGAAAGATTTTCTGAAGTACCTCAAAGAATGCTTTCAATTCCTCCGGATAACTGAGGTTTATTGCATATATGACACCCATTAAGAGTGCACATGCAGAAGCGATGTCTCCCAATTCGTGAAGCACTTCAACACCCTAAATAACTATTCCAACATCAGCTGGAGTGGTGGTGGCATCACCTCCCTCTACATTAATGCTGTAGATGCCAAAGACAACTTGCTCAAGGTCCCTCTGGGCAGCACAGCCATCTGAATCCTTTCCACACCCAAAAAAGGACAACAATGAAATCACCAGCCAAGTACACAATTCCAAAAAACTCATTGCATTGCAGTTTTCTCCATTAAGGATTTAAAACGGTGCTTGATTACTAACTTTTGGTTCAAACTGATTCCTCACTATTTGTACACCCATTGGCAACTTAAGTACACCTGTATGATCTGATGTCATCCAGCTCTGCCATAAATTCTACTTTAAGATTATAATTTAAAAAAAATGTATGATTAAATGATCAGAAATATGATTTGTCTAGACCAAAATTGCCATTCCTACAAGCCATATCCCACAATGTTAAATGAGTATTGTGATATTCTTAAAAGCCCTAGATTATCATTACTGCTGCGGCAATTGCTCTTACCTACCAGATACTCTTTGAAAAGACTGCTTGGATCTTCATTTAAATAGATACAAAGTGCCCTCAGGAGGCACTCCCTCTTCTTTTCAACAGTTTCATTCTAAATAGAAAAAAGCAGCATCAACATACATAATATACAAACATATTACACTTTATGTGAAATGGGTGAAACTTTAACTATAAAATTAGGCACACAATAGGCTTGTTTGAGATGCGCCTTGCCTCGCCTGAAATGTCTGCGAGAGTAGGCGGCTGCAGTGAGGGGAGGAGTGAAAAAAATTATGGGTTTATTCACCCATAATGTATGTAACACACTTAAAACATGATAGAGTTTTAAAATCAAACATTTTAAAAGAGAGCAATACATCATGGTTGTTTAAACCAATGAGCATTAAGCTGTGTCGTCAGCAAGTCGTTTCCCATCATGCTTTTGATCAGCGCTGTCGGTGGAGAGCGACTGCGGAATCCGACAGGTGCGCCTTGCGCTCGTGAGAGTTTTTTGACATACATCGGCGTGACATCAGAGCAAGGCGGACCGCTCTTGGACACATTTCTAACCGGCATGCATCTCGCGCTGATCCCCAGTGATCGGTTCTGCTGATTAGTGTGGTGGTCAAGTTGTGCAAAAAACGTTGTGACGAGGGGAACAGTGGTAATCCTCATAAATTCTGCTTCCACCTTTAAATAATGTCCACAAACAACCTGTTATTGGTGTACTACAATTTCAGTAAAAAGACAATATGTTACTGTACTCTATAATTCTTTAACACTGTCATCTGATGCATTATATAACATTGATTATGGATGTTTTAAGAAGCAGTTTATACCTCAGGTACAGTGAACAGTCCTGGCCATCTGGTCTTGAACTCTGCAATCATGGGTTTGTCTCTGACTACCTCCTGTCTCCTATACGCAAAGGTCTTGGCCATCATCTCCTTGATAACAGCATTGTTGTGTCTTTTTTTTACTGCGGACAACAGTGACACTCTTTTGCCTTCAAGGCTGTCCTGATTCTCTCCAGCAGGATAGGGGGGGCAGAAATTTACTTCTGCCTTTCTGGGTTTTTTAACGTTATAGGCCGGCTGGAACTTGTCTGCAGGTTTGTTCTTGAGGGAATTAATGCTCATCTCTGCGCACCCCAAATTTCTTAGCTTAGTCCTATAGTTGGCCATCTTGTACTTGAGGCTAATTTTCCATCCAAAGTACCCACTAGAGGATCCTTGTTCCCTCAAACATGGGTGAGCTTTGATTAAAGCTTCAGCAACAGATTCTATTTCCAAATTTGAAGGATATGCCTTGAACTGAATTATTTTCTGAGCCAGACTTTCCAAGATGTCTGACTTCAGTTTGTGGCTGAGGTTTAGGACAACTCTGCTGGACATGAAGGCCTGGTTTGCACTTTGAAGTTGGATCTCCGCATCATACCGGAACTTTGGTATTTGAAATTCTGTAGGCCACTGTGATCGAGCAGTCGCTGAGTAATGGGAGGACAATATTGTGTCAGAGGACGAAGATGTGTCTTCACTGCTTTGGTTCAAAAAGCCTGAACTGCAATCTGAAGCATCAGACAATGAAATGACTTTCACTGTACCCTTGTCTTGTAAATCACTAATTTGATTAAGGTTAACAAAGGTATTATCAAAGTTGCTGTCCATGTACTGGAGTCTAATGTCCCCCTCTATATCAAACTGACGTTTGATCTCATTTGAAAGATCCTCCACAGACTTTGGTGCCAATAATGCTGAAAAGATGACCATAGAATCAGGCATGCCAAAGACAATCCGCAATTTCACTGGTGCAGCCATCATGGAAATACTTCAACCTAAAAACGAAAAAAAGAATTCAAGCCATTGTGTATAAACGGATGAAAGTTCTAAAGTCAGCAACTTGTTTGACAAAAACCTGGAACAACTCAAAGCAAACATGGACCGTATTCACAAAAGGAAATTGTATCCCCACAATAAACCCTCCTAAATACCATTTGTGTTGTAAAATTTTAAATAAAATTAGTAGTGTCGAGTGTAAATTGTTGTTTGTCAGGCCAGCCCTGCCCAGGGTGTGCCCCGCCTCTCGCACAAAGATGACTGGGATTGGCTGTAGCACTCCCATGACCCTTAAGAGGATAAACAGTTTAGAAAATGGATGGATGGATAACCTGTGAATACGGCCTCATGTTTTGAGTCTTTCACCAAGACAGAGGTCCTCCACCAAGTGACAAAGTGGAAAGTGAAGCTAAGGTCGGCGTAGGATGGAAAGATGTGCCCACATTAATAGATTGAATTGCTTTTGTTAACAGTGTTTGCTTCAAACCACTGTAATTAAAGCAATTCAATACAAATTATTTCCCATGATGCTTGAATGAGACTTTGAATGTTCATTTTGTTGATATTTGCTCTGAAATTTATTTAAATGCATTACATGTGTTATCTTGTGTATTGTGTATTTACAGTGGTCAAGTAGCAATTGATGCTAGTATTAAATGTTTCGAATACCATCTGCTATTTTTTACACATTTTAGACTAAATATCAACAAAATTGAACTGATCAAACACCACCAAATTCCTGCTACTCCAGTGTGCTCCACTATCCCTTTTTTTAGACTTTCAGATCTTTGAGCCAGTGACAAGATGTTCATGCATGCACTAAAATAAATCATTAAACATACATGTATACACAAGTGAAGTGTTAGGTGCTCATGCTGATACATGTACTTTTAAGGGTTAGTAACAAGAGCTGTTTAACACCTACTTTTGATATAAGGATATCTTTTAAATGTAACCAGCCGGAGTGGCCCAACAAAATAGTCATGTAGTGGGTACTTCTCTGGCAGGGCATCATGTGTTATCAGGACCATTTTACCAGTTGGACATGGTTGCAGTTCAAAGGCCTGGTAGTGCTCCCTAAACCAAGCTGAGAGCTTCTTGACTATGAAATTAACTGTATCCTGAAGTACACATATCCTAATTATCTGTCCAAAATCAGGCAGTCCATCAGTAAATTCACAGATGACTATCATTCCGGTTCTATAGAAGATCCCTTTGCAATCTACACTTTTAGCCATGTTTACTTCTGTTATGTTTGGGTACATCTGCTGGATAGGCAATGATACCTCATCTTTTAACACCTCAAGAGGAACTCTTGATGCACCTGAAACTTCAAAGTCAGGTTTACGTGGAGTCGATGAGTGTAAGTGATAGGCAATTACCAGCTGGTGTTTCTTTGCCAGTGTTAAAGCAACATTCTTGAAACACTTGGTATGATGAACAACATTTTTAAAAAAGCTGGGTTTGCCCTCAAATCGCATGGTCCACAGGCCAACCAAAGGGCCAAAACACCGGATCATGTGAGGGTAGTGCTCCAAGTAATGATGTTATGGCAAAAGTTTTTGATTAGGAAATGCTTCTTCGTATTTTTGCCTGTGATCAGAAATTTTGCACTGAAGATATCCAATGGATTCTTCTGTATGTACCGGTGCAACAGCAAGTTCCACTATCTCTTTTAAATCCAAGATTATCTCCCACACTGGTTCCCCTTCAGGTATAACATCTCCAATCATGAAAGGCAACAACCTTAAGAGAGTCCAGCTCTCAACAGCATTGCCACCAATTGTGTTTTTTCTTTTAAATGACTGTGGCACAATATGGGGACGTTTTTTTTTATCATCTCCCTTGTAGGGAAAACTGAGGATTACCTTATTTAGAGTATCCAAAGAAAAGTATTTTTTGGAAATTAACATACCCAGTAGGGCTGGGGCGGTATGGATTTTTTCTAACCGCGGTTGAAAAGCAAGATTTTCCCGCGGTATGGCGGTAAGCCGCTTTAAATAGCCAGCCCCCCAACCCCCCCACCCCGACAGACTTTCGCGCACGCACCAGAGGTCGTTTTTGCTAGACGGACTTTGTTAAATATTGTCACCTACATCCGAAAAAAAACGAGCACAATTTGAAATAGTCAAATTTTCATCAAGCAGTAATTTGGCATGAACCAATCACTGAATAGATTTCCTTATTTAAGAATATTCTCAGATACATTCGCATTGAATTCATCATTTTCAGGAGAATACATTATGATGTTCACATTGGAAATGAAAGAACACCTATTGCAACATGTCTTAATTACAAATATTATACTCCATAATTATGTTTACATAATATAGTGTTATTTTTTATTTAATCTATGTCGATTATATGAAAAGTGAACAGCATGAGTAAGATAGGATCATACGATGGGTCAGACACGATTTTGACCACTTTATTAAGTTTTGTTTTGTAGAAAGCCTTTCTGGTAACACTTTACAATAAGGTTCATTAGTTAATGCATTAACTAACATTAACTAACCATGAGCAATACATTTGTTACTGTATTTGTTCATCTTTGTTAACGTTAGTTAATAGAAATAGAGCTATTCATTGTTTGTTCATGTTAGTTCACAGAGCATGAACTAATGTTAACAAGATTTTAATAAAGTATTAGTAAATGTTGAAATTAACATGAACAAAGATTAATAAATGCTGTATAAGTGTAGTTCATTATTAGTTCATGTTAACTAATGTAGTTAACTAATGTTAACTAACGAACCTTATTGTAAAGTGTTACCGCCTTTCTTTAAATTAAATTTCGTTTTGTATAAATTGTACTTTAATTTTAATCACTGTTTCATTAACTAATTGCCTGGAATTAAGAATTAAGAAGCAAATAGCAGACATATAATCAGGAGGGCGTGGAAGCGCCGGTGCGATCTCTTGCGCGTGAACTGGAGCTCATCTCATAAATGAACCGAAACTCGGCGTAGGCTGGGCCTAAATGTCTACTTTTAAACAAAATTCAAAACGAAATGATAACATTTTAGTGTACAGTAGCCTAGTCAGGTAAGGTCAGGTTTGCCGATGTGTGTTATAGGCTATTTACTTATTCACATTTATCCCTGTGCCCAGTTCACTGCTGATATTCTGGGGATACAACATAGCCAATATACTAGGAACTTTAGCCTTTAAATATCTTTGCTGCATTGGATCAGTGTTCTTTCTAGAACAGCCAAGAGCTTTCTAGCCTCGCGACAGCAGCGCCTCGCATTGCTCATAGACCTTAAAACAGTCAGCGCCGCGGATGCGGTTTCGAAAATTGATCAAAAAACGTTGGTGCGGGTGGATGGCGGACAGATGATGAGTTTTGTGATGCGGTTGCGGATGAAATAATAATAGCCCATCCGTGCATCTCTAATACGAATGGAATGTTATTATGTGTCATGGAACATTGCGCTCCTCAACTCGCGAAAGGTCGGATTTGATTCATCTTTTGATGATAAGTTTTGTTTAGAAAACCTTGAATCCATGTAAGCCACAATATCATTAGACATAATCCATGTCATTAGAATCAATGTCATTAGACACAACGTGCACACATGTGCAGGCCAAGGTTTTTTTTTTTTTTTTTTTGCGGTGATGATGGTGACGAGATCAGACCCGCGGTTGGAGTCACGTGACCGCGGTATTGCGGTAATGCGGTAACCGTCCCAGCCCTAATACCCAGACATTGTGCAAGTTCCACTGGAACAATGCCCTCAAACAGATCATGGAGTATATCAGGAGGATATCCAGTTGTGACATCAAAATGAGAAAGATCCTCTGTCAGCACACATGCTCTTTTTACTCCAACACAAGGTTTTCCACTCTCCTTTGCACTGTTCACATGTTCATTGTGGCTTTCTTTAAATCGTAAACTAAAATCTCCTGACAGAACCTGCTTGGACTGAATGTCACTGGAACTCCCAGTGCAAAATCGACACACATACTCTCCAGAAAAACTCTCTACAAAACCTGCAAGCCCATGGGCCCCCAAGTTGTCTGCAACTACAGACTGTACTGTGCCTTTAACATTTTTTCCAATCTGTGGGACAAATACTCCATGATTTTCCAATACAATCAAATCATGCAAGAGAGGTTCAAGAACTTTGCCATATCCATAAGTCTTGATATGGCTACTTTTACACAGCAAAGGCAAATAGATGGATGACAAAGAGGACTGCTGACCTGGGGGTAAGTTGCTTAAAATCCAGTATAAAGCGCAAAGTTTGTGCTTCGTTCTTGAAGTTCCCAGAGGATTACAAACTTCAAAGTCGTCAATATAGAGAGTGACACAGAGTTTCAATTCCCCTTCAGATAGGAACTGATTTTGTTTAAAAAACTGTCCATCTTGAAATGACTTGTATTCTTCTGCAGTTTCATTTGAATGAGCACTACAGTTTGCTAGTACATCATCAATGATACCATCTTTGCTAAGGAGCTGCTGCAATGACTGCAGTAATGGTACATATTGGTAGGTATGTTTGCTGTCCTTATTCAAAACATACTCCACTGGTTCAACTACTTGGAACTTGTCTTTGAAGTATTTTCTCCGCTTAAAAGCAGTACTAAGTGGGCCTTGATCTCCTATAGATTTTGTCAAGGGGTTAGAGAAACATGCTGCAGAGGCCAATTCTGAAATTTCTTGCTCATTAAGACCAAGATTATGCTTGGTACAAAAATCTGAAACAATGGCATGAAATGCAGGCAGAGAAGCATAACTCACAAGGAAGTGCAAGTCCTGTAAAAGCTCATCGACTGCACTGCTGGGAACGTGTAGTATGTTTTCAAGCTTAAGCAGCACTGCTGCTAATTTCTCCTCTATTGTCCTATCTCTTTCTTCGGTCTGAAAAGTAGAGAGCACTTCTTCCAATTCTGCACTATCTTCATGTTCATCTGGAAGGCTTGGGATTTCAGGACTGTATCCTACTGTAACTATTCCAGGTTTAAAATCGCTGTAAGAATAAGCAACATGCTTTCTATTTTTATGTGATTTAAATGTCCCATAAATGTTTGTCGTAAATGTACAATCTTTGAACATACAGGAGATGGTTTCATGGGATTTAAGATGCAGATTTATGTGACTGAAATATTCCTTATCATTGCCAATTTCAGTAAATGCACAAACTTGACATCTGAATGTAGCCAATGATGATGTTTGTGGAGATGAGTCTCTGTTATGGACTCTACAGAGGTGTGATCTAAGTGCATTCCATGACTTCAATGTACATGGACAACTAGTATATGGGCAAGGATATGGGTGCCTATACCCATATTGAGGATGTTTTAACCGATAATGTTTTAGTAACTGACATCTAGTTGAGGTCTTTGAACCGCAACCTTTGCACTGCCACATTCAATATCTGCAACAACACACACAGAACCACCAAATAGACAAAACATTGATTTCAGTTTATAAAAAAAAAAAACATTCACTTGAAAACTTGAGAAAAGTTTTACAAATAACATACAATATGACTTTCAATAATAATAATTTTTAAAAAATGATATAATCTGTTAAAAACTGAAATTATCAATTGCTGTTGATAATTAAAAGTAAACTGGATACAAACCAAAACAAGCTACTCAGAACTAACAAATGAAAGTAGCAAGAAACAGTATTTACATTAGTATATGTTGCAGATCATACCTGTTAAGTAAAGCACCTTGGCAGGAACACAAAACACACCTTTCATTAAGGACCTGAAAAATGGCAAAGGATAAAAACAAAACAATTTGATAAAGATTGTGAAATTTAATTAATCTGAACTGAAAACTACAAACAAATAAAATAATGACACTTTTGAATTTTGATTTGAAGTATCACAACCACTGTTATTACATGGCTGAAATCTAATGTAGAATGTGGTCTTATTTCTTGATAACAGACCACTGTGAAGTATAACACACCATTGCCAAGATGATTAGGACCACGACGCAAACTTATAAGCCTGTCGGTGTTGTATTCGCTATATAACCGCCTCACTCTATACTATCCCTTAATTAATTTTGACAGCAGTTTTTAGTTTAGTTTTAGTCGAATGGACACTTTGTGGTTGAACTTAGTATTGCAGCTTAAACGGTGAATGACTGTAGCATTGTTTTTCAAATGAAGTAGTGCGTTAACTTACTACTGCATATTGTATTTTTATCCTTTATTAGGTTCAAAAACGTACAACTTAAAATGCTAACGTTACAGTCAGAAATATGAAAGGGGCATTACACAGTTCAAGTAGCCTATACATTTTGACATTGTGTAATTCTATTTATTAAATGTGTAGAATAACTTCAAAAAAATTACATATAGCATTATAAATGTTGTAATCATGAAATAAAAAAATAAACATACTATTATAACTTTTAAAATGGAGTCACGGAGCAGTTTTTCCGTGAGCGGGATTGAAAAACCCGGAGTGGAGACAGAGCGGAGTGATTAACAGAACCCCAGAGTAGAGAGAAGAACGTGCTTTTAATCCACTCCAGGCTTTGATCACACACCCCTCGGCAGGGTGAATACACCTAGTCTTTTAAAATTAAGACATTACAATATTTGAGACACGTAATCCTATTTACAGCCTTAAAATTCTGGAAAGATAATATAAGACATTAAGGACAGACAGAAACCCTGCAATTGACGGGGAAAAAAATCGTTGTTAAGTTGCTCCAGTTAATGGAAATCCATCATAGCGACGGAGAACTTTTAATCCAAGAACTAACCTCTTATTATCTCTTAACTATTATTATCTCTTATTATTTCTTTTCGCCTAAATAATGGAAATATGTAGCTGACCACATGGCTAATCTAGCATGCTAACTTCAGCATGTCTAAGAGACGCTAGAACTCTCTAAAACTAGAGCAGGCCAAAAATAACATATCTCTTATTACAAATAAAAAAGATTTATACAAATAAATATCCTCCTACCTTTACCAGCTGTTGAAAGGATAAGACGTCCCTCTGTCAAAACCAATCGAAGAAAAACTTAGCAGGGAATCATTCAGGTCAGGTGTACTGAGCATTGCACACGTGCAGCTTGATAGTTTGAGTTTGACGCGTCTTGCTCTTCTTCTTCTTTGGGGTTTAATGGCAGTTCGGGTCGCACTATACTGCCACCCTTTGGATGTAAGAAATTTGTACTTAACATAAATGGTTTGTGTTTAGACAACGCATTAGGATTTTGTACAGTTAAGTTGAGACATAATTACGTGGACCTTAATAGAAAAAAACATTTAAAATCAGCAAATACAATTATTATAAGTAAACTGAATATAAATTTATTATGTAAAGTGCACAACCTTCCTAGATGCTGGCTTTGCCAGAAAACTTTTGCTTAAAGATCAGGCCGCGCCGACTATTCTAGGCCCAACAACGACGCCGCACACTGTAAGTAATGTATTTCATCTTAAAACTACTTTTTAAAACGTTAATTGCAGTTTCATTCATTATGAATAATCACAGTTACTTAGTTTACTTGCATATTGTGTGAGTCCGTCATGTTCAGGCCCCGTATTAAAAGATGTAACGTTAGGATGTCAAACTGACCGACCCACTCAGACAAATAATGTTCAACTGTTATCAAATTATAGGATGATTACGCAACAATAACCCGTTTTCAAGTGTCTCGGGTTAAAAATGACATATTAATTCAAAATAGTTTCACACTTTCCATGTGGACACGGGCTGATCCATTCTTAGTTGTTGTGGTGATGGTTAATTTTCTTCTGATTCCTCATCGGATTCCGGATCAAACATATAGGGTTGTATCATTGCAAGAGCCATCGCCTCGAACGCAGCAATCGGCAGCACCCGCTACTAATGTAAACAGTTCTGCAGAATCCACACATGTTCTGTCTAGGGGGCATTAATAATTTATGCATAAGCACTGACGTTAGCCAATCATAACAGTGGGCGTTAACACTGAACTCTTAAAGGGGAAACATCCCCAAAACAGACTGTTTGAATCAGAGGATGGGAAACAGGGTGGGAAAAGGTCATAAATCACTCAATTTTAAAAGGTTTTTGTCCAAACTATAGTAATACTATAATTGCACCTAAGGGAACATAATAAACAAAAAACAAAAACCATGTCACGACCCCTTTAATGTGCTGGTGGCTAAATAAAGGCAAGCTCCAAATATGTCGTTGTACAAACCTCTTTTGTTTCTTTACAAATAACTTGACATGGTGTCAGAAGTGAGCTTGTGAGCGGAGAACGGAAAAGGAAAGCAAAACAAAGCGATCGTTTTGGCAAGGAATAGGAGATGAGCCGGCAGATATGGCGCAATCTACACCAACTGCTACGTTCACAATACAACCTCCAGAGCCATTCGATTTTACCAGGCCTCAAGAATGGGAGCGGTGGATTAGGAGATTTGACCGCTTTCGGCTTGCAAAGAAGAAAGCCGGAAGAAAATCAGGTAAACACGTCAGTGTATTGAATGGGCGATGAAGCCGAAGATGTGCTTAAGGGGCTAACGCTAACTACAGAAGAGAGGAAGAAGTACAAGGATGTTAAGGCAGGCTATGATAGATTTTTTGTGCTTAAAAAAAATGTAATATACAAAAGAGCCAAGTTCAGCAGTGTGTAACAATCAACCTTTTAAACGGAAGGCTGTGTTACTAAAACGCACAAGGGGTTCTTTCTGAAAGATTGAACAGATTAATGCCGACAAACAGTATTTTTCGGTCTACCAGCATCCAAATAAACACGCATCAAACACCAAACCATATGCATCACAGTATGTTGCTTTATATTTTCACACATCAATACCCCACACAAACCCACAATAGTTCAATGTCCTTTTTCATCTTACCCCCAGTCCCAAAGTCCACCTAAAAGTCCAAACTAGCCGGCAGATATTTTGTTCTTTACCACGACGAGTGAGAGAGAGTCAATAATCCAAGGCCGATGCCGGTAAATTGTCCCATGACGTAGCAAACACAAAAAAATAGTAATCCACAAAAAAAGAAAGTCTCACCAAATCCAGGAAATAATCTCCCCAAACTCCTATGAGTAAAATACAGCCAGCCAACCGGGAAAGTTCTGTTGACGCGTCCTCACTTGGGTAACACGTTCAATTTCCCTCCCAATACAAACAGCGTTTCACTCATATCCAGTCCTTTTTTTCCGGTCGGGATCTTTCTTTTTCTTTTTTCTGTTTTCGTCTACTCCTGTACCACGAGAAATCAGTTTACAATCACTAATCACATGCAGCACTCAATACGGCCGCGCGCATCTGCCCGATACACACACCCTTTTTTCCCCTCTTTTGTTCCTCTAGCTCGCCCCCTATATATATAAGTTTGGATGCGCGGTGATCAAAGGTAACAGGTGTCTAGGTCGAACAATATCCTCCTACAAAAACCCCCATTCTATACCATCACACACAGTGGAAAATACACCAGAAAAATACATAAACACATATACATAATCACTCCGATCTTATATGAAACCCCCATACATAAATGCCATCAATTACATACTTAAACACTTTGATGGATTTTAAGTAATTTTACCTAAACTAATGTGGCAGTGTCACAAGTGCGTCAAAACAACGGAGTGCCTTCCCTTGCTGAAAACAGAAAAGCGCTGCACTAAGAGCTGCAGATTAGTTACTTAGTTAGTTAGTTAGCTGCATAACACGGTTAGTTTAACAACATTAGCAGTAACACGGAGAGCAGCAAAATAATACTTTCTCTAAAACACTGCAGAAAACGAGAATGCAGCTAATACAATTATTTTTATGTCATATAGATTACTCTGACCGTTTAACTAAACCAGGTTTGAGACAAGTTATTGTGTTGTGTCTTTAGATGTTTTCATAAATTTAGCATTATTAAACGGCATATACAGAGCTTTTCATAATAAACCATGTTAGAATTTGGGGAATTATTTAGAGATGGCAAGGAAAGACAAAAAAAAACTTTTAAATTACTAGTTAACTTTATTTTGTCCTCATGATGAGAGTTTTGATTATTAGATTATGTACATTGTTTGTTTTTAGTAGTTTATTCCTTAAAATAAAGTAATATATGATAGTAAAATATCAAAATGGTCCATACTTTTCTTAAGATGTAAACCTGCACCTCCAGTGTGTTTCTCAGTCCCAAGGCCTTCTATATGCCATACACGTAGGTGTCTAAATGTAAAATAAAATAAAATAAATAAAATTATCCTGTTAATACATCTGATCTAACCTTTTTATATTCATATCCAGTTGGGAGAAATATTTGCTTTTTAGGGTACATTTTTGTTACTATTTTGGCTCTCTGGGCCCAAAATTCTCACATCAACTTTCTTCTTTCTTTTTTTAAATTGTGCTTTTTTTTTTTTCAAACAGTGCAAACCTGCAACATAAGGTAGGCCTAAATTAAATATGTAAAATTAAATAAAATACTGTATTTCAAGTACGTAGGAGATAAGGAAGATTACTACATGGAAAATAAGGTCATTAATACAAACTTAAATATGTTAAACACTGTAAGCTTTTCAAAGTAAACTTTTCAAGCCTCAACCATAAAGTATCAACTTCACATCGCATCAACTTCTTCACAAGGTCCGTGCCAGGAACACCAGCCTGTTGTCCATTTCTGGCTTCATGTGACGGCATTGCCCCCAGTGATGAATGCCCTCTTAGAGCCCCACCTTGTGGTAGGGATGCATAAGTACTTCTTTGCCAGACAACTCGCACTTGGGAAATGAGATCCATGAAATTGCCACAATTGAGATCAGTCTCCCTGTCTGGTGCCATAGCCAGAATGTAGCTGTTTAGCTCTTGCTCAATGATCTGCTTCTGTGAACATGAGGCAGAGGCAGATGCACTGCTGGTCTTCTTAATGAAGCTTCCTTCTTGGGCTTCTTGGCTGATGGTAGTGAAGCAGTGGCTGCTTCTCTCTCCCTTTCAGGTTGATCCTCTGCAAGAGAGTATCCTACCACTACCAGGGCAGTGTTCTCCACCAGGAGTCTCAGAAGCAGCTCTCACCTTAATGTCCTCCAGCTTTTCAGTGGACATGTACATGGTCTTGGATCTTGGGTCCTAAAAGGTAGCCGTGGTGAGTAGCTTATCTGTTGCAGGGTCAGTATACTTGTCGTTCAACTTCCCTGAAGGAGGGAATGGAGGACGTAGTCGACGGTCGACTGAATTAGGATATCGCTAGAGAGCCTATCATCTTCGAGTACTATTGAACGAGCCAATGTAATTGGCGTGCGTGATTCGCATCACACACTCCGCCCCCGCGGCGCGGGTATAAATACGGAAGTGGATGCACGCACTAGTTGCTTTTCGCTGAGGAGCCGAGAGTAACCCGGGGTTAGCGGTGGTCCAGCGGTAGTGGCAAGGGGACTACGTCCTCCGTTCCCTCCTTCAGGGAACGGTGGGATGCATACGCAACCAGGACGTTCCCTTTAAGTCGATAACGTCAGACGTAGCCGACGGTCGACTGAATTGGGATAACCTTTGAAAACGCCACTAAAGCTGCCACCTTCCAGTGCCTAAACAAAAGCCTCCTGATGCCCCCACAAATTTAAGGCGGGGAAGGACAGGGCTTAGGCCAGGGAAGTCACTGCTGTTCCTACAGGACCACTGGGAAAGCGTTCCCCGTACATTGGAAGGAAGGGACGCTGCGGAAGCAACATCCAACCCAGAGGGAGGTAACGTGGAGAATACACATATGAACTGGGCGGAAACCGGGCAGTCTAACATATGGAATGTCACTGGGGTGGCTCCAGCCTGAGACGGGGGGAGACACACCGAACAGTGACGGCAGAGAGACACTGCCGGGGGAAGACACGGGCTCGCCGCAAGGAGCCGTATCGTGGAAGAATACACATATGGGGTCGCCGTAGGGACCGCAACATATGGACCCAGCCTACCACAGGTTCCACACTGCTTACGAGTGGTAGGCCTAACACCAGACGTTCCGCACGGCCGACGTCGGAGGGGTGTGGAGGAACTCAACAGGGTTCAATTTTAGGGGAACTCAACTGGAGTAAAAAGGCGCACGCATCCAGTCCATAGGAGGGGAATGGCGCAGCAAGCCGACACTTGAACCGGGCTCACGGTGAAGCTGGCTTCATGAGAAGGGAGCCCACGGGAAGCAGCGGTTCAACTAGGTGTCGTCCAGCCCCCAACTCTAGAATCTGTTTAGCAAAGCATCTCGTCAACGCCCAGGCGGAGCACTTTACACTCATCATAGAGGAGCTCAGCACCTAAGTGGACATGTTGCATCTCGGATTTTTACCGAAATGAAGGCAAGCACTAAGTGCAACTTTGCATGGAAACAGCCTTCCCTCTCTGCTGAATTCCAACAGATATTTGTAGAGCTGGTCTGAGGTCTATGGCTTGCGTTCTGTACACGTCCAAGCGAACGGACAGAGAAGCCAGGGCTGGATCTGCCTCCTCCAGGGCAGCGCTTGCAGGCTCACCACCTGCTCCTATTACGGGAGAGGTAGGAACCTTGGGCACAATCCGAGCCGGGGTCTCAGCTTGTGAGAGTTAGCCAGCCCAGACTCCAGGCACAATCCGTTGACCGAGAGCGAGCAAGTCCCTACCCTCTAGTAGAGACCATGCGAGCAGGAGAATTGATATAACAGAATTTTTAACTCACTGCCTGCAGTGGCTCAGGGGCGGTCTCTACAGTGCAGTCGCACCAGGGACAAGGCCCAAGAGGATAAAGAGGAACTCAAGGATTTACAAGACCTTGCTCCTCAGGAACCTGACGATCAGAACGTGCTTCTGCACACTTCTGCAACCCGATGAGCGTCGTTTAAACACCGAGGCAACATCATTTTGAGGGTGAAGGAAAACAGCCTACTCCAACCCATTTTGCAGGAAAGAGAGCACTGAAGTGATCGAAAGCTTTCAGGCACTCAACGACTAGGTTCCACTTCTAAAAGGCGTAAGCACGCTACCCATTTCTAGGGGGTGCTTGCAGAAGTGATGGTAACTAATCACATGTTCCTGTGATAGCCACCTGAACCTCCGCGTTCCGATGTAAGATCGCGGGTGCCATCGTGCCCCGTCCCTGAAAGAGTTTTCAGGGGAAGTCAGGAAGGCTGTCGATGGGAACCAGGTCTAGTTGGGCCAATAAGGGGCAACTATGAAGACCTGTTCCTCTCCTGACCTGGCACGTAGGTGCAAGCGACGGGCGCAAAAAAGACAGGAGCATTGCTCAACACAACATGTGAAGATCACTGAGCTTCAGGAGCGTTTTCTGCTCAGCACTAGAGTGTGATAAGTTCACTGAGCTTCAGGAGCATTTCTGCTCAACACCTAAGTGTGATAAACTCACTGAGCTACAGGAGCATCTCTGCTCAACACTTGAGTGCGAAGAACTTCACTGAGCAACAGGAGCATTTCTGCTCAGCACTGCGTGTGATGAATTCACTGAGCTACAGGAGCATTTCTGCTCAACACCTAAGTGTGATAAACTCACTGAGCTACAGGAGCATCTCTGCTCAACACTTGAGTGCGAAGAACTTCACTGAGCTTCAGGAGCATTTCTGCTCAGCACTGCGTGTGATGAATTCACTGAGCTACAGGAGCATTTCTGCTCAACACCTGAGTGTGACGAACTCACTGAGCTACAGGAGCATTGCTGCTCAACACCTGAGTGCGATGAACTTCACTGAGTTTCAGGAGCATTTCTGCTCAACATGAAGTGTCATGAATTCACTGTCTTGAGCCGGCGCAAGGCGATCCTGAGTTGCAGTCGCTTCTAGAAGGCTCACTGGGGATTTAACGCATTTCTGCGGGCCCCTGGGCCAGCTGAGAGACAGTGTTTGCCCATGGGTAATCCGCTCAGTTTACTCAAACACTGGCAGGAAGACGAAACCGGAAAGGCAACTAAGCGGCCCCTGAATGGTCATGACCCAGCTGGACCCAGGGGATGGAGTCTCCACTTGCCCTGGCTATAACTGTCGTGAGGCTCGATGGCGGCACGATTGAGTAGAGCGGGAAGAGTGGAACAAAGCGTCCTCAGAAGCTTCTGACTCCAAGGAGGAGGTGACGGGTGAGTTGCGACATGCAAGGGAAGCTTGCGCAACGGTCGCAATGTCTAACAACTCGAGGCACGAATGCCCGTGTAGTCGAGGGTCGCCCAGGCCCTCGTTAAAACACGCCCTTTGTACATGGCCCCTCTGTTGAAGAGGGTTTGGCAGCAGACCGGGATGAACTATAGTCACACAGGGTGAGCTGCTCTGCCACGGTCACCTCGGGACTCGATCATGAAGCTAGCGCCGAAGCGGTCACATATGGAGGAAGCCTATGGCTGCGACTACCATATACCCCAGGAGCCTCTGAAAGTTCTTTCAGTGGGACCCTTTCTCACTTCAAACACCAGCTGAACACCATCTCATTGGAGAGACGTGTTAGACCGAATCCACCTCCAAAACTGAAAAAGAGATACTCAGCCTGTGGGCGAGATTACTATCTTCCAGTTGACTGGAAGACCCAACGGGCTCTGTTAGCACTCGAAGGGAAGGACACTGTACTGATACTTCACCCTTACACGCAACACACAGGATGGCCTGCGGTGTGGAAGGTAGAGATCTGAAGCACATGTCTTTCAGGTCGGAGCTGCAAACCAAACTTGGGCCAAGATGGTCACGACCCACCACCTAGTAGCACAAAGAGCAAGTTTACAACTGGCCTTCATACCGGCTGGAGGAGCGGCTATATCAAATCCCTCGCCAGCAGGATAAGATATGCCCGCACAAGTCAGGAGCACTGCTCAACACTCAGTGCAATGAATATCACTGGATTTTCAGGAGCACGTCTGCTCAACACCTAATGTGATGATTATCACTGACTTGAGCGGGGTAGCCGAGCCTGAGGTGGGGCAGCAAAGTAGAGAGAGTGGTGTTAGTGTGCTGTGCAACACTTACCTGTCTCCACTAGCGGCAGGGGGCGCGTGAGAAGGCAGATGACCGGGTCCTCGAACGCACCAAGCTGCCTGCTGGCGACCAAGGGGGAGCTGAGGGGTGTAAGGCTATACAGGGTCACACCCGCCAGACTGGCCCTCTTGGGACCCAGGAACAGATGAAATTGCTCTCTCTTTGAAGTGTGGGTACAGCTTGCTCCGCTTTTTTTTTTTTTTGGGGGGGGAGCCAGCGGCGGAACAGACACACACACAAACAAAGACTCCACCCGGCCCTCACCCGGGGGGAGGGAGTGATCGTGCCAGCTTCAAGAGCACCTCATCCATCCCTGGGCGGCCCGCTCCGGAATGCTTTCGCTGTCGCTTGCCACCTGGTTTGGCAGCGCCTGGAGCGGGCTGGGCATCTCTACTGTGGCCGGCTCCATGCTGAGGCCTGGGTGGAGGCTGCTGCGGAGGCCCAGCAGGAGCGGCGGCCGGAGAACGCCCTCGGCGACGAGCAGGCGGAGGAGCTGCCACCGGCGGCGGGTGGAGGCAGCAGCTGGCCGCCAGGGCAGGATGTGCCGGATGACCTCCGTCTGCGCCTGAGTGGCAGAGAACTGTAGGATGCAGTTCCCCGCCGCGTCGCCGACCAGCCCAACCTGGGAAATTGGGGAGACCAGGAACCGAACCTTGTCCGCATCCGCCATACCAACCAGGCTGAGCCAACGATGGCGCTCCTGGACCACTAAGGTGGACATCGCCAGACCGAACACACACGCTACGACGCTCGTGCCCCGGAGGGCGAGGTCGGATGCAGTGCGGTGCTCACCTATGAACGCACAGTCTGGATTACCCTCGTGAATGGCATGCAAGAGGAAGCGGCTTGCCCAGAGGCTCTGTAAGCTCCACCCGTCGGAACGGACGAAAACTCACAGGCCCTAGGGGGGAGACGAGGATCCCCCCAAAAGGCAGCGGCCGTCGGACACAGGTGCACCTGTGTCGACAGACCGCTCCAATGGAGGGACACCTCGCAACCCTGCACCGTTCCTCTATCAAGGGTAGTGAGGGGGAAAAGCTATTCAGGCAGTTTCTGGCAGAGAAAGATGCCGTTCACCACCTAAAAAGCTCTCCATGCATTTCGGGAAAGAAAGGCACTGGGGCGGCGAGCTGAGAACCAGCGCGGCCTGCCCCGAGATACCAAACTCCAGATTCCAACCGAGACTGAACGGGACTCGGTGGAGGTTCCACTCGAGCCCGGCAGCCTCGACGGCCCGTTTCAGCATAGCTGACATTTCTGGATCTGGCTTGGCAACATTACACTCCCAGGGGGAGATAACACAGCCAAGTCATCATTTCCAGAGGCCAGCTCACCCTCCGATGCTGCTATCGACATCTTATCCTCAGGGGGAACCCCCATTGAAACAGCTGATCAGTCCATTACAGAGAGACCAGTCTGCTCAACAGGAATTCCATCGGCTGCGGTGTGACACCGCGACAGTCATATTCCCGCAATGAGAACATGAATCGTCCACAAAAGCTGCCTCAGCATGCTGAACATATAAGCACACATGCATACACATTTATATACATATGAACATACAGCCCAAACACGTGATGCAACAATTGTGACCGTCAGAGAGGAAAAGGGAACGATCGCATCCAGAAACGCACAGGTGGAATGACGTCTTGAAAAAGACGCAAACACACCTGTGTTGCTCTTTCAGAAAATAGGACCGTCACCAGTGCCGGAGCACACAGGGGAATGACCGTGGCAACTCTGAACAGAGAACTGAAACAGCGAAGCACTCACTTTTCCGCCCTCTAACCAGCCATCAACACACACAAACATTTAGAAATTTGTTGCTGTTAAAACAGCAGTTGAGAGCTCAAAGCTCGCGATCACCGCTGCACTCGCGCTGCAGAACACCAGCACTGGGAGAGTCTTCCTGAAGAACACCGACACACTCGCTCGTTGTAAACAACAGCACTCTCAGAGTTCAAACGATCGGCTCCGAAGCAAAAGGCAACTAGTGCGTGCATCCACTTCCGTATTTATACCCGCGCCGCGGGGGCGGAGTGTGTGATGCGAATCACGCACGCCAATTACATTGGCTCGTTCAATAGTACTCGAAGATGATAGGCTCTCTAGCGATATCCCAATTCAGTCGACCGTCGACTACGTCCGACGTTATCGACTGAAAGGGAACCTTAGTCTCTGATCTCCTGGGTCAGTTCCCTCTCTTGGATTCAGAACCTCTGTATTTAACAGATGGATAACCGGCTTCAAATAGGACACACTCACGTATGCTTCTACTGATAGGGCATCTGTAAAATCCTGGCGTGGCTTCAGTGCTGCTGTGACTGACTACAAGACCATGATGTCTTGCCACGTAGGTAGAAGGTCCCGTGTCTTTTTGTCTGCTGCCAGGACTTGTGTAATTGCTTTCTCCTGCTCCTGGACTCTTTCAGTCATCTGCAAACGAGATCCCCACCTTATTGGGGATTCTGTGATGAACTTGTGTGGGAGCAGAACTCGTTCAATCTGTGCACTCATCTGGGCCTTCTTTTTTCTCCAGCTATAAGAAAATGTGCTAACTATCTTCTTGCACACTTCTGCGGCCTGAAAAATCCTGGTTTCGTTTTGGACACTCGTCTCTGCAAATAAGAAATCTAAATATTAGGGTGAAAAATAATAAAAAATCACAGTAATTACAACCATGTAATTTGCAACATGGACACTGAACATTTAGACTATAGATTCACATTCAACTATTAGTTGTGATACAAGAGAGACTGGATCATCGTTTTAGCACATAACAATGAAGAGTATTTCATATGTGTTACTTTAACACACAACTGCTTCACTTTCTAACTGTGAGCATTGGCTCTGGCCCTTTTGCACTAATGCACACTAATGTTTAAACAACTTCAACTGTGAAGTGTGTTGTCAAAAGTACCGATTTCGGTACCAAGTCGGTTAGGGTTAGGGTTACTGATTTTTTTTTAAATATGACGATACCAGCATTTCCCTGTAGCATTTTGAATGCTGTTGAACAGATTCTTAAACACCTCTGAATGGCCATTGTGTTCACGCCAAACGTCAACGATCACTTACACAGATACACACAGGAGCGTTTGAACACAGGCATCTATCAGCAGATCCCTAATATATCCACTGATAGACGGCTTCCTCAGGGCCAACGGCCAGGGTTTTCGGGCCCGCCGAATACCTTGGTCCAAAGCGGGCCAGCTCGGGCTAGAGGAGTGGTTATGAACAAAGGCGGAGTTTACCTGAGTTGAGAGACGTCAGCGCCAGATGATTCTGTCAGCTAACATCAGCATTAAAGTCTTTTAAAATAATTTACCTCAAAACTCACTTTCATGTTTGAATGGCTTCTGTTTGTGATCCGATGTGGATTCTGTTCACCGTATAAGGTAGAAATATTTATACGCGATGTAAAAGACTATGCACGCTAACCATTACCATAGTAAACATGGTAAATATGAATTCTTGTCAGTCTGATTAGTTGCAGGCCTTGAAACACATCCATTTGGCACATCTTCTTTTGAACTGTGTGTAGCCGTAGGATTTGTGCATGTGCCCAACTGTAAAATTGCTGTGGGTGTACTTTAACTTCATAAAAAAAAAACAATTTTAGTTTTGGTTTCTAATTTTATTTACATACCCGTGCTGAAATGGAAGCAGTGAAGTGATTATTGTAATATTGACAGTATTGTAATACCACATTTACAAGGTTTCTAGTCAATTGTTATCAAATGTACATGACACGTTGGGGTACATATGGCTGAAATAGCTTAGTTGGGAGAGTGTTAGACTGAAGGTCCTTGGTTCGATCTCGGGTTTTGGCAAATGACGAATGCATGAGTGCAGTCTCATGGGTACCCGCCGGCAGTGTTGTGCAAGTTACTTCCAAACTGTAATACATTATACATTACTTGTTACTGTTATTTAAAAGTAATTCATTACCTTACAATATTACTGTATCAGAATTGTAATGCGTTACATTACTCCTGTATTACTTCTGAGTTACTTTCACCAAAATAGCTATACAGTAGTAAAACTTAACATTCTAACGCTGTAACAATATGCGATATGAAACCGAAATCGCAACACTCAGAGCCACGAACCTGCAGAATCGCGACACACCCCTTCCAACTCCAAGAGTTATCCTTCCCGTCCAGATCCAGTGCTACCACATCTTTAAATTACTATTAGTATTATTTGAATTTTGAAGTTAACATTATAAATACGTAGACCTACACCTCAAAACTAGTTGAGGATAAATTATTTAAAATTGGGGGATTCCAGCATTATGGACGTGACATTTTCAGTCAAAACTTGAAATATAAATTCTCAGAAAATGCATTTAATACCAATATATTGAAACGTCTGTTTATCCATAGCCTACCCCCTTAACCTGTTAGGCTGCAACCCCACTTTTGAAAAATCCCCAGAAATGGCATACCCAAACTAAAACAGATACAGTTCCTGAACCCTTTGTACTAAAAGCACAAGTATGATCTCATTTGAAAGCTGACACCTGGCAGTTTATTGTAAATGTAGAATTAATTATTGTCATAATGAAAATAAATAGTTATAAATAGCTTAAAAGTTTTGTAAAGTTATTAGAAATGTATTTTTATGAAACATTTTCATGAAAATAAAATTGAAGTTGGCATTGTATCAATCTATGAATGCACTGCAGCTAAAGCCACATGTCTGACCATGTTATATTTAAAATCTGAAGATGACAAGTCTAAAACTCTGTATTTAGTTAAATGTTTTTCAAGATCATGTCATATGACTTTTTTTTGATTAGACTCTAAAATGCAAACTGACGTTTATTGTCATGTTCTAAGCATCTATTCAGTCTATTGTCTCTATTGTTTTGTGGTGCAAACGAGCCCCATTCAGTCTCAGTCTCCCCTGCACACATTCACACCTCTCCGGCCTGGTTATGGCTCTAAATATGTTTTTCTTTTGTCTTCATTATAATTACTAACGACTGGCTATTCACACTGTTTCAATCCCTAATTTTTTTTTCAAAGTTCTCACTTCACATTTGAAACTGTATCAAATGACCAAACATTTCGGTAAGCATTCCTATTTAGAAAAATTCATAAAAATAACAGCTAGGTGGCAGGTGCACATAGGGCTAGCTAGCATGTTAGCTTAGCACACCATCAATACACGACGATTTATGAGATTAAAACCATGTTTGTGCTCCAAACTTTATAGCGCAAGTCGAGTGTTTTAAATAACCTTCTGTGATCTGATTTGGCTTCAGATTAAAAAATCGTACAGAAAATATATTATTTTATAGTATTCTGCACAATGATAAAGTCTATATCGATTAGCATTACATTATAAATATAATCTATTATTATGAAAATACCTGACATGGCTCGAAGAACACAGGTAAATCAAAAATCATTGCAATCATGTTTATTGTCTTCAAAACGTCTTTATCTGCATGTTACAGCGATCTCTGGAAGCTTTGTTTGTGTCGGGACTTCCTGAATGTCACCTGATTATGGCACTTCTTCATGTGTTCCATATATGGACTGCATGTGCACACGGCACCCTCAGGCTGCCAGTATGGATTGGAAACACAGTACATCAGAGTATCCAGCGCTCGTAATGATTACATCGGCACATTTGGGTATAAATTCAATAAATATTATTCCTGTCTATATAAATCTGATGTAAACCTATGAGAATCCATCAATATTTCTCCAAATCTGCACATTTTTGAGCTAAAAGCTCTGAGGGATGTTGTTTTGTCAAGCGCTGTCATGACGACCTCACAGGAGTTTTTTCTGAATGAGAGCGGCTGACGCTCATAATTAAAGGTATCGACTCATTTTTTGATTACATAACTCCTGACACAAATTAAGACATAACTGTCACTATAAGTTTCTCAGAATACAATAGTGGTCAAATACTGAATCTTATCTTTTTAATGATGTATAGTTTGTCAAGGTAATAACATTAAATCTGATAGTAACTTAGAACTATTTAAAAAAAAAAAAAAAACCTTTCAGAGCGTTGACGCTCTGGCAACGGTTAACAGTTAACTTTTAGGAGGCAGAATATTTTTTTGTACTTCTGTAATTACACTGCGCAAACCTATCGGATGAAGAAGGGTTGGCTCTCCACAGAACATAAAATATTCATTTTATATTCGCATTTATGAGGAAAAAACAATGTAAGGACGTGACAGTTCTCCGTTACGGACACGACCGCTCCGAAGCGGCACTAAAAGACTGTTTTAAAACTTTCACAGAGACCTCAAACAGAAGACACAAAGCCTTTCTTTAAAGATAATTTCGATTTGTACTAATTGTATCTTAATTTTAATCAATGTTTCATCAACCAATTGCCTGGATTTAATAAATAAGAAGTAAATATAGCAGACAATATAGCTGACATATAGCAGACAATAGATAGGCTAATCACGACACGGAGGCGCCTGTGCGTGAACTGGAGCGCGTCTCATAAATGAACCGAAACTCAGCGTATAAGGTAGCCTACTTCACAGACCTGAAAAATATATCTATATTGAAATGTCTACTTGTAAACAGAACAATTCAAAACGAAAGAAAACGGACTGCTCTCTGCTTATCATTTCTCTCTGGTGCATTCACTACTGCGAAGATCGCGAGTCAGCAACGTCAACTTCATCTTTGTTAATAAACAATTAAAATGTCTCCTTGCTATATTTGACATATTCATAATCAATGCTTTTGCCGGTTCTTTGTGACAGCTTTTAGGTGCTTTATCGGCAGCGCCGCCGCCCTTACATGAACGCGTCACTACCGCATCAAAAACCTGATTGCGTGATGAAAACATCAAAAATACCACCTAAACATAGCCTAACTGTTTAGAAAGAAAACACAGAACAAATAGAGTAGCCTAATGCGCATACGTCCATCTCGCGAATGTACAGTCTTCTTCATGCCATCTTCACCCATTATCCGCTTTTCCACTGGCCAGCGCAAGCACAGAGGCCGAAATCATGCCTCACGGCACTCCTGTAAAAAATAAATCGCTATACAAATATATCAGATGCTGCCATTTAGTCTTTATTTACAAACTTGGACACCACACGCGGCTATTGACTGACCACGAACAGGTAAGTAGCCTACTTGCATTTTTCATTCGTTAATGTCTCGCGGTCTTGGTGTTTTTTTTTTTTTGTTTTTTACAATTAAAACTAAAAGTGTGTTGTAACGCAAGCGTTACTGAACATGTACCGAGTAAAATATTACTGAAAATTGATTAGTAATGCCTTACACTACTGCGTTACAGCAAAAAGTAATATGTTTCTGTAATGCATTACTTTTGTAACGCGTTACTCCCAACACTGCCCGCTGGCCTGCGAGGGGCGATGGGGGTATGTGGCGAGCAGGACGAGCCAGAGGGCCGTGAGAGAGTGGCACGAGGCCAGTGGCGTGATTACAGATGAGCGCCACCTGCTCGACGCACTGGTCTCGTATCTCTCACGGCCCTCGGCCTCGTCCTGCTTGCCACAGCCGTCTCCCAAATTGTAATTTTAACAAGTAAACGAATCATTCTGGCAACATTTTCTTCAAGAAAAACATTTACTCTAAGGCTGGGCATTGACCAAAATTTCACAATTTTATTCGATATTTATTAACTTGGGGCCTATCAGGTACAGTACATAGCAAATTGTATGTATTGTACCATGTATGGGGGATTTTTGTTGGTGTAAATATATTTATTCTGAAGCAATGTTCTCATCAGTGTTCAATCAGCTTTTGCATACTTAAATCTGCATTTGTGATATTTACCCCAAGGTGTTACTTTTATAAAGGGCATTTTTTACCTTATTAAATTTATGTGTAACCACAGTCCACTGGAGGCAAGTTTGCAGAACCCAAGTGTAGTTTGATTATACTCAAACATGCTCAAGCATAAAACAAAGGCTTGGCTTTTTTATGGCTTGATAAACATGGACTTAAACATGATCTTACCAACAGTGGTTACACGTAACAATGCTTGATCATATTTCTCCTGTTTTGGCATCCCTTCACTGGCTTCCCATTAAGTTTAGAGTTGATTTTAAGATCCTTATGTTTGTATATAAGGCGTTGTCTGGCTGTGCACCAAGGTACTGTTGTGGCAAAAATCCTGTTAAACATCATCACTGCGTAAGAGACATTCAGAGTCAAATTAATAAAAAGGAAAGTATTTATTCTTGCAAGAATAGGCCCAGTCTAGTACACAGTAGTTACGCTGTGCAAGAGAGAGACACACCACAGGAAGATATGACAGCCTTTATACTCTTTTCAAGGTTCCTCCTCACCCGCTGTACCTTCCACCCACCCAGATAAGGTCCTTACTGCTGTTTAGTTTCTACTTAAAGACACAAACTGGTACTGAAATAACCTGGCCAAAACTGACCGTCCCTAAGGTCAGAGGTCCTCTCCCATATGTTCCTGAAACGTCACGCACAAGCACGTACACACATATATTTTTATACATTGAATAGGTTCTCTCTCTTATGATACCTGTTAGGGATCAATGACTATTAAAATTTCTACAACAATTCCCCCCTTTTTATCATTCAGATTACCCAATCATAATAATAAACAATAAGACAAATTTTAAGTCATATCATCACACTACTCTTCATCTCTGGTTTTCGCATAACTGATCACTCTCTTAAACAATTGTGAAATAATATTTGGAAAAGTAAAAAGCTTAGGCTGTTTTTGTGGGGATAGTCCCTTAAGTATTAGCAAGCAGGTAAAGACTTTATCTGAAGCCGGGCTGAATGAATAAGCACTGTTATTGCACTCTCGACCTAAATCGAACCCTCAGTCACCTCAGTATAAACAAGAAATAGTGTATAGTTTAAGTAGGAAACACATCAATTTAACACCCTGGTTATCATCACACATATTGAAACCCACATGGCATTTCAACAGGCTAAGAAATACAAAGAAATAAAAGTACAATAAAATCCCTCATTTCGACCCCTCTCCTTGTACGTCATCACATAGCGGATAACCACAGCTTTTAACCTTCTCTTCATATCAAAAACATTCATAGAAAGAAAGAAAAAGAAAAGAAAACCATACAATTTAACACGTTACAGTAGCTCCCACTACTTGTATCATCATATTTTGTTCATCCTATTGAACAGACATCCCAGCTTTAACCAGTCTCTGTACTGAGCTGGAAACACACATTATAATACATAGTAAACATAACAATATTGATAATCCTATCGCTGAAATTGGTAGTACAGTTCGCAATCAGTACCCCCCAAAGATTAACCAATCTTATCCATTTACCATCAATCCACGCCCATTTCCATATATCCCCTCCATTTTCCTAACCATAATTTCCTAACTTTTAATTCGATTCAGCCAATGGTTTTACTTAGTAAGCTCTATTTAACACCATATTTAATAAAAATCTATCCAAAAAAAGGTTTTATATTTTTTATCCATTCTTTTAACCAATGTAGTTGTTCAAAATTAACTCTAATATTTACATTACGGACCATCTTTTAGCTTATCACCATACAGATTTTCCCCTGATCGGCCTTTCTTACCCTTAATGGAAAGCCTAATCATCAAGTTTCTTTAATAATAATCCCTATAATTTACCTGAAATATTTTCTAATGAATCCTTAACCAATCAAATCATTTGATCTAAGCCCTATTTTGATTCAATCAAATAAAATCATGAAAATCATCACAAAAACAGATTCTTTTGCTAAACTCAAACCATTAGTTGGTCCATCTTCCTCCAGGTGTGTTGGTCATCTCTCTATGGACATCCCGTCTTCACCAGGGTGACTCTTTGCGAGTCGTTGCACTGGTCTTTCCCTCGTCGGTGAGGGAGGCCGTTACTAGCACGAGCCTTTGACCCCTCACTTTGTGCTCTATATGATGGTTGAGGCCTGTCGGTGTAGTCTAAGGTCCCAGGACCCAGGTGTCCCACTCTCCAACCATTTTCTGATCTTTACCAGATTTGCTCCTTAGATCATGACGCACCGCCACTGGAGTGAACCATGTCCTGCTTTGACCTGAGTATGGAGACCTTAAGGTTTTGTTAGTGACTGCTTGTCTGGCCGGTCGTCCCTTTTGGTGTGACCTGTGGAATTTTCACCATTTGTTTACCTTGCTGATGATATGCATAAAGAATTTCAAGTTTATTCTTAACACTTGTCCAATTCAACTCTGTTTCTTCTCATTTTACAAATCATCTTATCACTAAATAATTTCTTGCTCACTTAACAGCACTCAGAGACCTTTTTCTGTGAAAAACATTCAACCCACTTTGCTCATGTCAACAACACAATATTTATACACTTGGAACAGAATCAGTTCTGTCTGCTGTAATCCATCCTGACATCCTGTAAAAGGAAAATTTTAAGTTATGCGCTGTCCAGGTGTGGCCCTGTTTCTCTCTGCCACAATAATAACCCAGGCCAGGATAGTTAGTCAAATTCACCCATAGCCATTATCTTATTGGGCACATTCTGCCCTGTATCAAAAGTCTGCATGCTCTGTAATGAAAAACAAATGTCGAGGTTATTTTTAAATAGTAAGGTACACATAGTTTCTTTTGTCTGCTGTGCTGCCGCGGCCTTCGCTGACACATCTGCCCTGGCGTTTCCTGTTGAAACAGTCCTGCAAATACACTTACAGACAGCAATTTTGTTAGGGAGAAGAATGGCTTCTTGCCAGGCTTTTACCCAATTAAGCCCAGTGTCCTCCCAACATATATTGTCCCTTAGTAAGCCATATTTTGGCCATATTTGTCAATTGTTACCAAAATTGTTACCAATTGTTACCATTCCCCCTTTTGATGCAATGGTTCAACTCTTGCGTCAATCTAACATAATGGAGTTTGGATAAAGTTTGCCATCATCACTAACCCAAATGTTGTCCTAAAGCCAAATTTCCTCCAGACATCTTTCTCTGCCTCTTGAAAAAAAAAAATTACTTAAAGCCACAAACACATCTTCTTATCAGAGTATTTGAAGGGCAACGGCCCTCAGTCTTACAGTGTATCCTGCTTTTCAGGCCTGTTGTTTAGTCTCTTAAGCCAGTCATCTACAAACATTTTCAAATTCATCAATTGTTTCTGTCAGGTCAGGTCGTGCTGCACAGACTTGGTCAGTGTCAGTCAAACAACATTTTCCCCCTTTGTTCACAATAATCATAAATGTGAAGGACTCTCTGGATAATTTCATGTTGACTTAGCCAATATGTCACTTTGTTGTTGCCGTCAAATCTATAACATTTTAGTTTATCTCAACCCATGATGGACGGCGATCTACAACTTCACAAATCCAATTTACATAAATGCTTTTAATCCATAGATTGATTCATAATTACCAGTAGCAGACAGAGCTGGATAACTAATCCATTTAAAGCTTGTCCCATGTTCTACATCATCTTTTCATCAGATTGACTCAGAATAACAGCTTCTTTAAAATTTGTCATTTGCCTTAACACATTCTAGTAGCTAATGACAAAATTTACACACTATTCAGACTATTCAGAGTATTAGTACCCCAAACTAACACATACAAGACATAGAGTGCAGTCACCACCACACACACTCATATTAGAAACATATTTTAACTGTTCATTTTCAATGTTCGCCTTTTCTTTATATCATCTCTAAAAAGATTTAAATTTTAAGTAAGATTTTAAACTTCACATTTTCCTGTAGCTTATACCTCATTTTACATTGTCTCTTAACCAGTTTCAAAGCATGTCTGTTCATTATTCATTTGATTTTAGAAAAGTCAGCTGGGTTGTTTTGGTTCATTATCACTATTTTGTTCTTTAGCAGGCCAATAACAAAAAGACAGACACAGTTACCATCCCTTCCTCCACTCAAGCAGTCTCTCTCACTATAAACAAATACTATTTTCCACAGCCTCCTAAGACTGTAATTTAGACAAAATGTAATATTAAATTCATTACATTAACCTTTTACCATTCACCTTTGCTATCCAGACTTTTCTCAAATCTACAAAGCTCTCTTCATCTTTAGCCACCACCATGCCTAACGACCTTCAGGAGTTAAAACTGTTATAGACATATTAGCTCAACATTAACTCTTCTATACATTTTACTTGCCCATATGGCAACCAACATCATGTCCCTCATATAATTAAGTTTTGTTACTGTCTCCGCAGCAAATAATGGCAATCACCTCATGGAATCAGCTGGCTCTTGAAAGTCCATTCCCGTTAGCTATTTATCTTTAATTTTCTTCTCTTCAGGGTGTCGTCCCCTGGCATAGTTGCAGACACTTGTCACAATGAAAAACAAGCCATACAATGAACGTGGTTTCTGGTGAGTGGTATAGAGGAACTCACATTTCTGGGTCAGACTGCCGTAACTTCTCACAGCGCATCTCCCCTTCATGGTGTAATGAATCTGCTGGCCTCACAGAATCTGCTCGACTCTCATACCCATCTCACATAAACACCTCCTATCAGGAGATGCCCAGTGTCTGCGGTGACCCCCTGGCTTAGGTTGCCTTCTGTCTGGCCAAAGAAGATCTTACCCGTCATTGAGAAATCACCTTTGTGCACACTGGTAACCGCTCTTCCCATTACCAAATCAGTTTTCTCCAACATAATCAGTTGTTTTCTGGAGCTTAGGAAAGGCACATTCAAGAGTCACCAGAGCCATTTGGACTGCCTAATAGTGTTAACACAGGGAGACAGGTTAATAACAGCAGTATTTAATCATTAAAATCCTTTAAAAATCTTAAAAGCAGCAACATAGCACTGCTGAGGTTATACTCAGTGAATAAAGTTTTCACAACCGTCTACTCAGTGTACATCTACATCTGTAGCCGGAGCCATCGGTCCTGTTCCATGGTGGAGACTAAATGAGACAAAGCAGTTACTGGTCCTAACAGAAACGTCATCAAAAACGTCACTATCGTTTAAGGTCTACATTATTATTTAAAAGACTTCTTTAAAGTCATTCAGTTTCACTTTTAAAACATTTGCAAATACAAATTGCCCTCTGAATGGCAATGATTTCTTTTAACATCTCTGTGTCTATGATTTTCAACTGAAACACTGTGCTTTACTATAAATAGCTTATTGTCACTTATGACACAGGCTCAAATAACAGCTTTTAGCTTTAAATTAGAGAGAGACTGTGAGGCATTCAGGACTGGAACTTTTTAACATCAGACTTTATCTAGTATATTTTAACTCTAGCCCAGCTTAAGGCATCTTTGCCAGAAATTACATGCATTTTCAAATAATCATAATTTTATAGTTGTCTTTTCCCATCAGAGAATTTAGACATTACAAATTTCCACTCAGATTGAGTCTCTGTCGCACTGGCACTTTCAGCCACACACACACCAGATTCAGATAATCAAACTGTTTCAGCCAAATCACAAGCTTATCTTTTAAAAAGCAAAACATTACGCTTCTAGTTCTTTCATGGTCAACACTTTTCAAGCTGTTTGTTTAATCAAATGCCTTTCTACACATTTTTACATTTAGCAACTGTTTACCCAGTACTACTGCTTCTGCTTATTTGATCTTAAATAAAAATAATTATTCTAGTTCTCAATAACTTTTCACATTTTATCTCAATTACCATAGTTTAATATCTGACTTCAAAGTTTTTCCTAGGAGTTTATCAATCTCCAATCGGGATTCACACTAACTTTTACGAGGCTATCACACTCTGCTTATGATACATTTTGATACACATACATCTTTTGCAGTTATCATTTTATATCATCTTTTTAGTACTTTTACAATTTTACAACTCATATTAGCAGTCATTATCTGTAATTTTACCTCAACCTTTATTCATCAATTCACATCAAATTACTATTATAGATCTTTTCTTCAAAAGGATTCACTTTAAGACTTCAATCTTTTGACCTTGTTTTTTATCTCTTGTTCTTTCTCAGACGAAAATGTTAATATCATCATATTAAACACTGATCTACTTTCAAGCCCACATTAACACCAGAAATGTATATCACTTTATTACACTTTGTTTTTTACACCTTCTCGGTGGGCATTTACAGTTAAGGGCTAAAGTCCTGCTGACCACACTTAAAAACACTTCAACTTACTGCACATCTTCAACTTACTGCACATCACTGAAGCAGTGTGTCCCATTCAGGAATGCAAACAGAGCCACTGATAAGCAGTTCTCTTTATTCTTTTACAGTCCACCAGTGGCAGATTCAATCCCAATAGCCGAATCATAATCTTTATCATTATTATTGGCAGAACATTAATTTTCATAAACTGCACTGAAATGCTCAAAATATTCTAAGTTGTTTTCACAAAGTTTCTGTTAAACTTTAGTCCCTTGTCCAGGGAAATTATCCCTGACCCATAATTTCATTTATAAAACAGACAATATCTTTTGCTTCAATTACTTAATATCAACAAATATCCGACATTATACATTATTGATTTCCAGAATCTTTGGTCAAAGTTGTCTTTACATTTTACTAATTTGGTATTATCAGCAACAACACTGATTACAAGACAAGTATATATTTAACGTCCGGAAGCCGGGCTGAATAAACAAGCACTGTTGCTGTACTCCCAGCATAGCTGGACCCTCAGTCACTCCTCATTTATTGAATACAGACATCGTCTATAATCATAAATACCAGGATATATGCAATTGTTTTTTATAAAACTCTAACCAATTCCTTTTATAATAAACGAAGATGGATGGTAAATCCATTCCTTTCACTAGCCCCATTATAGACCCTTTAGGTTCAAAACACAATGGTTGTCAAACTAAAACTAAACATAATTTCAATCATTATTTTATCATTAAAATATAGAATTGTTCTCCATTCTTCTTAAAGAAACATTCCTTATCTTTATATCACGTTAATCCCTCTCAATGCCTTATTTTTATTCTGAAACTCACTTTTCATACCATTTCAACTTAATTTGACTTAACAGGCGCTCATAAATAGTTCCATAAATTCTATCAGACATTTTATTTTCCTTACATATAGTTTTCTACTATATTTCTTCCATCTTTCCCTATTTCCCTACATGCCAGTTCCTTCTGCATCCTCTCCTTTCTTTCTCTACATGCCAGTTCCTTCATTATCTAACCAGTACATGATTGTTTGCTTACAATCCCCACACACATATCTCACACACCAACCTTTTTGTTTTCAACTTCCCTCTTCCATCAAGTCTCTCACTTACAGTTCCCTCTATTTCACACAGACAGCCTTATTGCTGCTTGCTACTTCAATCCTTATCATATAAATTTAAGTTCTCAGACATCTAATGTCATGCATCCATTTACTGGATGAAGAAGTAAAAACTTTATTTCTCCTGGCAGTTCGACTTTTATCTGCCTCCCAAGCCACTGTCTGTTCACAATTTTTTTTTCTTTTTCTTTTTTTTCACACGTTGAACGCAGCCACAACAACCTCTGTATGCCTCGCTGCCCTGTTACACTGATTCTCGCACAACTCTCAGTGTAGTTGTGCTCAATGTTCCCTCACCTTGGAAAATCATGATATTTGATTAAACTTTTTAATACCCTGCATGCATTTTCTCCCCGTAATTCTTTCAGCATTTGACAGAAAACCGGTGTATCAAATTTGGCAAGCTTGTTTTGAGATTTCCCCATACTGGCTGTTTTCTGTTCTCCGTGGATTTTAGTTCGACGCTCGTCTAATAATCTGTCAGACGTCTCCGACAGATCCGATTTTTAACCTAAAATCGGCCAGGGGTCGTTAATTATGGTTTACCCAAAATCAGTATATCAGTTAGCCTTAATTAACTTTTGGTGTGGCAAAACCTCTTGACCTGTTCGTAGGTCTCAATTTCCCACTTTTGCGAGAGCTCAATCCTCGGTCAAAACTTCTTGACTCAGCCTCAGTTTAGAAAATCTCTTGACCTGTTTAAGGGTCTCAATTTCTTGGTCGAGGACCTCTTGCCTCAGTCTATGCCTTAAATCTCTTGATCTCGCACCATAGAAAACAGTCTCAGCCAGTATAGTTTACTCACTCTTATACCAAAAGGAAAATATTTTAGCCCAAAAGAAAATATTTTAGCCGTCTCTTACCAGAGATGTTTTGGGTTGCCACGGGTTCGCTTTCATTCAATTCCAGTGGAGTTTCTCCTGGCCCTGATAGCGGTCGGCCCCTCTCTCTAAAGCTTACGAGGTAGAGCTGGAACTGCTCAGTCCAGGATGATCAATCACCGTCCGCTCTCAGGTCCAGAAGGCACTTCCAAGGAATCCCACTGTTCTGACACCAAATTGTTGTGGCAAAAATCCTGTTAAACATCATCACTGCGTAAGAGACATTCAGAGTCAAATTAATAAAAAGGAAAGTATTTATTCTTGCAAGAATAGGCCCAGTCTAGTACACAGAAGTTACGCTGTGCAAGAGAGTGACACACCACAGGAAGATATGAGACAGCCTTTATACTCTTTTCAAGGTTCCTCCTCACCCGCTGTACCTTCCACCCACCCAGATAAGGTCCTTACTGCTGTTTAGTTTCTACTTAAAGACACAAACTGGTACTGAAATAACCTGGCCAAAACTGACCGTCCCTAAGGTCAGAGGTCCTGTCCCATATGTTCCTGAAACGTCACGCACAAGCACGTACACACATATATTTTTATACATTGAATAGGTTCTCTCTCTTATTATACCTGTTAGGGATCAATGACTATTAAAATTTCTCGACAGTACATTTGTGATCTTATTGTGCCATACTGTCCTGCTAGGGCACTTAGATCTTCAAATCACTTGCTTTTAAATGTGTCACGATGTCGCTACAAATTAAAGGGTGATCAGGCTTTTTCTGTCGCTGGGCCTAAGCTTTGGAATGCTCTCCCCTATCATGTGAGGTCTGCTCCTTCATTGGATATTTTTAAATCTGCTCTGAAAACACATTTTTATTCTTTAGCTTTTGGAAACTTGTAATTGTTGTTTTTATAGCGTAGTTCTGCTATGCACTATGTACAGCACTTTGGATCAATTTGTATTGTGTTAAATGTGCTTTATAAATAAAGGTTGTTGTTGTTGTTGTTGACAAAGACACATGGCAAACATGAGGGCTTAAATGCACACAAGGTTGTGGCCTGAGTGGACTCACACTCTGGAGTGGCGGCCATCTTGGGACTGGCCACACACACCAAACAGTCGTGGCCATGATGATCAGCGTTGCATCATCCGGAGCTGACTCTGGCTCGGCAGGCATAACGTGAATAGTCACTGGCTCAGCAGGCATGTCGTGAAGAGACTCGGGCTTGGCCATGTCTGTACCATGGCATCCAACTACAGCGGGGCTGGGTGCATGAGGGAGAACTATAGCGGACAGTGTGATGTAAAATAGCTCATTCCAGATGACCTCCACCACCTCAGGGTGGAGTCTCCACTCCCCGGGCTTCAGCCCCTGCCTCCACAGGATGTCTGCTCCATGAACAGTTCTGCTGTTATTCATAAATACAAGTAGTGATGTTGTAAAACAAGGTCGTTGTCATGTCACCATCAATGTCCCAATGTGTAGCCAACGTTTCATTGTACCTGGATTACTTTTTGTTTTGTTTGTTTTAATAAATGTCTTTCACTGCATTTGAATTCTAATCTGCCTATTCCCTGAAACACCCTCCGTTACATATACCTTAATGCATGTATTTTTAAACATTCCACATTTAAAATATGATCAAAAGCAAGTGACAAATATTGAAATCGGAATCGGGCCAGTGCATCACTTATTCTTATATTTAATGTATTATTTAGATGGGATAATCATCCAGAGGAATCTTAGCATTTAGACATCTTTAATCTACACAAAATCACATGCTCTCATCCGGCTTGGAAATCACTACCACAGGCGATGGCCAAGGGGATTGAGAAGGTTCAATGATGCCATTCTGCAACATTTTGTCTATCTCCATTCTTTTGGCCTTTTTCTTTAGGGGTGACACTCTATAAGCTTTATTCATCCATTCTTATGATATGGTGAGTTACTTGATTTGTCTTGCCTGATTTATCTGAAGAGATTGTATGCTAAGACATGCAAGAGAGGCTGTATATTTGGATGATGACACTTTATCAAATCACTATTTCCACATAGAAATATTTATCCACGTGATACCATGTTTAACAGTACAAGACATTAGGAAAATATGAGATACGGATGTGCTGTCACAATAAATTGCTATAAATCATTTAGTAGCCTATCCTTGCCCTGTTTTTGAATAAATAAATAAAAATAGTATAAAACATATTTCAGAGAATGTTTTTCTCAATCTTTTCCACTGGTCAAAGAGTATTTTAATTGCGTTATATTTTTTATGGAAACAGATAGGCTTTATTGTGAATATTGATCATTATTTGTGCAAAAAATATTTTCTCAGGCCATGAGTTCTGCTATTATCATATGCTAAGCAATCCTCTCTGTAGTTAAAACATTAAAACACAGAATGCCACAGGAAAAGTGTTCAAAAGCATTGCATCCAGTACAAATATTTCTATTTATTAGAATATCATTTTTTTTTTGTAACTTCTTGGTTATGATTTCATGTAAATGAAGTGCTTAACTCCATTAATTAGAGACATATTTAATCTAAATGTGTATATATGTTTTTAATAGATCACAATCTTTGCACAATCCTCTTCACGTTTATAAATGAGACCCTTGGAGTACCTCGGGAGTGGGCCGTGGAGGGCGGAATACTGTCATGGATTTGCCAGGCTCTAAAGGCGGGCATACACTGCGAATTTCGTCCGATTTTCAGCCGAATTCTGACTCGTGCGACTCTTTTTCGGGTCGGGACAATTTTCAGCTTTGACGCGCGTCGTTTGTCGTGCAGTATACAAGGGGAAACGAGAGGCGATTAACCTCTCCCGATCGGCAATCGGATGGTCGGATGAATTTCTGGCATGTCAGAAATTTTGGTCGCTCTTCGTGACTATATCGCACAGTTGAAGCAGAGCTACCAACCGATTGCCCTAAACTCAGTGTTTTTTCCCTCACTGCGCCTGCGCGAAAAGTTCTGTAGTTCAAACTAGCTACAAATTACTGTTGCTTACCTCAAATTACTGTTGCTTACCTCAAATTACTGTTGCTTACCTCAAATTACTGTTGCTTACTGTTATTACCCACGTCTTCCAAGCTGCGATGTAGCACCATGCCTCTTTTATTAATTTGTTAAACAATGTTTTTGAAATAAACCTGTTTTTAATTTTCATTGATGACTAATTATTGCAGTGTTCGGACATATTATAGACTGTTAATATAATAATATGCCAATAATTCATTGTAATCGACCTAAATGTTAAGACAATTTTCAATGAGGATCCTCATTGAAAATTGTCTAAAACATTTAGGTAGATTACAATGAATTATAGGCATATAATTATATTATTATTATTTTATTATTCCTCGAGGAGTAAGCTTCTATGTAATATTTTATTATCCTCACAGCGCATTGCGATGATGTGCTGTGAAATGATTGCGTGGGAAATTAATTATTATAGCAGATCAATTTAATAATAAAATTAGCCTTCCATAATACAATAATACTAATAACAATTTAATACATAAATTGGAAGTGCTAAATCATCTTGATATTGATAGCTGATGCTTGTTTTGACAATATCTCTGGATACACGATATCGTCTATGCGCAACCCAGCATGGGGGTTTATTGCACATATTTCACACGTATAGTGTGAGCAGTCAAGTCGCAGCTCGACGTTCGGACCGTATAGTGTGAGCACATAAATCCCGAGGTTTGGCTTTACATCGCATGCGATTTACTCGTTCAGTGTGAGTAGGTACCTTGCTGAAATCACACAGACATCGCACAGTGTATGCCCGCCTTAACGTTACTCCCTCACTCACCAGAGTACTAATCTCCCACACCTGCAGCTCATTACCTCATCAATCACTCTCAGGCCCAGTCCCAATTTGCCTACTTATACTACGACCTAAAAGTATGTCCTCTTTTTGTGAAGAAAAAGTACATACTTTTGAGTGTGTAGCAAAAGAGTAGGCAAGCTTTGGGACATACGATCACGTCACCTTTAACGGACAGCTCTGTCGCGTGTTCCTGTCACTGTAAACTGCCCTGTCAATCATCTTGTTGCAGTTAAAATCCTCCATTCAGTCTAATTTGATTTCCTACCGTTTCGGAGAGCACGTTCATCTACCAGTCGTGGGTCTTTCATGCGGAGACTCTCCTCATGTGTTTGCAATTTGAATATAATGATAATGATGCATTTAAAAGGTAATTGCTAAACGTATCTTTACAAAAGTTCACAATGCTGCTGCAGATGCAATATAATGTAGACAACGTTGAATAAATACATTTTCGTCAGGTTAGATACTGATAATTAATCACTCAAACCCCTTTGTCTAAATCTCTCTACACAACCGCCGGACTTGTACGTCCTCCATGTCTGTAGTTTTTTTTTTTTAACACTTTTCACTCGTGTTTGTAGTTCTAATCGAATCCTCGTCCAACGCGCGATGGATTATGGTCAATATTAGCCGTTAGTGTGCGAATCGATCTGCACTTCGGATTCTCACCGGAAATAGTAGACCATCCGGGTATCTTTGGAACACTCATTTCAACATACTACGATTTGGGACGTACTAATTCTATTTTCGAATACTATTTAGGACAGATAGTATGCGAATTGGGACTGGGCCTCAGTATAAAATCACACACTTCAGTTGCACTCATTGCCTAGTCTCAGCTTGGACTTAAGGTACCTTCACATGCGCTTGGACTGTGTATAACTACCTCCTGTGATTATACTCTGACCTCATTCCTGTTGTGTTTGTCTATTTAAACAATACAAATCAGAGTTGAGACGACAATGGGCAATTCTTCTTTTGTTTACTGTGCAATATCAGAACGACCAATTTTGTGAACACATGTGTCTCTTCTTTTAGACAACTAACTGGCCAACCAAATTCTAACCCAGAGTTAACCTAGAGTGGCCAAGCAGTGCTTATTCCTGAGTTTACTCTGAGTGCATTCTACTCAATACACTACACTTCCTCCCCCCTTAGATAAGAAAATCTTAAACAAACAATATTTCTCTTTTGAAAAAAAATATTTGACTACAATTCCTGTATTACCAGTCCTTGTGATCCTACTCCAGTGTCTCTCCAGCGTTCTCTCCACAGAAATAATAAAAGGTTGTGGTAAAAACTCACCACTTTGAATTATATTTTTTATTTTGTCTTGATCTGCTACCAAAAAAGTTTGGAGTTGGGGTTGTATATAAAATAAATGCATATAATCTTATATAATAATGAATTAATCTTAATATTAATTTCAGCATTTAAAAATACATGTTTAAAATCAAAATCTGTAACTGTAAGCCAGAGGTCACTTGACTCTAGACTTCCACATTGTCCGTCATTTTTACGGACAGGGTCGTAAAAATTCTGTCATAATTTATTATCAACTGTCATTTGAATTTTCCTGTTTAAATTATAATAAGCCATTTAATAGGCTCTGTTTTTGCTCACATTTTAATTTTTATTCACAAACTTACAGCACAAGCAGATAGGCTAGAATAGATTATGCATTTATTAATATAAGAAGAGAAAGTTGAACAGAGATTGTGGGTCACTTTTCAAGTTTCATCATGAATGTTTGAGGTGGAAAGTAACGTATTACATTTACTCACGTTACTGTAATTGAGTAGTTTTTTTGTGTACTTCTACTTTAAGTAGGTTTTAAAATATGTAATTTTACTTAAGTATATTTTGTTTGAAGTATTTTACTTTGCTACATTTTAAATCATATTTGTCACTCAGTAAAAAAAATGTAAATACAAGGGGGGAAAAATTAATTTGAGCACCGGAAACTACTGCATTAACAAAAAACGTGCAAAAATCACAAAATAAGATGGAGACTGAGAGACAGAGATGCCAGTGATGCAGACCTATCTAAAAGCGAAACGCGTCAGATTCTTATCAAGCAAACTTATTATTTCTTTTGAACTTCATAACTACAGGCCCATTTCAAAATTGCCCTTTTTACTGAAAGTCCTGGAAAAAGTGGTTTTAAATCAACTTACACCATACTTCATTTTCATATAACAACTTAGTCCTTTTCAGTCCGCTTTCAAAGCCAAGCACAGTACTGAATCTGCCCTACTAAGAGTGATAAATTATATTTTGTTATCAGTTGACTCTGGAAACTGTGCAGTCCTTGCTCTTTTGGATTTAAGCGCAGCTTTTGACACCGTGGACCATTGCATTTTGTTAAAAAGACTAAATCATGAGGTCGGCATCTGTGATACTGCCTTACAGTGGTTTGAGTCTTAGAGTATCTGTCAAATAGGAGTATATATCTGTAGAAATCTGAGATTTTTCCTCATCCTCAGTGCCAATAACCTGCGGGGTGCCACAGGGTTCGATCCTGGGTCCAGTTCTGTTCTCTCTTTACATGCTTCCACTGCACTTGATCTTTGAGCATCATAAGATCTCCTATCACATCTATGTAGATGATACCCAACTCTATTTACCATTAGTCTCTGGTAGCGATTCTGTTTCTTCCCTGCTAGCATGTTTAAAGGATATTACAGAATGGATGGATGAAAATTTTCTCCAATTGAATGAAAATAAGAAAGAGGTCATCCTGTTTGGCTCCAAACCTCAAATGGACAAATACAGTGCTTTCTTGGGGAATTTTCAGTCAAATAATCACTCTTATGTCAAAAATTTGATTGTGACCTCAAGTTTGATAAACAGATAAATTCTGTAGTTAGGACCAGCTTTTTTCAACTAAAGTGTCTTCGTAAGTTAAAGCACCTTCTGACTTTTAAGGATTTGAAGACTGTAATAAACGCTTTTATTTCCACAAGACTTGATTACTGTAATGCCTTACTGTGAGATCACTTAGATCGTCATCTTAGCTATTATTAAATATCCCGAAATCGCATTTGAAAACAAAAGGAAACTTTGGAATACACTACCTTTACCGATTAGAGCTTCTCCTACATTAAATGTTTTTAGAGCATCAATTTAAAACCCACCTTTTTTCTCAAGCTTATTAAAAAAGAAACTTGTTTAAATGCTGTATGCATTTTTGAAATGCTTTGGGGTTGCAGTTTTCTGAATGAAATATATTTCATAGAACTCTATTATTCTGAAACATTTTAACAAATTATTAATGATAAAAATAAGTTGTTAATATAATTCATAATCAATTATTGAATTTAGTTGAATAATTGTATTATTTAAGTTTTAATAAACAAAACAAACAAATGGTTTCAAGTTTGTTATAATAAAGCATTTGTTCAACCAAAACACCTGTTTTCATTAATTTAACTGTCATTCTAACTGATAATAATAACCATAGTTTAATAATACCGTTTATTTATTTAATAATTTTTTAATAGCGTATACGTGATATCGTGAAACCATGATGTTTTCTGAGACCGTTATTATACCATGAAAATATACCGTTTCAACCCAACACGGCCCTCACCCCACTCCCGCTGTTAAAAAAGTTACTCAGTAAATTTTAAATTAGATATTTTTTACTTTTACTTGAGTAGATTTTTAGACTGGTAATTTTACATGTACTCAAGTAAAATTTAATTTAAGTAATAGTACTTTTACTTGAGTAGAATATTTTATTACTCTTTCCACCTCTATAAATCGCAATAAGCTTTTTGCTTTGTTAGTTTAGATATTAAACAAAGTCTCAGCTTTAAAATTCTTTCTATTTTATCACAAAATTCAACCAATAAATGCCGTTTTGGCGCTCTTTAATGTGACGTGAAAGATCACTGTAGCGGCTGAGTTCAAGTGGAGTAAACTCAGGCCGTGGCACTGTTCTATGGCGACACGCAGCAGCAGTTGTTCGCGTTATGTTTGTTTGTTTTTTAACGATTATGTGTGACTATTAACATAGTTCATTGTTATTTTTTTTAACTCGGCTCATTCGGAAACAATGACTCACCTTAGACTGACTGGTTTTCTGCTCATTCTGACGCTTTTTGGTCACTTTATTACCACCTCTGTTACAATTTGGGATATAGATCGTGGACCCAGTTGGAACCCTCCCGGCGCGCCCCTGACATCGAACTCATGTCTGTCTCTCTCCGTCCTTATTACTTGCTGAGAGAGTTTACACAGATATTTGTCACACTTGTATACATCCATTTGAGGGCGAACTGCTGATATTGCATCAAGGGCAATAGTACAAACAGTGCAAAGGCTTCAAAGCATCGCCTCTAATGCGCCGAACTATATAATAGGCGATTTTAATCATTGTAGGCTTGGAAAGTTGCTAAGTAACTTTTCTCAATATTTCGCCTGCCCTACAAGACATATTAAATGTTTTAGACCTCTGTTATGGTACAGTTAAAAGAGCCTACAGGTCATTTAGTAGAGCTCCCCTTGGTCTGTCCGACCATGATGTTGTTTATTTGGTTCCAGTTTATAAAACTGTCCTAAGGAGAACAAAACCTGAGTGACGTTTGGTTCCCGTCTGGTCTGATGAATCTACACAGGAGCTGTTGGACGGTTACTCATGCACAGACTGGGACTTATTCAAGGAAGCATGTTTTAACTTGGATGAACTTGTTGAGACTTTTTCTGCTTATATAAGTTTCTGTGAAAATGAAATAATTCCTAAAAAGGCCATTTCCATTTTTCCAAATAACAAACCATGGGTGTCCAAATCTGTTAAAAATATTATTAATCAGAGAAACATTAGTTTTAGGCAGGGGGTTGCCATAGTCTACAATGACCTGCAGAAGCAAGTTAAGAGGGAGCTCAAATTAGCTAAACTTAAATATAAGGACAAAGTTAAATCCCTTTTGAGTAGTGGCAAGTCTCGCCCTGCATGGGACGGTGTGAAGTCGATGATGGGCTTACAATCCAATCATAAAAAAAAACTCTTCTTTGATGGCAAAACAGATTCTGAGCTTGCAGATGTATTAAATATTTTCTACAATCGCTTCAACATTTACGACTTCAAGGAATTGTCCGCGTTCAGAGAACCAAAATGTGGCTATCACTATTGATAAGGACAGAGTTCACAAAATTCTTAGGGTGGTGAAGGAAAGGAAGAGCCCTGGTCCAGACAATATTGGTGGCTGCCTCCACAAAAGCTGTGCAGAGCCACTGCCTTACACACTTGCCTTTATATTCAGTAAGTCACTTCAATCATACCAGGTCCCTCATCTCTGGAAAGAGACAGTGATTGTGATTGTGCCTGTACCTTAGACCAAAGGACCCAAATCACTTAATGATTTTAGACCAGTGGCCCTCGTTTCTCTCATTATGAAAGCTTTTGAAAAAATGATCAAAGAGGAGACTTTTAGCAATAACACAGCCACAACCTAACCCCTTACAGTTTGCCTACAGGTCAGGAAGGGGGTCGAGGACGCTACGGGCAGCCTGCTCAACACAGTTTTTAATCACTTTGAAGGGGCAAAGCAATTTGTGCGACTAGTATTTATTGATTTTTCATCAGCTTTTAACTGTATTCAAGCCCACATTTTAGCAGATAGTCTTTTAAAGAAACACAACATCAACCCAGTTCAAACTAATCAACTAATAGCCTGGTTAGATGACTTTTTAACCTCAAGATCCCAAAGGGTTAAAGTTAATGGCGTTAATGGCGTTTTATCTGGCAATCTTCTATCTTCTACTGGCTCCCCCCAGGATGTGTCCTCTCCCCCTTCTCTTTGTCTTATACTCAAATGAATGCCGTTCACAATATGATGTAAGACTGGTTTTTAAATTTGCAGATGACTCAGTCATTGTGTCTCTTCTTAATGAAAGTGATTGACATGGACCAATAGTGAAGGATTTTAATGATTGGTGTAAGCATTAATTTTTAATCATAAATGTCTCCAAGACTAAAGAATTAATTATTGATTTTTAGGAAACAGTTCCCCCCTCTTCCCCTCACTATCATTGATGGCCAACCTGTTGAGATCGTACAAGAATATAAGTACCATGGCACAATAATTGATAGCAAGCTGTTTTGAATCACAGACTGATGCTGTTTGTGCCAAAGCCCAGCAGCGTATGTATTTCTATCGTAAACTGAAGAATTTGAACATTGACCCCACTTTGATGAGCAGTGCCGTCGCAGGTGGTGCGCGAGGCCCTGTGCGAACTTGAAATGTGAGGCCCCCCCTCGCCTAAAAAAAAAGAGGGGGGGCGGTTACAACATTAGATTAATTAGCTGCGCAGTACTTGGTAGCCTTGTCCGCCTAAATTATTTATAAATAAACATAAAAAACTAGTAGGCTATTTGCAGTATATTAAATCGTTTTTGACCTAATTATTTTACACTGAAATGACACACTTTGTCGGCTCTGACAGCGTTGCATCACGTGCACCTGCGCTGCTGCACAATAGTACTATGTCAACTAGTGATAAAAGCACAAGAACTGTTGAGGAATATGCAACATAATTTAGACAATTGTTTTTGTCATATGTTATAACTGACAGACACTATCATTTCAGCCGGTCTGTGCATGTCCTCGCACAGAGAGAGGCTGAAGCTCAGCTTCATGGCTGAGACACGAATAGACTGTTAATTTAAAACTTTTACTCTTAAACACACAAGGCACGTCCACTTAAAAAAAAAGAGAGAAAAAAAAAAAAATATATATATATATATATATGAAACAAACCAGATCAAGACCAGAGCAGAAAATAAACAAAGTGCATAACTGAAAAATAAAGCACAGGCTAAAAACAAATACAGCGCTATTGCGCAATACATCGTTGCGTGCGGGTGCGCCTGCAGTTATAAAACGATTATTACTAATTGGCATATTTCAATGTTTTATGCCAATTCTTATATGTTCATTCATATAGCCTACTCAAAACTGACAGGGCTTGACTGTTGCTTGCAAACTTTGCATTCGACTTTTTTTCCGTTATCTATTTTCGTAAAATGCTGCCACACTGCCAATGTCTTTGACATGGTAGAGGAGGACTGACAGTAAATTAAATGCTCACAATTAAATTAATATTCAGCAAACCACCAGACCAAGGCCTTCAAGTACTTTCTTCAGTCTGTCTCCAGTGGGTTGCGCCCAGAGCCGGTCCGAGTATTTTGGGGGCCCTAAGCAGAATTAGATTTGGGGGCCCCCTCCCACTACGCGAAGTCACCTGTGCTTGACGATTATTGACACAAATGTCACGCAATAATGATACATTATAAATGAATACAGTGAGGTTATGTATTAATACAAAATAAATACTTAATAAAAAATAGATGCCTACTTAAATAAAAAAGTTTTAACTTTTACTTTACTCTTTTACTAACTCTTTGAAACTTCTTAAAACAAACTGTCTCAAAACATAAAATAAATTATTTGCTAAAATAATGACAAAACTGAGAAATCAGAAAAATAATAAGAGCAAGGGTTCAACAATGACAATTATTGTTGAAAACTGTAAAAATATTATTATTTCTCAACTGTCTCAATACAGTGTAACTGTCCTCAAAATCTTTTTTATTATTATTATTGTAACAGACTTTGTTGGATTGTACATGACAGAATCCAACAAAGTCTGTTACTATAATACCGGTAATGATGTACTGGCGCTCGTTGTATGTGTGTATGCAATCTATTTTTCCCCTCGGGGCTTGCCGTAGATAGGAATGGGTCGTGCGCACTTGGTACTGGAGTGTCGTGGGTTTTTGGAGTTAGTGATCTGATGTGTGGTATAATAAAGTGGAGAAGAGTTCAGACTGCTATGTTTATTATTTATTCAAACTGCTACCCTTACACCTAGAAGGTTAAGTTCCCCTGCGGCTATTTTCTTCAACTTAAACCGATACCGTGACTATGCGCAGTTGCGCACGAATTGTCTATGCACTCGCGAGGTGTCTAGATTATGCGCATGACTTAAACGCTGGCAGACACCGCAGCAGTTGTTGGCAGGTATATTGATCATGAAATCTGAACTTTCTTGTCTTGAATTATTCATTCGTTCATTCATATTCATTAATTCATTTATGTCACTTGTTTAAGTCTAAAAAAAAAAATAATAATTTAAACTCGATTGGGGGGCCCCCTGCTGGCCAAGCAGCCGCTTAGTTCGCTTATGCCTCGGGCCGGCCCTGGGTTGGGGTAATCCAGAAAAAGTGAAAACAAGGGGGGTGTTCTGAAGACAGACTGTTACCTGTGAAACGGGTGCTCTGAAAACACCCCCGTTAGCAATTAGTGCTTTCCACCTGATGAAATTAACACGGCAACATTTTTTTGAATTTTGAACAGAATTTTGGTTGATCCAGAACGTATCGACCAATAAATCGACTAGTCGACTGGGAGATTACAGCTCTATGAAAAACCCGCTTAATTTGCTGAAAAAAAAACAAAAAACAAACAGCAGGATTGCGAGGCCCCCTAGTGGCGCGAGGCCCTGTGCTGTTGCACAGTTCGCACAGTCTATGCGACGGCTCTGTTGATGAGAATGTTTTATTCTTGTTTTATTGAGTCTGTTTTAACCTTCTGTTTTATCTGCTGGTTTGGTTCTCTCTCCATAACAAAACAAAAAACGACTAGAGAGTATCGTTAGGACATGAACTGTAGCAAGATTGCAGGCATCAACTTCCCCTCTCTCCCACATCTACTCCAACAGAGTGGCAGAGAAGGCCCAGTCTATTGCAGCTGACCCTAGCCATCCCTCGTCCTGCCAGTTCAAGCTACTTCCCTCAGGCCGTAGGTCCAATAGACTCAGAAACTCTCTTATCCCGACTTCTATTTTGATTTTAAACAATTTGCCAGAACTGTTTTAAATGTATTTCTTTAGTAATGTGTTTCAGAGACTGTGGGCATTTTATGTTTTGCTGTATTGTTGTGTGTTTTGTCCTTGTGTTTATCTGCTGGCTGTACAAATAATTGTCCCTTGGGGACAATAAAGTTACCTTGACCTTGACCTCTTTACTATGTTACAGAAGGAAATTAACATGAATGAACACTGTTAATGTACAGTGAATTAACATGCGTGAAATGAACAATTGTATTGGAATTGACAAAGATTAATAAATGCTGAAAAACTATATTGTTCATTGTTTGTTCATGTTAGCTAATGCAGTAACCTATCCTAACAAATACAACTTTATTGTAAAGTGTTACCATCGTATACATGCGCGCACACACATCATGCATATATATCATTTTATTTTAATATAGAATGTATTTGTTTAAAATGCCCCTTTTATGATATTTTAAAGGCCCCTAATTTGTTTTGGAGTCTCCTACATTACATTGGTTTACATTACAAAATCTTTCTTTCTTTCTTATTTCAGACACCAGCGCAAGAATGGCTACGCAGAACATAACATCTCCTACATTTAATAATTCAGAGTGTCCATCAATTGATGACTTCCGTAACCAAATCTATTCTACGGTATACTCTGTCATCACCGTCTTTGGGCTGATGGGCAATGGCTTTGCACTTTACGTGCTCCTTCGCACCTACCGTCAGACCTCCTCGTTCCACATCTACATGCTGAACCTGGCCGTGTCAGACCTGCTGTGTGTCAGCACTCTGCCCCTACGGGTGCTCTACTACATCAACAAAGGCCAATGGAACCTGGGGGACTTTCTCTGCCGGTTGAGTTCCTATGCACTGTACGTGAACCTCTACTGCAGTGTCTTCTTCATGATGGCTATGAGTTTTACCCGCTTCCTAGCAATCGTGTTCCCGGTGCAGAACCTGAGGCTAGCCACTGAGAAGAAGGCATGGATAGTTTGCGTGGGCATTTGGATCTTCATTTGCACCACCAGTTCACCCTTCCTCCTCTCTGGTCAGCATACTGATCCAAGGACAAACAAAACCAAGTGTTTCGAACCACCAGAAACGTCAGGCAGCCTAGATAAACTAGTCATGCTGAATTACTTTTCCCTGGTGGTGGGTTTTATTATACCTTTCCTGGTTATCTTGCTGTGTTATGCAGGCATCTTGCGCACTCTACTTAGAAACAGCAACAGTGTGAACAAGCAGCGTTACACGCGGAACAAGGCCATTCGGATGATCGTTGTGGTGATGCTGGCTTTCTTGGTCAGTTTTATGCCCTATCATATACAACGCACGCTGCATCTCCACTTTAAAACACGCAAAGACACTACCTGTGATGAGGTTATCTATATGCAGAAGTCTGTGGTCATCACCCTCTGCCTGGCTGCTGCCAATTCGTGCTTTGACCCAATGCTTTACTTCTTCTCTGGAGAGAACTTTCGTCACCGCCTCTCCACCTTCCGCAGGGCTTCTGGAAACATGTCTTTAACTCACCGAAGCCGGCATGTTCTCCAGAGGTCCCCGCCTGCGGAGGAGAGTGAACTGCAATGCTGTAATGGTTCAGACAAACTTGGGTAGAGGGAAGGAAAACGAAGAAGCAGAAACAGATAAAAAAAAGGAAAAGAAAAGAAAGCTTATTCTTCAAAATAGTATTAATAATAATTAGAAATTCTTATGTACTACATTCCAGTATTAATACAAATAATCTGCTCTGTAGATCTTGTGCATGACTTAGATTAATATACATTTCAAGAATTATGAGAATATATTTGCAGGTAAAAACATACTTGGGACATGACATTTTTTCAAAATGCATTTCATAATTCTGATATCTGAACCCCCAGTAAGTGGTTATTGAATGTGGTCTGGTATTCATTATTTAACAATTTAAAAGAACACTTAATATATAAACAGAGTGCTTTCTATGTACAATGTGTATTCATTGTCTAATATGCACTTATGACAGCTTTTTGGGAAGTATTAATGTAAATGCTTATTTTATTGTAAATAATGTATTTTGAAAACAAATGTAGGACCTTAGAGCAAAACAGGCAGAGATGACATCAAAACTGTACAGAAAAGAGAAAGAAGCAGAATTCGAATGTGGAATCAGCACTCCATGACCATAGAAACCAGAGACCCTGTCCATGTGGCACCAGTAAGACTGAGCTAACTAGTCATCTTCCATTGACGATTGTATCAATTAGGCCCTCTCCAACGCTGTCAACATTAGGCATTTAGCCCAAGACAAATGGGTCTGAATATGGTACATTTAAGACAGGGGTATGATCTCCACCCAAGAGAACTCAAATATTTCATTATCATGTTTCAATCACTCATTGTTCATGTCATTATGTATAACTATTGAATAGTTTAAGTATGTGATGTTTGGTACCTGTGTGATTGCTAATTCATTTCCCAATTGTTAATATTAATCAATTCTAGGTAAAACATTTCATATTCTGAAGGATAACTGAAGTAAAATTAAGAACTGTAGATATGCAATATAAGGAAATGTAAACACAGTACAAATGCAGTACATTACAGTTCATCCGCAGTAAATCTATATTACAAAGATGAACAAGTTGAGTAATGTCACATCTGTTTTAGGTTTTGTTTCATGTGTTTTAATGTCTTTTATTTTAGTGTTTGGTTCATGTCTTGTGATTCCCGGTCACCCTCATGTGATCTTTGTCTCACGTGTCATGTTCTCATTAGGTGTGTTTGACTTCGACTGGATGTTATTGATCGGTGAGATTTGCTACTTGCAGTCGGAGAGTTGAAACCGATTGTGACGCTCATGCGGTGTTTGAATACTTTATTACTGACGAAGTCGATTAAATGCAATATGTGGCAAATTCATAAAAGTTTTCATGAAGCAACAGAAACACTTTCATTCAGTACTGTAACAGACACCTGACAGGTGTCTTTAAACTGCCATTACACTCCTCACCACTAGGGGTATTAGTGAGACCTATGTGCTTAGGAATCGCATACTCAATGAGTAGGTACTTAATTTCAATGAGTACTTACTTAACGAGCACTAAAAGAGTAGGTACTTTATAGCCAAATCTCGTTGAGTATGAAATGCGTTCCGGACATCATCCGCCATGTTGACGTTATCATGTGACCTACGACGCGTTATCACAAGCGCAACAACTTAAAAGATGAACGACACGTTTAATTCATCTATCTGTAAATATCTTGATATTTATGAAACTTGCTCATTTTGTGGTATTGTTGAAGAAACAGCTGCCAATTTATTTTGTGAATACATTTAGGGTTGATTTAAGTTGTTATATTTTAAACCCTACTAATGTGACCCACAGTTTTATCCTTATAACGATATTTTTTTAAGAAACCCCAAAATCGTCATCTCTTGAATATGTTGTTAATTTCTTTATTTTATACCCATAAAGTTTCTCCTATAAGTTTTCCTCTTTTCTTGATGAATTTACCTCTCGTTTCATCCCTCAAGACTTATAACAACAAAACAATTTTTTATGTATTATGAAGAACTATTTAAAGATATTTAGCCTTGTTATTGTTATTTTTTCCTGTGTATAAATATCATATTATGATGTACACAAACCAATGATCTTTGTTTTCTGTTTTGTCATTATGATTGTTCATTGTTAGATACAACTATGGTATCTTTCCATGATCTTTATGTAATAAGTTTATAAGTTTAAATGATATGAGCGACAGGTGCACTAACACTTCATAACATCAGTAACTCGACAGCACAACCTAGAACAGTTTTCCTCAGCGTTTGTAATGTCTGCACAAGGAGACGGGCCGCTGCTCGAAGATCTCTCTTTTGGAGAAAACTGTTGACTTTATACTTGAAAATTGTAAGTATCGCTCCTCAGAATGAATTGCATTGTTAGCCCACCCCAAAACTTAAACAAAATAATATTAAATGCTGACCAATAGTTAATTATAGGCTTACTACTTTTTTTATATACTAAAAATTATATAATTTAATAAAACAAGCAAAATATAATTTGTTTTGTCATATGAGTTATGCATGAATACACGTGAACATCTCAATTGTCAGTCAAGCAATGAATTAATGCATACATTAAATAATTATATTTTATATACTGACAACAATCGAAACATGAATAAATGAGTAAAAGAACAAATAAAAGTAACCATCACACAATAAACAAATGCATATACAATTCAACAACACATGAAACAAAGCTTTATTCAAACAAGCATGTATTTACAGGCGCTGAAGGCCACATCCTACTGCCATCTCAACACAGCGGTTCCCATTCTGCGGCTTTATTCTGATGAATTCACCAGAGGTGACCGTGCCTTTGTGCCGGAGCTTGTTGCTGCGCTGCGCTTCACAATCTGAGGCAATAAGGGCAGATGGAGAGATGGAGCGTCTCATCCATGGCACCGTTTCCAGGATTCAGCTCTGGGCTCCTCATCCTCAGTGCTCACACCAGTCTGAATAAAAACATGTTTAGTTACTTTATAGATTTGTTTATTTACAGCACATTTGTCTAATGTCAACAGTGTTGACAACAGTGAATTAACGTTATCCTATAATAATGCCACACATACATCACTCAGATGTCTTTTTCATGTTGTGATGTGCTCATCTGCAATATGCCAATACTTACAATATTTTCCTTTCAGATGTAAATAGACATTTTAAATAAGCGTGTTTAAGATGTATATGGTTATGTAAATCCACTTTAGAGACGTTACGTGTGCTTAGAGCTCCCCTGTTAGCTAGCTATACAAAACATGTTTTTACAGCAAAATCACAACTAACTAACTACTTTACACCTTCAACAGTTAAAACGTTTACTCTATAGTAGTTTAACACATAAGGAACCGTGTTTAACGTTACTCACATTTGAAAACCCCCGGCGTCGCTGATCTCCGTACTGTTTGATAATGACGTATGCTCTCGCGTGGTCTCCTGGGATAGAAGAGTATCCATCGGTTGAGCAGTAAGCAGTAAGCAGTAAGCCATCCGGAAGCAGTAAGCAATCCGGGAACTTCTCCCCTACTCTTTTATGAAAACTGATGTTTCGAACGTACTGCTTCCTTAACGTACTGTTTTCGCCTACTATATAGTAGGAAAGTAGGCATATTCGAACGCACTTAAGTCCGAATCTCGCGATAATTAGTACGTCACCCAGGTAATTCTCGCCTACTCTTTTATGATTCGTACATACTTTTCGCTCGCCTACTCTTTTTCCCCTACTATATAGTAGGGAAGTATGCGATTCCGAACGCAGCCTAGGGCTGCGTTCCAGTCCACTTTTAGACATGCACTTGCGAACTTCCCTAAGCACTTCCCCTCGGGGGAATCCCTGCCGCCATTTTGAAGTGCGTTCCACTTCGTGAAGTGGACGAGGGAAGTTTATATAGACAGACTCTCGTTCCCTCGATTTTGACAGAGGGAGCGAGTCTACTTCATATGTACACTTCAGGCAGTTCCATATACCACAATGCAACACGATTGTGACGTCATCGCAGAGCTCGTCTAATCACCACCACCAAAAACAACTCTATGATATATTAATTAAAAAATGTTTATATAAACAACTCAAACACACCTATATACATTTGGATGCTGCATTAAACAAATTCTTAAAGGGAAAAAAATTGTAAATAATAAATCAACTCCATAGCTGATTCCAAGTGATCAAGGGCTTAGGACGTTCCAGTTCAGCCCAGTGCAGTTTCCGCCAGTAGTGGACACTCGTGCAACGTAAGCAATGACGCACACCCGAGTGAACGAGACGGAGGGAAGTTAGCGAGTGAACGGCTGGACAATTTTGGACTGGAACGCAGCCAAAGTCCTGGTTGGGAAACTTTCTGTTTCTTGCTCAACTGTAAATAAAAAGTAATATGTTGAAGTTTTATTTTCTGGTGAAAGATTATTTTTTGTGCTTATTGAATATAGCATCATTGCTTATTGAAACAAACATCACCTGCTTAAATGACTGTTGCTCTGACCCCCATCATCAGTAAATGCTTTGAGAGACTAGTCAGAGATTACATCTGCTCTGTTCTACCTCCCTCACTGGACTCACAGCAGTTTGCATACCGCAATAACCACTCCACTGATGATGCTATTGCATCTACAATACACACTGCTCTCTCCCACCTGGAAAAGAGGAACACATATGTGAGAATGCTGTTTGTAGACTACAGCTCAGCATTTAACACCATAGTGCCCTCCGTGACCCGTGGGATTTCCGAAAAAATTTCAGCCTCTACTGTAAAGCGAGGTTCACAACTTCACAGTAGGCTATTCAGTAAACGCGCCCTGCTGTTTAAAACATGTATCGCGATTCATTTAACATTTCAACCGACTTGAATCGTCACACAATTTTATCGATTTTCAACCGGTTGCGAGTGAATCGTTACATCCCTAGACTTGACTATAAATGACTTTGCACATGGAACAGCTAAACAAACTTCAATACATGGCCAACCAACATGGCAAACATAAGGGCTTAAATACAGGACAATGGGACAAACACATGACAAAATCAACCAATGACAATACAGTACTAAACAAGATAACAAGACCACAAATCTTTAGGTGTGTTGGACTTGATGCGGTGCTGTCTAGATCGATCTGCGTCTGACTTGAAGCAGCGAATGCCATCAGAGTCGGCGAGAGTGACTCGAGAGATGCGGCTGGTTCATTCTGAGCAGCTTCTCTCTAATGACGACAGAACAGCTGTTCCACGATTGGCCGAATCCACCGCATGACAACGATCATGTGTGTTTCGTGTTTGTTCTAATACATTCAGCTTATGCTCACAAATTCGTTATGTTATATTGTGGCGTGTTCATGAAAATAAACCGGATCAAAAGTATATAGACCCACTTTATTTAAATAGTAAAGGCTTATGTTGAACAGTTTTCTTGTACATACAGGCGCTTTATTTAGCAGTGCATAAAGTATTATAACCAACACGTGCTACTCTGAGTAAATGCTAATAAATAATCTGTTTATAGGGGGGGGGGGGTCATCAGCATCAACACTGTGTCATAGACTGGTGTGCTCGCGCCGTCGAACACATGGCAAGCGTAGATGTTGACGCTGACTCATTCAAATCGGAGGTGTGGCGGCATTTTGACTTTCCGTAGACTAATAATAATCACCACCTTGAGAAGCACCAGTCACCTCCGTTTTCATGTAAAAGTCATTAATATGACAAGTGCGAGAGCCACGGAGATCACAAGATGCATCAGTGTTTCCGTGGCAACCAGGAATCTGGTTGATCTCTTTCTCAATGTGTTCTGTTTTTTTTTTAACTCTTACTATTGTAATGATACAAATTAGAACAAAATTAGAATCTTGCCTTTATTACAATGTAAAACCCCTGTCAATGTGGTAGGCCCTACTAATTTTACAGTCTTTTACATAGCGAAGGTACCAGTGTCCAGCCTCTTGACCAGACAGACAGAAAGACTGAGTTGAAACAACCTTGAAGGGAATTTTTTTAAGCCCCGTTGCCCCTGGTACTGGGGGCGTCTGTTTTTAACAGGTTAATGTAGTTTTATTATTTGACAAATATATATATATATATATATATATATATATATAAAAAAAATGCAGCATTTTGTTTGAGAAATAATAAAAAGGAATCTTTTTCATAATTTGTCTTAAATCTCATTTGTTAAAAAAATTGTGAGAAAATCGTATCGTGAAACCAGTATCGTGAATCGTATCGCATCGTGAGATGAGTGAATCGTTACATCCCTAGTAAAGTCTATAGTACAATTTCATGTTTATGTTTTGGGTTTAGTTCATGGTTTATGTTTCACATTTTTTTATCATATAAAATGTAAATAAACTACACTTGGGCTTCTACGCCATCGTCCTCATCTGCTGTTTTTCCAGGCAGCGTTACAGAATATACGAGCAGCCATGAACCCAGAAGTCTGTCTCCTTCGCCTCCGTCAAGGTGATCACTCCCTGGAGGAGTTCTGTGGACCACGGTACAGGTGACTTTTTAATGATGTGGCCCTTTTCATAATGGACTTAATAGTTTAGTAATTAATCGGATGCCTGAGAGCTATTTTCCCAGAGACTAGTGGAATATATTGACTATGCCCTTTTGATGAGTAGTTCCTTGTTTACTGTGGGAATTGCAGAGGAGGGACCCCACAGTTCCACTTTTCCATGTCAGGGGCCGTTTTTATAAGTATGAACTTTGGCGTGGATTTTTCCATACGCACACTCAGTTCAATCTGTGCAAATGCATGTTTTATTAATGAGGCCCCAGAGCCCTGTTAAATCATTTCCTCCATGACTGTCTCCTCCTGATTACTGTAATGCTTTATATGCTGGAATTAACCAGTCTTCACTATCACGTTTACAACTGGTAGCGAACGCAGCAGCTCGTTTTTTAACTGGGATAAAAAGAGGAAGCATATCTCGCCTATCTTCATTGGCTATTGGTGCAGTGCAGAGTTGATTTTAAGATTTTAGATTTTGTATTTAAAGCTTTCCCTGTGCTCCGAATCCCGCGCTTGAGGAAGGCCTCAGTTTTCGTCAGCAGATCGACAGCAACATCCAGCTGCATGGACTCTGACTGCATTCATTTGGTGACATGATGTATTTTGGATGTGGATGTCATAGCATACTACAGTGCAGATGGCAAAGCGATATCCCCTATTTCCTCAGCTAAAGTGTCTAACAGTCTGGGCTTGGACACCTTTCTTTTTTTCCTTTCATATTTGCCCCATTATCATACAACTGCCTCCTGCAATCTTCTAAAGAGATGTTGAGCTCCTGCAGTGTCTTTAGAATGAGGGATGATTGGGGTTATCCAGTAGATTCTTTGGACTCAAGGAACCCCATAAAATATCCTTTAACTTCCACATTGAGTACTGCCACAGTTCCAGCGGTAAGTGAGACATCAGCGGTGTTAGATGGGAATTAGATTATAATCTCTATTTGAGAAGATCTGACAACAGAAGCAGTAAAGACCATTGGCTTTTTTAGAATAGACCAGCTAGCTTATTTTCATTTTTTTACCATTCTGTAATTTTCTAAAAAAGTAATGGTGATGGCACCCTCGCCCAACTTCTCTTTTCGGAAATATGAAGTCTGGTGTTAACTGACATGGTCTTCAGAGCACTGGTTGTGTTGTAACTTTGGTCAGTCCGCAGGGTCTCGAAGCCTGCAGAAGTGTAGCAGTATCAGCAGCCACAACACACAATCAAGAACTGAGTCTCATCTGTAACTACACCATCACAACACTGAGTGAATTCTCAGCCTCTGTGTGCTATGTTTACACAAATATTACTGATATTAGAAGAAACAAGAACTTCAAGAAAAACAAGAACAAGATTAGGGAAAAAAACAAGGTGAATCATATATTTCACAGCAAAATGAAACTCTCATTAAGCTAGTAAAAAGTTTCTTCTACTCACAAAAAATGATAGTTGTGGGATACAAAACTAACTAGAAGAAACTGTTATTGGTTTTACTCTAAATCCAATCTAATGAAGATGGTATATTAGTGTTCATGTATAGAAATAAAAAAAAATAAGAATTTATTTCTCCATAAGTTAAATAAGTAAAAAGAAAAGATGTGTTCAAATAGAAACACCACTCATTCGTGTTCTATCAGTTTTTGTACCCTGTCCAGTGTATGAGAGAATCTCTTGTACTACAGCAGTATTTGATGAGAAACATGCACATGATGGTCTAGTCTGGCCAGAATCCAGTGGCTGTCTCGCAGTTTGATGTGTCGTCTTCTCCTACAGGAACAATCAGACATGGCATTTTAAACCCTTCTGAAACTGTTCTATATAGCCAAAGCTGTAAACAAGCAGAGAAGTTAACACTTACAATAGGACTGAGGTTTGCATTCTGAAGCTTCTGCCTTGTGTTGAGTGCATCTGTCATGAGTGCGTGTACCATTAATATAAAACTCTCATAATCCAATGTCTGTCTGTAACTTCAATTACACTATTACAGCATAAACAAATGTATAGAAGCTTGTTTCCACCACAGAATAAAAAAGCTAATTGCTACTTTCTACTGTTTTCCCACCAATTGCGAGTTTACATCTCGCAATTCAGAATTGCACGTTATAAAGTCAGAATTGTAAAATATTAATTCGCAATTGCGAGATAAACTGTCACAATTATCTTTTAAAATGCTTTATTCTGTGGTATGTGTCGCGTGTTTGTGGCCCCAAACATCATCAACACCCTGATTCCAACACTCTGGAATCTGAGTGACGTCACTTACAAGAACCGAATATGCCTGTTTGTTTAAAAGCATAACTTAGATTTCTCGTTTACATTTCTCTAAAGGGAATCACCTTTAAACTTCAAAGATACGGGTGAAACAGACAATTCATCAGAGAGATAAGCACAATAATTTAAAAAATACCATTTTCATGTGTTATAAGATTTATGGAAGAAATGATATAGAAATTATAACTTTAATAGGTTATAATGTGATTATTAAAAATGAATGACAATAATGTTACTGTGTTCAGATGACTGAATGGGGCATCATTTGATTGAGCTTTTGTTTTTCTTTGTTTATAATTTAGTGATTTAAAACATTCCTTACAAAAAGTGTAATGCTTTAATTAAATGAAAATGCAATATGTATTTCCATTATATTTGTAATTTTCTTTATATACTTTGTATTTTGAGGAGGATTTCATTGTACTAAAGAATATTTATCTCTAAATTATGCACCATTTATTTCTACTTAAAACTGTGGAAATATCAGAATAATTTATTCAAAACACTATGTTTCAACTAATGCAGTATTTACATTAAAGACAGAAAAGGCATTTAAAGTCTATCTGGTGGCTTGTGGGCAACACTTGTTCCATATTCCAGATATTTTTATAATTATCAATGGGTTGTTGGCAACATATCTTCTTAAAAGACTGATGGCTGATGTTGGAGACAGCAAAACCTTCTTGCTGAAAGCACTGACGTAAGTGTCTCAAAGTTCCCTGAGATTGTAATTGGATATTTTAGTGAGGACAAAGGAAATGTGGTCGTGGCTCCGGGAAACATTCCCGATCCCGTCACCACTTCTCTTCCCGTTGATTATCTACAACACTGGTTTCAGTCCTGGTCCTGGGAACCCATTCTCTACACATGATCAATGTCTCTCTCATCGGACACACTTATGCTGCTATTGGAGATTTCCTACTTCCCATTTCTGAGCTTGTGATTAGGAACTTGTCGTGTTCAAGTGATTTGTTGTCGGAAAGAACAGAAATCATGGACACCAGGTTTATTCTTGCCTATTTATTGGGGAAATCTTAGTAAAGCCAATATAATATTTAGCAAGATTCTGGAATTTCGGGCAAATACAGGCTATTTTTGCTGTGTATTTAACATTCAATACACTGTAAATAGTTATTCATATATGTACATATGCACTACTGTAATGACAAGACGATGTAGCTGTTGTGGAAAAAAACAAATAAAGAACATTGATCATATCAATTGTTTTTCCCTCTGCCATAAATACAACTTAAAAGGAATTCATGTCCAATTGTTAAAGGGGTCATATAATGGTACATGCACTTTTACAAGTTGATTGTACTGAAATGTGTGTTGGCATTGCCTGTACACAACCATCATATAATGATAAAAATCCATCCAGTGTTTTTGTTTTAATCTCCTTATATGTTTTCCCCTGCCTCAAATTGAGCCGTTCGATTTTGTGACATCAATAAAACGGACACCCCTCCCATGATTGATAATTGACAGCAGCGTTTCAACACAGACCCGCCCTGAGTGAGCTGTCATCGTAGTCCGCCATTGTTGATACACTGGAGCAGAATGGTGTCTAAGCGATTGTGGTGTTCTGTTCTTGGCTGTAATAATAAACACAGCAGTCATTTTAATGTTCCTACACTCGAACGGCTGAAGACGCAGTGGCTGAGTTTTATTTTTGAAGGGAATATTTCCAACGATCTACGTAAATGCTTTTATGTTTGCGCTAATCATTTCTTACCAGACCGCTTTCTAAACGAGCGTCAGTGTAAATCTGGTTTTGCTAAGAAGCTGGTCCTGAAAACAGAATCGGTACCAACTATTCGTGTTCCTGCTGCACCTCCAGAAGAAGTGAGTGTATGTTTTATTAACCTTTAAATATTAATCTTTGCAAATCGCTTGCGCTTCACAACGAATGCGGCTAATGTTTACACTCAGGGATCATCAGATCATCAGTGCTCAGATCATCAGACCCTCAGTGCTCAGATCATCAGAACATCAGACCCTCAGTGCTCAGATCATCAGAACATCAGACCCTCAGTGCTCAGATCATCAGAACATCAGACCCTCAGTGCTCAGATCATCAGAACATCAGACCCTCAGTGCTCAGATCATCAGAACATCAGACCCTCAGTGCTCAGATCATCAGAACATCAGACCCTCAGTGCTCAGATCATCAGAACATCAGACCCTCAGTGCTCAGATCATCAGACCCTCAGTGCTCAGATCATCAGATGATCAGACCCTCAGTGCTCAGATCATCAGATGATCAGACCCTCAGTGCTCAGATCATCAGAACATCAGACCCTCAGTGCTCAGATCATCAGATGATCAGACCCTCAGTGCTCAGATCATCAGAACATCAGACCCTCAGTGCTCAGATCATCAGAACATCAGACCCTCAGTGCTCAGATCATCAGATGATCAGACCCTCAGTGCTCAGATCATCAGATGATCAGACCCTCAGTGCTCAGATCATCAGAACATCAGACCCTCAGTGCTCAGATCATCAGAACATCAGACCCTCAGTGCTCAGATCATCAGAACATCAGACCCTCAGTGCTCAGATCATCAGACCCTCAGTCCTCAGATCATCAGAACATCAGACCCTCAGTGCTCAGATCATCAGAACATCAGACCCTCAGTGCTCAGATCATCAGAACATCAGACCCTCAGTGCTCAGATCATCAGATGATCAGACCCTCAGTGCTCAGATCATCAGAACATCAGACCCTCAGTGCTCAGATCATCAGATGATCAGACCCTCAGTGCTCAGATCATCAGAACATCAGACCCTCAGTGCTCAGATCATCAGAACATCAGACCCTCAGTGCTCAGATCATCAGAACATCAGACCCTCAGTGCTCAGATCATCAGAACATCAGACCCTCAGTGCTCAGATCATCAGAACATCAGACCCTCAGTGCTCAGATCATCAGAACATCAGACCCTCAGTGCTCAGATCATCAGACCCTCAGTGCTCAGATCATCAGAACATCAGACCCTCAGTGCTCAGATCATCAGAACATCAGACCCTCAGTGCTCAGATCATCAGATGATCAGACCCTCAGTGCTCAGATCATCAGATCATCATACCCTCAGTGGTCTCCTCCTGCCGGCCAATATCAGGACAGGAGTTAAAAGAACGAGCAGCTGAAGTGTCAAAGATGCAGCACTTTATCTGGCAGTTTGTGCTCAACATGCATCTCCAGAAAACCTCAAACCACATCAATACACAGAGCAGAGCTGAGAGTCTGCAGGGACATGTGGTTCCTGAGTATGTTTTTAATGACTGAAAAGCCTTTCTACATCAACATTTGACTGTGTGAGGGAGAGGACAGAAACTGCAGCAGAAGCCAAGGCTTTATTTGGCTTTATGTCTGCTGAATCCCTGTATTTCTCAACTTCAGCCCAGAATGCCTTAGTGTTTGTTGTTTCCTCTCCTTCCTGAAGTCTAGTGTCTTCCTCTGAACATGACATGTGCTGCAGTGTCTCCACATGATCTGAGAGCTGAGGTCACGGTGTAGCTCACACATGCCTCCTCATCGGGACAGAGGTTCAGCTGTGCTTCCATGGCATGCATGGGAGATATGTATCTATTGGCTCTTTAAGAACCTACATTTTTACCATTGGGTGAATGAGTTTATAAGCCTCATTAATCAGTCAAGCAGATGTTTCCCATCACTAAGGCAGCGTGAGGCACACACTAGGGCTGCCCTCAACTAAAGGTTCTCCTAGTCGACTAGTAGTCGTTCATTTAAGCCCTTAGTCGACTAATCGCACTTTTATATTCATAAGCCATAAATCATAATAAAGAGCCTTTAATTACCTATATAATATATAGCTATCAGCGCTCAAATACACGCATAAAGCCACAGCGCACCGGCAAACCTAATGATTATGAGTGTGTCGTGAAAAAAAACAGAAGGAGACTGTCTAAACATTTTAATTTATTGATAATGTTTTCTGTGTTTTCGGCTGCAGATATTGAGTCGACGATGCAGACTCGTCATCTCCGCAGTAGTGGACGCGCCTATATGCACGTTTCATAATCTGAGAATATTTGTTTTCTATTTGAATTGGTTCATTTAAAAGTAGACATTTCAAGCTTTCTATAGATATATTTCATGTCTGTGAGGCAAGTGTACACTGAGTTTCGGTTCATTATTGTGACGCTCAAGTTCACTGAGACCGAGACTGAAGCGCATCCTGATTGTTTTCATTATTCTACAAAAGCACAACTTTTGTTGTTATTGTGAGTTAATAGAAATAAAAGTAGACCCTTTATCATCTCCATCAAAAATGTGTAACCATCCCAGTTACTCTGCACTGGTCAAGCAACAAGAATTCAAGAAGGGGGAGGAAGGGGAGGCCTTTTGTGCAAATACTTCAATTGATCTAAGTTGAAAGTAATCTATTAATACATTCTTTAACAAACAAGAGTGGTGTTTCTTTCAGCATGTATTCAAACTATTTACACATTCGTTAGACACAAACCTCATATATTGCAAGTCATACACAAATATATACATAGATACAATTCAATGATTTTGCCGTGTGCATGTGTATGTGTGTGGTGAATCGAAATGTCTAGCACAGTCCACTGCTGTTTGAGAGCATAAACAGAAAATGAAGGAAACCAGTCTTATCTGTAGATGAGCAGAGTTACAAAGGTTGATGATGATGAAGTAGATTGTTCACCATTTAAGTTCACCCGAGCAACGCATACAAACATTAAACTTAAGTTTGAACAGCTAATGATAGGATGTTTGATAGGCCACACAGAGACAAGGCCACGATAGGCCACACAGAGACAAGGCCACAATAGGCCACAAGACCGTGATAGGCCACACAGAGGCAAGAACACGATAGGCCACAAGGCCACTAGACCACACAGAACCAAGGCCACGATAGGCCACAAGGCCACTAGACCACACAGAACCAAGGCCACAATAGGCCACTCAGGACAAGGCCACAAGGCCACTAGGCCACACAGAACCCATGCCGCGATGGGCCACAAGGCCTTGTAAGACCACACAGAACCAAGGCCACAATAGGCCACTCAGGACAAGGCCACTAATGCCACACAGAGACAAAGCCACTCAGAAACAAGGCCACAAGGCCAAACAGAACCAATGCCACAATGGGCCACACTGCCACGATGGGCCACAAAGGACAAGGCCTTCGAGGAGGATTTTGGAATCGGGTCTTATATAGAATTTAAATGCAGAGGAAGACCATCTGCCCAGGATCTTGATTGCTGACGTAGAAACTCCGCGTTCGGCCACTGTAGTAGCTGCCCCAATCCTGAAGTAATGTCCGGTATAAAGAGAGGGAGATAGACTGCAGCTTTAGAGGACAGTAGCTAAATGAGTCCTGAACCAGGCCTTAGACAGAGGTGATCCATTAGATAAGATAAAAAAGGGGGAGTGATCTGAAGTTCTAGGACGGACTTTAATGGGTTTAATCATGGATGTGAAGCGACATAAACTATTATTAGTTTAAGAAGGGAAAGAGTAACACCAGATCCTTAAGAGTCATACTTAGAGTGCTTGAGAAAAAGAGTAAAGAAATTAGGTGAGAAACGTAAATCAGAAAAAGACCGCGGGCAAGATCGAAGTATTTAGATTCTGAAGTAAATTCCCCTGGATGCAAGAAGCCATGAAACACTGTTATAAACACGGCTGCAAGCTGAAAATTAATATATGAAGAGAAGAGACCATTGCGGACTGAGGTGATTAAAGAGGGGTGTATTATGATTTTGCTTTTCTAACTTTAGTTAGTGTGTAATGTTTCTGTTTAAGCATAAACAACATCTGCAAAGTTACAACACTCAAAGTTCAAAGCAAAGGGATATATTTTCATTTAAAGAAATTGCTTTTTAACGACTACAACAAACGGCTGGTAGGAACTACACGATATTCCCCCGGGTTAATGATTTCTAGATGATCAAAACAGAATATGCTAATCAGTGATGTAGCGTATGCGTCTGGATGAATCATGATTCGTGTAAGCTGAATCATCGTTGTTAACTGCAACAAAATAGGTTAATATGTTTGATGTCCATCCTACATACCACAAACGTATCCATCAGCATTCGCAGGCGTTGAAGACATCTCCGTTTTCTTGTCCGAGTTGCGGCAGACAAGTGCAGAAAGATGCATATAGCCCATACGACAGAGATTGCCACAGCGGAGGATGGCATATTGGTATCGCTGTCAGTTGTTGTCATGGAGAAATCCTGTAAAAACTCGTCGCTTCCGGGGTAGGGGCAAGGGGTGAACTGGGATCGAGCCTAAGTATCCCATAGTTCTATAATTACAGTATAAATATTTTTTTAATTTTCCTGGTTGTTACCCCTTTATTCCCCAAACTTTACATATTGTTCCCTTATACTTACATGTAAGTACTTTATAGGTACACTATAATTACAGAAAGTTACGCTGTAAATTTGTCTTGATTACGCAGTACTTCCCGGGCTGTAATCTAAAGCGTTACCGTTTAGAGTTTTGCAAAAAAAAGTTTGTTTTTCAATAGCAAACAGACTTGGTCTGAAGATCAGGAACATGAGTGAATGGATTCTGTCACGGAATGATGACAGAAGATGCAAGTGCGAGATAATGAGGTTTATTGAGGAAAACAGGAAGATGGTCAGATGAGTGAAAAAGATGGTATAGGCTCTGTGGTAGTGCAGGGAACAGATGGGCAACCCGATAATCCGTGGAATGATGAGAAGTAACGGAATCCTCCGGAAGACGGCAGGCAGTCAGAACTCAGGGAAATAATCCAACGGACACAGAAAGCACAAGACGAAGACCAACACAGCACGGGGAAACATCCAACAACGATCTGACAAACACAAGACAAAAGACCATGAGCTTAAATAGAAGCCACTGATCAGTATCAGCTGGCGCTGATGATAATCAGCGACTGATCAGCATCTCCGCCCACACACTGTAAGGATCCACTGGAGGCAAGCTGTAGTTAGAACCCAAGAGCAGTTTAATTATAAACAAAAGCAAACATAAAACAAAAGCATGGCGTGGCATGAACTTAAAGACAAGGACATTAACAGAGCTTACCAAACAGTGGTTACAGGTAACACAAAACTTGACAAAGACACATGGCAAACATGAGGGCTTACACAGACAAATGACAAGACAAGGGACACCTGTGAACAATGAACAGAAGATTAACCCTCTGGGGTCGGCGCGATAGTCTCGCTTTTTTTCTTATCAGTGAAAAAGAGACTCAAAATACTCTAAATAATATATTGATTTTGATCTTACATATAAGTGTTATACATCATTCGATCATGTTAAGTGTCTATTCTTTTGTGTATACTCACAATAAAAATAAAGTGTTGTGCTTTTTGTCAAATAAAGAAAAATAAACATGATGCGAGTTTTGCCTTCTCTCTATCAGTAAAGTCCATTCTGAAACGCGCCCGAAAATGAACTGTAACTCAGAGAATACTTGTCATACAGGCACAAGTTTTTTTCCATAATGAAGCTTGAACTCTCTTCTTTTAAATGAAGTAATATTATATAAAAAAACAAATATTCTCAGTTTATGTATTCTGTATGAAAATAGAGAGATGTCAGTCTTTTTCTTTTCAGCTCATTATACCTCATTACGTGTTAATGTGACCATGCCCAAGGAGAGCGCGCACTATTCAAACGCAAATGATCTGAGGCAAGCAATGCAAACATGCTAACGCCCACCAGCTGGATTATAAAACACATCAAGTTCATTAAGAATCTTGTACTTCACCTCGTCTTGCTACGCTGTGAGGAATAATACTATCGTTCTGTTGTGAACTATTTTCTTCTAACGTTTAGGAACTCAGAAGCAAAGACCAGGAGACTTGGGGGTATCTTTTAAGCAGAGTTCTTTATTGCTGTGGCATGGCTGTAGTCACCAAGTCTGACATCTTACCCAAGTCTGACCAAAGGAAAACGTTCCCTTGCAATTTATAAACATTTTAGGGGCAGGGCTTAACATTGTGATGAGCAAAGCATGTAAATGATGTATACCGGTTTAGGAACCTGCCCTATACTGAGAGTGTTACCAATTCCAATCCAATCAGCATAACTATTCAAACAGTGAGACTACCAAAGTTTCAGTAATCTGCTTACAATAGAGAGAAACAGGAATAGCAGCCTGGATAGAGAGCCAATCTGCCAGATACAGAAAAACAGGATTTGCCGGACTCTCTTGCTGTCGAGGAGCAACGGATCCAGCTGATGTAGTAAGTTATTTATTCTTAAGTGCTTTGTTCTAATCGTGATATTGAATAGTGTCTGTAAACCGCAAAAAGACTGTTTAAATATGATTTGCGTGTCTGTGTGTAAATGATGAATGAACGACACAGGCGCACGCGCGCTGTTGTTTACTACAGTTATACAGCGCGTGTCTGTGCCGTTCATTCACTCTCGCACCTACATTAGTAAACGTTATGTTATTTTTACACGTCCAAACTATATTGCTATAGCCTACTGAGATGAGTAAAAATAGACTGAAATATGTTGAAATAAAATGTCTGTATAAGCAACAAACTGCAAATTAACATGTATATGCTAATATATCATAAACACGATATGTTACAGACTAAATATAAGTGTTTAGACAAGAGTTTGTTGATTAGTTTTGGATAGATTATAAAGTTGTTACTGTAAAAAAAGACTACTGCCACATTAAATAAGCTTTTGTTCGCCAATTTCTGCTCATATGTTAAATATACTATAGTATGGGATGTTTTGTCAAAAATAAAGTAGGTATACTGAATTATCAACTAAGATGTTATTATAGTGTTTGTTCCAATATTCAAACAAATGAATCCTTACCTTTGAAATACGTATGATAAAATGTATACTTTTTACAAAGAAAGAATACACTTGAAATATTGTTAAAATTTTAATTGTTGTAATTTTAACCTATTTGTAATTGGTTACAATTTCTAAGTGTAATATATATATATATATATATATATATATATATATATATACAATTTATTTTGTCCTCGCATTCTTTGGTACCCCCTGGCACACCTTTGTGTAAGGCTCATTATGCGGCTCATTATGCAGGTCTTTGTCTTCTCAGGTGTGAACACGCCTCCACGCATATTGCCTTTCCAAACAAAAAGTGTCTTATAAAATTTAAATCAATGTATTGTTTTATGTGAATGATTAGGCAGGATGATTTTCAGATCATTTTGAAGCAAAAACTCTAGGCGACAACATCCATTAGTCAAAAGTCTTGTGGACACATATTTAGTTTGTGTTTTGTGGCCTTATTTCAGAAACTTTAAGTTTTAGTTTTTTCAATAACCATGCATAAACAATATTCTCTCAAAAATACAAACATGTACATACATGTTGCTCACATATTATGGTAGCCCTGTTTGTGCTAAATAGAGTGTAATTACACCTTTGCCATTAATATGTTTATAAGCAACTGAAAAAAGCACAAATGTCAGGGCATGTCAAAACATCTCAAGGACCCCAAAAACCCCTTAGACCCCAGAGTGTTTATGAACATATTTTTGCTAAGTTTCCTTAAACTCGCAAACTGTGACTCTGTCTAATAATTAACCAGCTCAGCGCCAAAAAGTCTGAGATGAGATTTTGTTCTGACCCTTTTTTACGACCAGCGAGATTCTACAGAGACCATCGTACCCCCCCCCCCCCACCCTCTCTAGCCGCATCAAAGGAATTCCAAACCCCCCCGAATGTGGGTCTACACACGCACACACACATTCCGCACTCAAGCACAGGCACATATCCAAGGACTTTCACTTAAAATTCCCTCATATAAGACATTACCAAGAGATATTCGATATGTTTTTATGCTTGCCTTTTTCCCACGTCATATTGGGATGACTATGATGTTATCATAGTATTAAATTAACTATAAGTGCTTGTAATTATGCATTAAGATGTATCTCTGTATTTCTAAGCCCTTTTTGTGCAGTTCTTGATACCTTCAGAATCCCCTGGGGCTGACCAAGCCAGATATGTATATGAACATACCGTAAAATGTATTTTACTATGCTATACCATATTTAGAGTGATTCTGACTAAATTCTGACACGGCCATAAACCATGCAAATTAGGTTGCTAGAAGAAACAAAGGAACTTTCCCGCTCAAGGTTTACTGAAGGATTATTGGTCAGTGGCACTCCACAGAGGCGTGGACTGAGTTCCTTAAAGAGAACAGAACGCCGGTTTCATCTCTCTCTTACCTTCTTCGTCCCTTCGTGAACCTCTTCAAGTCTCTTAAAGCCTTCTCTTCATTTTCTTTTGTTTGTTTGTTTCTTCAAGTTTTTATTTTCCATTTTCGGATTCTCCTTTGTTCATTTCCACCAACGAGTGAAATGAACTTAGCCTGAATTATTTCTTTGGTAACTTTACGTTCATGGACATTCAAACCTGTGACGAAGAGCGCGCTACGGACCCATCGGCAGACCACATGACGCCCCCCACGGAACGCCACACACACTCGCTTTCTTTGAAGCAACAACACAAAGAGCTATAAGTGCAAGTATTTCATATCGAGATCTGAAAGCTGTTATGGTTGTTTGCCCACTTAGGGTGATTGTGTTTTCCGTGTTGTCTCTCAAAGGTTTACTGTCTGTAATTTGCCATTCTGTGATCCTTCCGTGATCTTTCTCATCTCCCCCTTTTCCTTTCACTTTCAGTCTCTTTCATTGTTCGTTGTTTTATTGTATTGCATATACATTTTATTCCATGTAATCGTAGTCACCGATATAAGTAGTATTTTCTTTATTAAAACCATATATACTCATTTATTGATTCTTTTTGTGCTCATATAATAAAGTCCCTTTAATGTTCGATCAAAGCTATGCGCTTTACAAGTTGTTGATACTTTAGATAATATTTTCTGTTATAGAATGAGAAAACTGTCCTCCATGGCCAGGAGGACAGGCTTTCCTGAAAGTCTATAAATCGGATAACTCCTTTTTGAGATTTGATAAAGATCGGCTAGTCCGTTTACTGATGGTCGATAACAAATTAATTCCATTAAGGGCTATCCTGAAAATAGATCTATAATAGACAATTGATATTTTAATATTTAATTATAAACACGTTGTGATTGATTATTGATATAAAAATTGATCTATTTTTGCCTACCTATATGGATAATTGATCACAATTCGTTGTGTTTAGTTGTCCATACTGATACGCTGGCGAAATATTCCCGTTAAGGGTAAAATTATAAACGGTAGTTGATTCACTGAGAACTCATAACCCGTATAATCAGTTAGTAATTGTGAATTATTAATTATTGATTATACATTCCCCCCATTTGAGCGCTGAAACGCTACAATGACTATAAGATTACTACACATAAGTTACATAAGTTCGTCAATTAACCATTCAGAAATATTGTCTACATCAGGGGTCATCAACTATATTTGTCAGAGGGCCAGAATTTTACCAGACAGTCTCCTTGGGGGCCGGACCCTTAAATAAAAATTAAATAAAAAATCAAATTTTGGTATAACATTATGATTGATGTTTATTGTTAATACTTTTTCCATTTCATTACAAAACTGAAGGCCTTTGAGTCAGGTTCCTATCACCTATACCACAGACAACCACCATGGGTGATAGATATTTTGCCTCAACTCAATTAAGTCAATTTTACTTATAGAGCACTTGAAAAACAAACACAGAGGAAGTGACAGGAAAGGGTCTCTTAACAGAGGTAAAATGGCACTCTCAAAGGCTATGAAACGCAAAGTTGATATTGAAAACAGGTCCTTCAATGATGACTGGACTGAAAAGTACGCATTTATCATGCCAAGCTTCCGGAATGCCTCACCAGTATGCCTAATTTGCAACGAAACTGTTGCTGTTGCAAAAGAATATAATCTGCGCCGTCACCACCACACTAAACATTCAAATTTTAAGATTTCATATCCTGAGCAGTCAGAGGCGCGTCAGAGAAAAATCGCCGCACTGAAATCTGCCTACTCCCACGCAAGTGGCATTATTACTCGAACTTTAACTGATCAAGAGAGAGTAACGTGTGCATCCCCTTGGGTGCTTTGCAGACATAACCGGCCTTTCACTGAAAGTGAGGTTTTAAAGGAGTGCATGATCACCGTTCTGGAGAAACTTGCCCCCGACAAATCAATGGACAGAGTTATTGCATCTGTCAAACAAGTACCTCTATCTGCCTCAACTAATGCACATCGTGTACACGTTTTGGCGGAGCAAGTTCAGCGAGCTGTCATTGACGGGGTCAAGGAAGCCAAATATATTTCGCTGGCTATTGATGAGTCCACTGACAACACGGATATCTCACAGTTGTGCGTTTTTGTCAGATACTATGATGGCAAAGATTTCCGAGAAGAGCTGCTGGCATTGCTTCCACTCGAGCACAACACCACTGCTGACATCATCTTTGGAAAACTGGAGGATTTTTTTAAAAGTCATGGATTGTCCCTGAATAAAATCAACCTGACAGTGACAGATGGTGCACCTGCCATGATTGGAAAAAATAAGGGTCTGGTGAGCAGAATAAAGACTGTCGCTCCTAAAACTAACGCACTCCATTGTATCATCCATCAAAGTGTGCTGTGCGCAAAGCTAAGTGGGGAGCTCAAAGAGGTGATGGAAAAAACAATGAAAATTATTAACCACATCAGAGGAACTTCAAGCACGCAGCACCGCCTGTTCCACAAATTCGTGCTGGAATCCCAGGCTTCTCATGATGACCTGTTACTCCACAATGACGTGCGTAGTAGTGGATTTTTTAAAACAAAGTAAGTCCAAAGCGGCAGCTGACCATCTCCGCATCTTGCAAGACATGGGATACATGTGCAACGTTGCATTTTTAACAGACATTTTCTCCCATTTAAATACACTTAATCTACAGCTGCAAGGAAAAGAAAAATTAGTGGTGGATTTGGTAGAAAAACTTGAAGCCTTTGGGAACAAACTTGATCTGTTCCACGCAGATTTGTTGTCAGGGAGGCTGCTGCACTTCAACACACTGAAGACGGTGGGAGAAGGCAACGTAACAGACAAGATGAAGATATTTATCACACAATTAAAAGACAACTTCTCTGCTAGATTTGATGACTTTTTTATTTCCAGGGATGTCATTGGATTTGTGCGTGACCCATTCACCATCACCTCAAGTGGAGAATTCTCCACAAACGCGGTGAAAATGCTGCAGTTGGACGAGGCAGCCATTCAGAGCGAGCTGGCTGAAATTCAGGCCGCAGGCGACATGAAGGCTGCTCTCAGTGGTGCTGAAAGCCTGAGCGCGTTTTGGATATCTTGTCCCGAGGTCTATGGCACATTGAAGACGCTGGCTATGTATGTGCTCACCATGTTCGGTTCAACCTACACCTGTGAGGCTGCGTTCTCCAAGATGAACTCGATTAAAACGCACAAGAGGAACCGTCTGTCAACCCAGTCTTTGAAGGACTGTTTGTGCATAAGTCTGACAGCGGCCAAGCCTGATGTGAAAAAGTTAGTGTCAGAGGGGAAATGTAAATTCAGCCATTGATTAATTAGTGTTATAGTAGTCCATTTCAGCCTTGTGATTTGATTTCGCTATAGCCCACTTAACGTTTTATTTGCTGTGCGAACAATATTTGTGACCTGATTTGTTCTGGTTCCAGGCTATTTATTTACCATGCTATTTTAAATTGTGCCAGATCGTTTTTTCCTCCTTTTTTAGTCCTGAGGAGTTTGCTAGTTCCAAGCATGTTGTTGAGACTTTGAAATAAAAAACAAATGTTAAGTAAGGGCATGAGGAAAAGTTATGTTTTAAAAAAAACTGTGTGAAACAATAAATACAAAACAGTGTAACGAGTCTGTCCTCATTTTGGGGTGTAGCCTAAATAGAGTCATAAATGGTGGTGATTACTGAGAAGAGACTCAGTTGTTGCTGCTTTTAGTTGCTTTAATAGTGTAGAATAGGCCTACATATTTTCTCTTTGATCCTCACAATTTTGGAATCCAGTCGCAGGCCGGATCGAACGGCTTGGCGGGCCGCATTCGGCCCGCGGGGCGCCAGTTGATGATCACTGGTCTACATGTTGACGCTTCTTCTTGAGTCTCTCAATCTTTGTCTAACTCCGTTTTGAACATTTTTTCAATTTATCTGTGAGAGATAATCGAAGCTGCAAAGAACGAGCTGTTGAAGCTCCGCCCTCTGTGCCGGGATCAGCAGCTCATTTGCATTTAAAGGGACAGACAAAAATTATCCGTTTTTGCTCACCCTTAAAAGTGACAATTTTAACATGCAGTATGAAGTATCCGTGTGGTATTTTGAGCTAAAACTTCACATACACAGTCTGGGGACATCAGAGATTTATTTTACATCTTGTTAAAAGGGCATTATACCACTCTTTAATCTTTGTAATATATATTGTGATAGGCAGGCGTTTATCAGAGGTTTATTAGAGGACTTGGCTAAGCCTTTGAGTAGCAACCCAACAGAAGGTACGGTGAAAATACTTGTATAATTAGGATTAAAATACTTGCGTAATTTTGAATGCCTGCGAGCAATCTACGAATTGAAGAAATATTTAAATTACGATTTTCGTAATTGTAGACGAGGAAGGAACAACCAGCCGTCATCAGGATGGGAAATAGTGGAATCTGAAAAGAAAAGCAAAACATTATAAACGAAGACCAAGCAGAAGTAAGCTTTTAAACTGGAAGGATCCACGCCTTTAGTGATGTACGGTCTAGCTGGATTGAGCAGATCGACTAATTTAACATTATCTCTGCTGGGGAGGGCAGGGTGATGGATCCGGGTTGGCTGAAGAGCAAAGCCATCTGAAAGGCTGGAAACAAAAGCGCGTAGCTATGGTAATGCAGTGGATTACAAGCCTCCAGGAATGAGCGCGACCTTAATTATAAAATGAAAGACAACTGATTGCCAGATTAACGTCTCAGGAATGGCATGATCTGATAAAATCATCTCACATTATCTTGCAGACACCTAATTCAGGTGTTTCAACCGCTGAATTAGGTCAATAAAACAGCTTGAGAACAATGTCACGTGACGTAACATTTACCTCAGGAAAGCCATTTAATGACCACAGCATAGCTTGAAATATTAACTATAGAGAGGAGTATTTTGCTAAATATATGCCCTATGTTACATAATATATTTGTAAATATTTGTATATATTTGTTATAAAAATATTATAACTTTATTATTATAAAAATGCATTATATTTATTTGAGTTGGTAATTTTAACTTTTAATAATAGTAGGCAGCTCACTGTACACTGCATTCCAAATTATCATCCAAATTGGAATTAAGTGTCATAAACATTAAATATTTTGTTTTTCAATCAAACTCATGGATGGTATTGTCTCTTTGGATCACTGAAATCAATCTCAGACACCTGTGATGATTAGTTTGCCAGGTGAGCCCAGTTAAAGGAAAAATACCTAAGAAGGATGTTCCACATTATTAAGCAGGCCACAGATTTCAAGCAATATAGGAAAGAAAAAGGATCTCTCTGCTGCAGAAAATCGTCAAATAGTGCAATGCCTTGGACGAGGTATGAAAACATTAGATATTTCACGAAAACTTCAGCGTGATCATCGTACTGTGAAGAGATTTGTGGCTGATTCAGAGCACAGATGGGTTTGTGCAGGTAAAGGCATAATGAGGAAGGTTACTGCCAGACAAATTCATCGGATTAAGAGAGCCGCTGCTAAAATGCCATTGCAAAGCAGCAAACAGGTATTTGAAGCAGCAAAACAGCAGCTCCCGCAAACCTCAAGGTGTAGGATCCTCCAGAGGCTTGCAGTTGTGCACAAACCTACTATTTGGCCACCCCTAACCAATGCTCACAAGCAGAAACGGTTGCAGTGGGCCCAGAAATACATGAAGACTAATTTTCAAACAGTCTTGTTTACTGATGATGAGTGCCGTGCAACCCTGGATGGCCCAGATGGATGGAGTAGTGGATGGTTGGTAGATGGCCACCAAGTCCCAATAAGGCTGTGACGCCAGCAAGGAGGTGGCGGAGTCATGTTGTGGGTCGGAATCATGGGGAGAGAGCTGGTAGGCCCCTTTAGGGTCCCTGAAATGATCTCTGCAAATTATATAGAGTTTCTGACTGACCACTTTCTTCCATGATACAAAAAGAAGAACCGTGCCTTCCGTAGCAAAATCCTCTTCATGCATGACAATGCACCATCTCATGCTGCAAAAAATACCTCTCATTGGCTGCTATGGGCATAAAAGGAGAGAAACTCATGGTGTGGCCCCATCCTCCCCTGACCTCAACCCTATTGAGAACATTTGGAGCATCCTCAAGCAAAAGATCTATGAGGGTGGAAGGCAGTTCGCATCAAAACAGCAGCTATGAGAGGCTATTTTGACATCCTGCAAAGAAATTCAAGCAGAAACTCTCCATAACCTCACAAGTTCAATGGATGCAAGAATTGTGAAGGTGATATCAAAGAAGGGGTCCTATGTTAACATGTAACTTGCCCTGTTAAGATTTGTTTGATTGAATTAGCTTTGATTTCAGTAAATATGACCTCCTAATGCTGCAAATTCAACAAATTATCATTTTCATTTCTTTACAACCTATAAAATGTGTTCAAACTCTGTTGTGCATAATAATTTGGAACAGTGCATTTTGAGTTTTTTATTTTCGTTGGGTGGTTTGTTCAATGAAATTCGACTTACACCCTAACGGTTAGTGACTTGAAAAGTATACTGACTGTCATTTGCATCGACTATTTAGGAAAATCAGTGAAAAATATCATTTGCATAATAATTTGGAATGCGGTGTATGTTTACAGCATTAGTGAGAGATTTGTTTCCTTGAGAAAAATTAACATGTAGCTATAACTTTACCTGATATTTATCCACATTAATTGATGTAAACATTTTCACATGTTGTTACTAATCTTAATGATATTTTGTTTAGTCACCAAATGTTTTGACAATCACAATACACTTATTGTGATGTAAGTTTTTAGTCATAGGCTGCCGCATGTTAACGGGTAACCCTGCAGTTTTTCGTAAAATAAGTTTTCTGTAGAATACAAATATTGTTATTATTTTCTAATTATTTAATTGTTACATTTATTCTTACATGCTATATTTTTATTTTTAATATTGAAAGTGTTATTTCAATAGTAATATTTCTTATTTAGTTAATATTTTATTTAGCAATAATAAATAATAATAATAATAAATATAGCTGCAAGCAGCGATACAAGGCCAAACCCCTGAAGCAGCAGCAACAGCAGTGCAGAGCCAGAAGAACAAAAACATGAAAGATAATGAACATACATGAAAAAACAGCTGGTTCTGAAGTACAAAAGACAATGACCTCAAAATGAACAGGAGTTCAGATGAGAATGAACACAGAATGAACAAAACATACTTATTTCTAATCCAAGAGAAAGAAATATTAGTACAATGCTTGAATAATAAAGGAATTGAAATGACACAATATTCCAAAAAAATTTTCTAAAATCATCCGTATGCAGAACTCAAACCCACTATCTCTGGATCTAATGCCTGTCACTTAACTTGTTGCGCCACTGGGAAGACGTGCATGCACCAAGAGGCCAATGTTCCATAGTACATGTGAGAATCAACTCAAAATGAAGAATTTTTATATAAATGCTCAACATGTCTTATTTATTGAGTTCCTTCTCAGATAGACACCATGTCTGGAACTGAAGCAACCTTTGCACTACTTCTGGCCACAGTACCTATTGCGGTTTGGGCATGTGCCACACAGGATTCGAACCCACGACCTGAGTAGTTCAGGGCTCGTGGCACATGGTTTAGCAACTTGCACCACTCGGTTGAAGCTGATTTACCAAACTGCCGAGGACAGGCTTCAGTGTAAGAATTAGCACAGAAAAGCATGTTAACCAGATGTATACCAGAGCATGCTAAGCTATCTTATGCTAATGTAGCTTATGGTTAATCTGATAGCTGAAGAGCCACAATGCATTCGTAAGTATAGAATTGAATATCATGATATTACATTGTAATGGCAATGTCCTTGTTTTTTTTTCTATTATAGCGCCACCAAGTGGTGCAGTTCCACCGCTTTTTTTTATGTGTTCTCAGATTGAGACAAAACATGTGTGTCTCAAATTTGTTGAAAATATCTCACTTTGTTTTAGAGTTATAGACATTTATATGTATGAGAGCATAAAAAATGACCCATGGGTGACTTTGATTGGATTTTTTTTGCCACTTACAATCAAAATTTTGACATTTAGGCTTTTAATCATTATCAACGACCTATGTTTCCAAACTTCCTACGGTGCTTCCGCGCTGATGGCTTACACCCAAGTAGAATCGGGGCAGATCTTCTGTCGGATAACATCTCCAAGATTTTAAATACCATTTGACTAGTAACCAAAAATCCAAATCACAGTCTCTAATGCACCAATTTAGTTGATATTAATACTAGTGTAGAACATTGCATAGAAACTGTGTCTATTCCTCGTTTACTAAGATCAAATAATAAATCTACTGCGGGATCTAGAAAAAATCTAATTGTTATTAAAACAAAAAATCTCGCTATTAGTGAACAAAAACAATTTCTAAAGCTAGGTCTTCTAAACATTAGATCGCTCACACCTAAGGCGGTTATTGTAAATGAAATGATCACAGATAATAATTTCGATGTACTGTAACCTGGCTTAAACCAAATGATTATTTTGGTCTAAATGAGTCTACTTTGTTGCAACAATCTACAGAGATATCCTTAATGTTACTCAGAAAACTCGTCATAGGTTTAATTCGTTTGAAGTGCTAAATGTTACGCTCTTAGATGTAAGAAAAAAATCCCTATTATCTCTAGCATTGACTACCGTATATAGACCTCCAGGGCCTTACGCCAATTTCTTAAAAGAGTTTGCTGACTTTCTATCAGATCTTTTGGTCAACGTCGATAAAGCATTAATTGTTGGAGATTTTAACATACACGTAGATAATTTAAATGATGCGTTAGGGGCTGCGTTTACAGATTTATTAAACTCCTTCGGGGTCAAGCAAAACGTCACCGGACCAACTCATCGTCTTAATCATACACTCGATTTAATTATATCATATGGAACCGATCCAACCGATATAGATATCATTCCACAAAGTGATGATGTCACTGACCATGACTTGGTAACTTGCATATTACGCACTGCTGTAATATGTCATGCTGCGCCACGTTATCGACCAGGTAGAACAATTCGTCCATCCACCATAGATCATTTCTCAAATAGCTTATCTGATCTGTCTCAGCTGCTGCCTGAACCCAAACAAACAGATGAATTAGACGAACTAACTAGCACTATGAGCACCATTCTCTCTAGAACATTGGATATTGTTGCACCCATTAGATTAAAAAAGGTCAGAGAAAAAAGTATAGCACCATGGTACAATAATACTACGTATGTTTTAAAGAGAGAACCCCGTAATTTAGAGCGTAAATGGAAAAAAACTAATTTAGAGGTCTTTAGAATCGCGTGGAAAGACAGTATGTCACTTTATAAAAAGGCACTTAAAACGGCCAGGGCTGAGCACCTCAGCAAATTAATAGAAAACAACCGAAATAATCCAAGGTTTTTATTTAATACCGTGGCTAGACTAACAAATAAACAGACGTCGTCTGAACAAAATACCTCGTTACAGTTTAGTAGTAATGATTTCATGAACTTCTTCACCGAGAAAGCATCAGAATCAAAATCGTAAACGTTCAATCTTTGCTCGCGCCTTATAATTCGGCCGCAATTATCACCCCGCAAGAACAATTACAATGCTTTACAACCATAGAACAAAAAGAGTTAAATTAACTTATCACTTCATCTAAAACAACAACATGTTTATTAGATCCTATACCAACTGAACTACTGAAAGAAGTGTTACCTATAGTGGAAGAGCCTCTTCTCAATATTATTAACTCATCTTTATCTTTAGGTCATGTTCCAAGAACGTTCAAGCTGGCAGTTATAAAACCTTTTTATTAAGAAACCACAATTAGATCCGAATAACCTAGCAAATTACAGACCCATTTCGAATCTTCCATTTATGTCAAAAATATTAGAAAAAGTTGTGACCGCTCAACTCGGCTCTTTCTTGCAAGAAAACGACATCTATGAAAAGTTTCAGTCTGGATTCAGGCCACATCATAGCACTGAAACTGCGCTTGTTAGAATCACAAATGATTTACTTTTAGCTTCGGACCAAAGCTGTATCTCAGTACTAGTTTTACTTGATCTTAGTGCTGCGTTCGATACTATAGATCACACAATACTCTTAGATCGACTACAAAATTACACTGGTGTTCAAGGACAAGCATTAAGCTGGTTCAGGTCATACTTATCTGACCGCTACCATTTCGTCTACTTAAATGGAAAAAAATCGATTATAACTTCGGCAAACTATGGAGTGCCGCAGGGATCTGTGTTAGGCCCTTTATTATTCTTAATATATATGCTGCCACTTGGTAATATTCTAAGGAAACATGGAATTAGTTTCCATTGTTATGCTGATGACACTCAAATATATATTTCATCACGGCCAGATGAATACGCTAAATTATCCAAATTGACAGATTGTGTTAAAGATATAAAAGACTGGATGACGCGTAATTTTCTTTTATTAAATCCAGACAAGACAGAGGTAATACTTATCGGTTCTAAAAACCGTCCACAAAACCTTTCACAGCACGACTTTAACATAGTAGGATGCCCTGTTACTTTATCCGCTACAGTAAAAGACCTGGGTGTTACATTAGACTGCAACCTGTCTTTTGAAAAGCACATTTCATATGTTACAAAAACTGCCTTTTTCCACCTTAGAAACATCGCTAAGCTACGTAATATGCTATCAGTCTCTGATGCAGAAAAGTTAGTTCATGCATTCATGACCTCGAGACTAGATTACTGTAATGCTTTATTAGCTGGTTGTCCTGCATCTTCAATAAACAAGCTACAGTTAGTCCAAAATACAGCCGCTAGAGTTCTTACTAGATCAAGAAAATATGATCATATAACACCGATTTTATCATCACTTCATTGGTTACCTATAAAGTTCCGTATTAAATACAAGGTATTGCTTTTGACTTATAAAGCTCTAAATGGTTTAGCTCCAGTCTATTTAACGGATCTTCTATCGCCTTACAATCCATTGCGCTCTTTAAGATCACTAAATTCGAGGCTTCTGGTCATTCCTAGGATATCCAGATCCACCAAAGGAGGCAGAGCATTTTCACATTTAGCTCCGAAGCTCTCGAATAGCCTTCCTGATATTGTTCGTAGCTCAGACTCAAAATCAAATCAAATCCTTTTATTGTCACACAACCATATACACAAGTGCAACAGTGGGTGAAATTCTTGGGTGCAATTCCGAGCAACATAGCAGTCGTGACAAATTACTCAAAGTACCATATACATTATAAAAACAATAAATAATATACAATATACAATATACACAATATACAGAATACAAAATACAAAAAGGTATTTATACATACAATAGATACACATATTGGTGAAATATGTATGTAGTTTACAGTAGGTTATGTTGTGCTGTGTTGGCAGTTAGACTGTTATGGTTGTTGATCATGAGGGATCAAGAGTTTAGAAGTCTTATTGCATGGGGGAAGAAGCTGTTCCGGAGTCGGCTGGTGTGTGTGCTGATGCTGCGGTACCGCCGGCCTGATGGTAGCAGTGAGAGCAGCCCATGGCTCGGACGGCTAGAGTCTCTGATGATCCTCCGAGCTTTCTTCACACACCGCCTGGAATATATATCCTGGAGGGAGGGAAGCTCACCTCCGATGATGCGGCTGGCAGTGCGCACCACCCTTCGCAGGTCTTTGCGGTTGCGAGCGGTAGTGTTGCCGTACCAGGCAGTGATGCAGCCAGTCAGGATGCTCTCGACGGTGCCGGTGTAGAACTGTGTGAGGATGCGGCGGTTCATTCCAAACTTCCTCAGCCGTCTCAGGAAGAAGAGGCGCTGATGAGCCTTCTTCACGACGGCCTCAGTGTGGACGGACCATGTGAGTTCCTCTGTGATGTGGACACCGAGGAACTTGAAGCTGTTGACTCTCTCCACCGGAGCTCCATTGATGGTGATTGACTCGCTCTCCCAGTTTAAAACTAGACTGAAGACGCATCTATTTAGCCAGGCATTCATATAAATTTTTTATCTTACAGTTACTGTAAATTCGGCCTCTAGTTCATAAACGCCAGAGGAGAACTGGCCCCCGACTGAGGCTGGGTTCTCCCAAGGTTTTTTTTTCTCCATTGGGTCATCTGATGGGGTGTTAGGACACCATTAGGTCACTGGATGGAGTTTTTCGGTTCCTTGCTCTGTTGCCTTTGGCTTGCTCAGTTGGGGATATTCAAATTAATTAATCAATCATACCATTGATCAGCTCTACCAAACTTGGATGTCTTTTTTCCAGTAATAAACAAACATTGTTAAGTTGTTTTGATTGATACTGTGAAGCAGCTTTGATACAATCTGTATTGTGAAAAGTGCTATATAAATATATTTGACTTGACTTGACTTCACTTGACTTGGTTTTGTCTCGATTGGTCTAATGGTTTTGAAGATATTGGCAAATGTGTTTTAAGCGCTAATTTACAACATTGCACTAACCATAAGGCAAAACCTAGAATGTTTGGTATCGTTAGACTCGTCAAGGATTCAGGAATGTAAGGAGATGACTCCCGAGAAAATAAGTCAACCAAATCCAAAGTTATAAGCACTTTACGCACTTTCAGTGCTTGGCCCCTAATTATTATAAGTCATACTAATATATCAGCACAAAGTTTTTGTAAATTTTAACCAGGAAAAAAATCGCAATTAGATTTTTCCCCCCAAATTGTGCAAGTCTAGAAGTTATGATGATCATGAATATTCAAACTGTTCTCACTGAGGCCTTAAATCTCACCATATATTTTCATAATGAACTGAAATTATTTTTAAACTTCATAACATAAGAGGTTTTTAATGGTGTGTTTTGCGCCATTGCGTTGGCGCAAAGTATTTGTCAAACAAACTAAACTTATTAGTCTAATGGTAATAGGTATTATAATCTGTTTGGACCAGTAAAAAAATAAAATCAGTCATTTCCAATATACACTGCTTAATTGCCTTTTTATTTGAAGGTGCATCTTTTACAGTTGTTCAAACAAAGGTAGAGAGAAGGGTGTGAGTTCAAATAAATCAGTATGCTAAAACATACTCTCTAAGCTCATTTTGTTGGATCATTTAGAATTTAGGCAAAAACTAAAAATTAGGTAGTTTTAAAATGTTGTCTCACTTCAACTTAAGTTGTATATAAATCGTTATATTCCCAATACCTTTCATGCAAAGAAAAAATCTCAAAGAGTTGTTCAAATAATTATAATTTTAAACAGGATGGGACAATAGTACTATAAGAGGTTTTAGGGCCTTCTGTCACGGTTGATGAATTCGCTGTCTCCTTTCTCGTCTCGTGTGTGTGTGGGCGTGATCGCTGATCAGCCGCTGTTGATCATCAGCGGCCTCTATTTAAGCTCATGGTGTTTCGTCTTGTGTTTGTCAGATCGTTGTTGGATGTTCTGTGTATCCTGCCCGTCTGTTCCAGTTCCTGTGTTCTTGTTCATCCTGCACTTCGCTCCGTCTGCTTCCTGTTCTCTGGTCTCCATTCTAGTGATGGCAAGAGGAGGCTTCCTGAACCACTGAGACCTCGCAGACCATTGCTTCACCCAAAGGTTCATTACTCAAAGCTTCATTCAGCATTTCTCACTAGTGACACCTAGCTACTGTGCAAAGAAGTAGCAGACAAATTAATTTATTCTGAACCAATGACCCGAGCAGACCATACAGACCATCCGCAATATGAACAACAAACGTGACTGTGTTGAGTGCAGTGCTTATGGTGGAGGGAGTGTAATAAAACAAATTGCAACAGAAAAGTGTGGGGTGGTAAAGGTTAAGAATCGTTTCTGGTGATTTTGTGCATAGAACTGTTACTATTTTTTGTGCAGTGTTGTGCTTATGGGACTGGGGATGTAGAGGAACGAAGGAAGGATTAAAAATTATTTTTATTGAGGAACAGAATTTTTTCAAGTATGTTGGGGTGTAGACGATTCCTCTTCTTGGACAGAACCTCTCCAGCCTTGGAAAAGATCCTTTCAGATGGAACAGAGGATGCAGGTAAACATAAAAATGCCAGTGTCAGCTGGTATAAATGAGGATACTGATGTTTATGTTGAGCCCAATATACCAGTGGATCCTCAGATCTTGTGAGATTCACTTCAGATAAATATCGGTCCACTTCTACAGTAGCATCTGCTGTTGCACTTGAGCTCATTCTACTGTGTTCAACCGTTCTATCCAGCAGATGCCAAAGGTCACCTAACAATAGAGGTACAAAGAAAAAAACTCCATTAACAATGGTTCACAGTACTAATCACTAATGTTGTCACAGTCCTCGTCTGCACCAGTCTGTCTTCGTCTTCACTACACTTCCCAGTATCCTCCTTGTCTCCACACCTGAACTCACTCCCTCATTATCCACCTGTTCCTCGTCATCATCATCTGTGTCACCTGTCCTCACCTCATTAGTGTTCATTTGTACTTGTATTTAGTTGCCTTCTGTTCAGTTAGTCCTTGTCGGTTGTTAGTCGTATTTGGTGTTGTTAAATGTGAGTGATCCTGCCCATCTTCCTACCTGTCTGAACCTGTGAGTGTTACTTTGAAGTAAACTGTCTAAATTGGAGCTTTTGCCTTTGAGTCCTTCTTCAACCCGCACTGCATTGTGACAAATGTGAACATTCACACAACAAAGACATAGGATTGGCCTGCTTCTGAAGAGGCTGGCAGCTGAGTTGGGGGTGTATTGGTGGAAGCAGAATGGAGACCAGAACTTCTGATTACAGTAGCGCATTCAGATTTTAATCTTGATACGCCTTTTTGCAGTTTCCCTTGACTTAAGAATCCCAGTTTTTTTAATCTGGGATCCAATAACGTGGGTATGGTCATCACACTTATTGATTCTAATTGTACTGCTTGTTCCCTGACCCTCTGTACAAGGCTGTCACCCAGCTACCTTGTTAGATTGGACTTCAGGCCTTCTAGCTTACTCGTTACAGCATGATTAAGCATCTTCATCAAAGGAATCACTTTGGAGGCAGACACCCTTTTCTCTCCCAAAAGCTCTACTGTAGCCTGGCGGACAGGGGCAAGAACATGTAAAGCATCCTGGACTGCCTCGTACTCCGGGGCTGTAGGAGGGGTGATGTCGGTCTTTAGAGAGGCCAGAGCTGCCCCCACTGGCTCTCTCAGATGATATAGACGTTCCAGCATTTTATAAGTGTTGTTTCAGCGAGTGTCCACTTCAATTATCCTTTTCAGAACTGGTCTCCCCATCTGCTCCTGTACTTGGGCCAGTCTCTCTTTTGCTGTAGTGCTGGTTCGGAAATAGGTCACAAGTTTCCTACATTTGGTTCGAATGTCGTTGAAGCTACTGATGTCATCAAAAGATTTCCTCACAATAAGGTTTAGTGCATGTGCAATGCATATCGCATGCCTAACATTCAGTGATCGTACATGCTATCATGTTGGCTGCAGCATCAGTTACCAGGCACTGAACTTTATCCTTTATGCCCCACTCCTCCATGAGCTTGATATGTCCAGTAGCCAAGTTCTCAGCAGTATGGCTCTTAGGGAAATGCTGTACACCTAGTAAAATAGTGCAGAGCTTGTCATTGTCATCTATAAAATGGCAAGTTACTGCTAGGTAGGCATCCATGTTTAGCGATGTCCACATGTCAGAGGTAAGGCTTATAGCCTGAACTTTCTGCAACTGTTCTCTGGCCTTCTCCTTAGCCTCCTTGTACTTATGATCAACCATGACCTTCAAAGCCTGTGGATAAAAATAAATGCAGTTACTCTTACTTTTAACTTCTTAAATAATGATGAACCACTTTATTAATCACATACCTTTCTAGATGGGATAACATAAGTGGGATCCAACACATGCAGGAGCTCCCTAAACCCATCATCATCCACAATGGAAAAGGGTTGGGAGTCCTTGATGACCATGTTCACCAAGGCCTCATTCACCATTTCTTTTTTGGAATCTATAATAAAATAAAATGCAGGTGTATTGTAGGAGCCTAAAACATTATTTAAATAATGTTTTTTAATGATTATTATCAATTACTTTGACTACTGTGTGGATGGTTAGTAGTTTTTGCATGTTTGTGCAGTGCTCGATAATGCCTGAGCATGGAGGAGATGTTATTACTGTATGTCAGCTCCTTTAGGCACAGCAAGCATTTCACCTTGAAACATAAATGAATAGACATGAAATATAATACAGCCATATAGTGAGGATTATTATATCAAGACAGTAAAATAATAATAATAATACAAATTGTGTTTGTACCTTATTGTGAGCAACCATTTAAAAAAACTCCCAGACAGGGGAGTATTTCCTCTTTCTTGCAGGCTCCATTACAAGGAAAAAGGAAGAGGTCACAAAAAGCAAACAATTCCAAAAGGGTAATCCAAATCAAAAAGCAGTCTAGTCCAAATCCAAAAATCCAAAGGAATCCAAATAATCTTATCTAATTAATATAACAATACTATAATATAGCTACTATAACTAATACTAACAATATACTATAACTAATCTAACCTGATATAATGTAATAATATACAGCCCTAACACATATACTGCACAATAACGACAATGAAACAACTCTCTAACTCTGACTTTCTGACTCGCTGACACTACTACAACTGATTCTACTACTCCTGACAACACCCACAAGGTGCCGCGAGTTTCGAACCCCCTTTATCCGGAAATGACACTCAAACCGAACCGATGACGTATCCACACAAACTGAGGCCTTGTTTGTCACTAGTCACGTGATTTTCACGTTAACAACACAAGCCTCGAATCGCGGCTTCATCTGGCACGCCCATTTTTGCTCGACACAAGCTCCGACGCCTCGCTTCAAATGTCACATCACTACTCCATTCCATTTCCCTGATCTCCCGAACTACGATCTACCCTTTCATCATCATCATCTTCACCCTCATCATTCCATCTAGATCGGGTTGTACCTCAGCGTCTCTGTGCTGCCTTGTGCATTTCTCAGCGGACTTCACTACCATCAGCTACCATACTCACTCAATAAATATACTTTACTTGCAACTTGATCTTCTGTTTATTTTCCTGACAGAACGATCTGACCAAGAATGGATCCAGTGAGTAATCCGAAACCTGGGTGAGTTCTTATCCAAGAGCATTTCCAGAATGGACCATCAAGAGGAAAATCTGGCCGTCGGTACAAGGATGTGCGGTACAAGCCTTGGTAGCACAGGTGTCCGAGCACACCCAACAGCTTCAACATCTAGCTGGTCCCACTGCGCCCAGCCCACCACTTGTTCCCCCCACTTCACCAGCACCCAGCTGCCAACTTGAACCACGTCTTCCCACTCCGGAGTTATATACTGGTGAGCCTAATTATTGTCGGGTATTTTTAACCAAATGTTCGCTATTCTTCTCCCTTCAGCCACAAACTTTCTCCACAGAGGAATCTAAGGTGGCTCTGGTTCTTACACTACTGATTGGAAGAGCGGCTCTGTGGGGAACTGCGGTGTGGGAGAATCGACATCATTACTGTTCCTTGTTCCAGTAAAATAAAAATAAATAATAATAAAATAATAATAGTAATAATAATGCAATATACTTTTTAGCGCCACTTTATGTATCTGTTGGCCAATCAAGTCTGTCACTGTTTGCGACGCTCGCAGCCAGTATCATTGCGCTTCTGGACTAAACTGTAAGTAGCTTCCAAAATAGGTGAATTAGAAAATATATAACAATGACACATGAAAAATGATTGATTATGCCAATAAGTTGTGTTGTGTTGCCCCAAGTGCCTTTAACATGTGCTTATTGGCCCCACAACATTGTCCTATGCAATTTGCCAACTGTTCAATGGGTAAAGTTTAGATTTTAGTATTAAATGCTAGGTTATGGTTGGGGTTGCCGTGTGTGTGTGTGTGTTTTATGTGCCAGCCTTTTTGCCTCTGAAATCTCTTCATCTGTTCTCTGTTAAAAAAATATATCATGTCTACCTGATGTTATGTGTGTGTGTTGTGTAGATTTCAAAATGTCTCCAATGAAGTTTAAGCCTTGCCCCTCCTGCCAAGCACCTAACCAGGGGCCTCATGTACAAAGACTTGCGTTGAATTCATACTAAAACATTGCGTACGGACAAAGCTGTAAATGTGCGTACGCACAAAAAAAACAGATGTATGAATCTCTGCGTAAGAAGGATCCCACGCATATTCTCTTTGTACATCCCAATTAACGTAAAATTGAGCGCACATGCATGAGCACAACGCCCCACCCAGTCTCCTCCCTCAATTAAATTAATTTAAATATGGTAATTAGTCCAATTTGGCAAAAGAAACCTGCAAGAACATGGCTAAAGCAAGCAAGAAACGAAATTTCACTGAAAATGAATTAGAGGTGCTACTATCAGAGGTAGAAACAAGAAAAAATATGTTATTTGGAACTTTGTCCTCTGGAATTAATAACAAAAGAAAGAAAAAAGAGTGGGAGAGTTTGTCTGATGCCGTCAACGCGGTGGGATCTGAGAGTCGCACCGTAAATGAGCTGAAGAAGAAATGGTCTGACATAAAGGTGGAAGTTAAGCGGAGAGTGTGGGCAGAACAGGCGGTGGTACAGAGGCCGATGAACTGACACCCTTTGATCAGAGAGTTGCCTCTATTGTAGGAGACACGTTAATCTCTGGAATCGTATCCGTTGATGTGGGAGACTCGGATATACTACAGGACTGCCAGCAAGGTGACTAATTTAAAATGTATTTCCTTAACTTTGATACTGTAGCAATGTTCAGGGAAGAAGGAGGCGGGAACCGGCGAACATTCAAACATACTTTATTTAAAATAAAACAAACAAACCAAAATACCGCCAGCAGCCCCTCGCGGACGACTGCTGGCTACCGAAAATAAACATAACTGCCAGCAGCCCCTCGCGGACGACTGCTGGCTAAAATAAAATACAAAAACCAAAACACAACGTAAAACCAGGCCTGTTCCTCTCTCGATCATCAACGTCGTCGCTCCCCCTTTATGCTTCCGCTCCTCCATGAGAGATGCGAGACCGGTGTGCTACCCAGGTGTTGCTCATTAGCAATCGCACCACCGGCCTTGCGCCGTTCTCTCACGTCCCTCGGCCGTCCTTCGCCACATACCCCCATCTCCCCTCACAGGCCGGGGGGTACCCACGAGCCTGTGCCTACTCCCCCCCGGCGGCGGCGATCCCTGGGGGGTATGGACCGACAAGCCAAGGGGAAACGGAGACGGAAGCATGAGGAGCGACAGATCGAGAGAAAAAAAAAACAAACTTAGTCCGGTTCCCACAACGCGCTGCCATCTGGTCCCCCACCAGCTGGGCGATCTCCTCCGCGGTGCCTGGCGGTGACGCTGGGTAGCCCTCGGTGGACGGCTCGACGCTCCTCCACCGCCCGGTGGACGGCGACGGCTCCTTGGGCTCTAGGGCAGACGGTAGGAGTTCCCGCTCCCTGCTCCTCCCCTTTTTCTGGTGGACGGCAGCAGGCTCCAGCCCACGGCGAGCGGCGGCGACTCCCCCGCTCCCTCCCGGACGGCAGCCGCCCCTCCAACTCCCAGGCGGCCGGCAGCGAGCTCGACCGTCCCCTCGGCAACTCATTCCAGCGCACCGCCTCGAGCGTCCATGGCCGCGAGTCCCCCGCTCCCTGCTCCTCCCCTCGTTCGGCAGATGGCAGCAGGCTCCGGCCCACGGCGAGCGGCGGCGACTCACGCACCATGCTCGATGGCACCGCGGATTCCCCACAGCGGCGAGGACTCTCTGACAGCGCGTTCCTCCCTCTTCCCGGATTTCGGCACCAGTGTAGCAATGTTCAGGGAAGAAGGAGGCGGGAACCGGCGAACATTCAAACATAATTTATTTAAAATAAAACAAACTAACCAAAATACCGCCAGCAGCCCCTCGCGGACGACTGCTGGCTACCGAAAATAAACATAACTGCCTGCAGCCCCTTGCGGACGACTGCTGGCTAAAATAAAATACAAAAACCAAAACACAACGTAAAACCAGGCCTGTTCCTCTCTCGATCATCAACGTCGTCGCTCCCCCTTTATGCTTCCGCTCCTCCGTGAGAGATGCGAGACCGGTGTGCTACCCAGGTGTTGCTCATTAGCAATCGCACCACCGGCCTCGCGCCGTTCTCTCACTTCCCTCGGCCGTCCTTCGCCACAGATCCATATAGCCTACCAGCCACCATTTAATTTTAAAATGCATGCAATGTAGCAAAAATTACACCAGAGATTTTACGTATCCACTGCTTTATTGCAAATGCGTGTACCCATTAATAAGCAACAGATTCAAATGACTGTTAACATGTGCCTGTGTTTATTTGGACTTAGGAACTGCAGGAACAACAGCAGGAACGTCCACTGACACGCACTCAGAGTCTGCACCACCCGAACAGCCAGAGCCCATTCAGTCCAGCGTCTCCGGTGTCTCTAATGTTTCCCCCAGTGCTGAAGACCGTCCATCTGGGCGCGTCTTGACGCATGCTGTTCTGGAGTCATATCTCATATCTCCATAGCTTGTTGACGCTTGTCAAACGTACGGGGAGCTTGTGGACGCTTGTTGATGCTTGTCAAACGTACGGGGAGCTTGTGGACGCTTGTGGGCGCTTGTCAAACGTACGGGGAGCTTGTGGACACTTGTGGATGCTTGTCAAACGTACGGGGAGCTTGTGGACACTTGTCAAACGTACGGGGAGCTTGTGGAAGCTTGTCAAACGTACGGGGACGTTGTGGGCGCTTGTCAAACGTATGGGGAGCTTGCGGACACTTGTGGACGCTTGTCAAACGTACGGGGAGCTTGTGGACACTTGTCAAACGTACGGGGAGCTTGTGGAAGCTTGTCAAACGTACGGGGAGCTTGTGGACGCTTGTCAAACGTACGGGGAGCTTGTGGACACTTGTTGACGCTTGTCAAACGTACGGGGAGCTTGTGGACGCTTGTGGATGCTTGTCAAACGTACGGGGAGCTTGTGGACACTTGTTGACGCTTGTCAAACGTACGAGGAGCTTGTGGACGCTTGTCAAACGTACGGGGAGCTTGTGGACGCTTGTTGACGCTTGTCAAACGTACGGGGAGCTTGTGGACGCTTGTCAAACGTACGGGGAGCTTATGGACGCTTGTCAAACGTACGGGGAGCTTGTGGACGCTTGTTGACGCTTGTCAAACGTACGGGGAGCTTGTGGACGCTTGTCAAACGTACGGGGAGCTTGTGGACGCTTGATGACGCTTGTCAAACGTACGGGGAGCTTGTGGACGCTTGTCAAACGTACGGGGAGCTTGTGGACGCTTGTGGACGCTTGTCAAACGTACGGGGAGCTCGTGGACGCTTGTTGACGCTTGTCAAACGTACGGGGAGCTTGTGGACGCTTGTTGTCGCTTGTCAAACGTACGGGGAGCTTGTGGACGCTTGTTGACGCTTTGGCCGCTCTGACGTAGCAGCATTCTGTGTGTCACAACATTAAATGTAAACAGAAAAAACAAGCAATATATTGACACTACAAACCTTTTATAATGAAAGCATTTTTATAACCGTTTTGGTCGCATTTGGTCGGGGGAAAAAAATAATAATAAGCTATTATTATTATTTGCATCTAGTGAAATTGTTCAAATCGGTGTTACCGTGAGCAAATTAATTGCATTCCCGCTTAAAACGAGCCTTCGTAAAAATACAAATAAAATCCTCGTTCTTTTGTAACTGGTCCCTATAAAGCCTAGTTCACACTACATGATTTTAAGCCCGATTTAAGCCCGATTTGCAAATCGTTGAGCTCGCCGACAGGTCAGGGTGTTATCGCGTGCAAAACGCTCGCCAATCTGTTAGTATGAAAGAGCCAACAACGCATCAAAGACACTCGCAGACGCCTCGCAGACGCGTCGCTGAGCCTAGAAAAATATCTAGCATGCTAGATATCCAGAGCTGTCGCACGACTCAACCTCACTGATGTCATGAGCAACAGCCAATCAGAGCAAGTAAATAAATACACGGTAAATACGCATTTTTGCCGTCAGCCAAACATAAACATGCAACTACATCTCCGATATAAACATGCCGTACTCACCTCCAACTCTCTCTGTAGCACAGACCTGCTGTTCGCGTATGCACATCCACTCTTTCGCCCATACTTATTTTTTCTTTTTTTGCGTTTTTTCTCAGAGCAAATCATCGCGCAAACAGTTTGCAAACAGGACGTCTATATTCCGATTGTTTGCTGGCGTTTTGCCGCTGCTTGCCGCTGAACTGCGTCATAGCTCATTACCATAAAGTTGAGCTACTTTCAACTTTCTGATTGACGCTCTGGTCGCTCAAAACACCCAAAACGTGACGCCGATGGATTTGACGCTCTTACAGCGGGGAGAAGCCAGCTTCCATTGAGAATGAATGACTTCCGGTAGCTTTGGAAGCTCAAGTCGGCGGCGGTGTGTACGTACAGTAAGCAACCAGTCGTGATCAGGGCCATTTGACTGCTTTAACTGGGATAACCGGCCCCAAAACATCAATCATACAAAAGAACATAATCATATCAACAGATGCATAATAAATGAGCTACAGAGGGAGGAACACAAAACACAAAAACTGCCCAAAATAAATGTTTTCTGAGACTTGCCAAGGCAGAGTGCCAGCCGCTGCCGGGTCACGTGACCTGCCGTCTGAAGACTGGAGACTGGAGACTGAAGACTGGAGACTGAAGACTGGAGACTGAAGCCTGGAGACTGAAGACTGGAGACTGAAGACTGGAGAATGGAGACTGAAGCCTGGAGACTGGAGACTGAAGCCTGAAGCCTGGAGACTGAAGACTGGAGACTGAAGCCTGAAGCCTGGAGACTGAAGACTGGAGACTGAAGACTGGAGACTGGAGACTGGAGACTGAAGACTGGAGACTGAAGACTGGAGACTGAAGACTGGAGACTGAAGACTGGAGACTGAAGACTGGAGACTGGACCCCTCTGTTAAGCCTAGTTCACACTACATGATTTTAAAACGTCGGGCTGAACTGTGCGGTTCACACTACATGACTTGCTCTCTGTAAAATCAGGAGTGTTCAAGTTGTTGAGCTGTTCACACCACACGACACAACGTGATTGATCCGCAACAGGAGGTAACACGCTACACGAGTTGACAACAACTCTGTCCCCCAATGATTCTATCTTGTCTACAAACCACGTTTTGTCACGAAAAATCATGCGATAAAACGAACCGGAAATGACGCGAAACAGAATGCGCGCCAATACCCAGCGAAGAAGACGAAGAAGAACACAACACGCGAATATGGACGTCAGACAGTAACTAGTGCTGCAAACTGTTTGTGCAATGATTTGCTCTGAGAAAAAACGCAAAAAAAGAAAAAATAAGAGAGTATGGGCAATAGATGCCCCTCCAGTTTTTGCAGACTGGGAGACTGCTGACCACAACATGGTTGATGGGCAATGGAGGAATCATGGCATGGGTTCTTTCCAACCGATGGAGAACACCTCACATCGCAATTATACAGCGACAGCAAAAATGCAACGCAATCTGATGCGGGACTACTTTGTCTCACCAGCAGGAAGTGTTTCTTGGCAGGATCAACACATTTAAAAAGGAACTGATGTAGCGTTATCCCAGCACACAGCAGGTTAAAGTCAGTTTAGGACATTTATTTTCTTGTGTGTTCAAAAGTCCTGTATTAATAAAGAATATTGTTTTGTTATTATCAATTTGTAGTGTTGTTATTCAATTTGTTATTATTTAAATTGCATACAAATCCAACGGTGCAGGTATGTACAGGGGTTAAAGTGGGCCAGAACTGCGTTCCGGCACCTCAGATAAATTATTAAATAAATAGATTAATTAATCTCAACGAATCTCGCTGGTCCCGAGATGGACCGACTGGCCGACCAACCTCCCTTCCTCCCCGCTGAACGCGAGTGATTATAAATGCGTGAAATGCACTCACAGTTGTTGAAGGTAAAGTTAGTTTAATGTTCGATATTTCCCCGGACATTGTTTTCCCTTGCCACTGTTCTATAGGGTCGGCAGTCTCACAAAGATATCAATAGCAGGACTAGTTTTAACATTATGTAACCATTATCGACATTAAATATTCGTTCAAAATCACCGTGCATTATGCTTTGACGCGTTTACAGCGCATGCCTAAAGGAACGTCTGCCAATTCCACTAACTGCGTAAAACGTAGCCTATAATTTGTATTATTTAAAATTACTTTTCAAATTCCAAAGCTTGTAGAAGGTTCCTATTGGCAATGCTGATCTAATAGCCTTGATTAAATTATCTAAGAAAATGATTCAAACTCATCAGTTGAGCCTATGTTTGCTTTCTTCACTGACACAGACGAAAATGACAAGACTATCAGTCAAAGTTTAGCTTTAGGAGGGGAAGAAATACGACAGGATAAGGAGACTGAGAGAAAAAGAAAGATTAAGATGAGAGAGCAGGTATTGACAAATAATCTAATGCACACTGACATGGTTTTAAAGCTATTTATTATCCATTTTTTTGGCCTTCAAAAGTCTTAAATTGCACATATGTAGGTCAGAGAAATCAAACCCCCCCCAGCAAATATGCTTCTTTGGGGCCCGAATGGGGCCCTTGCGGGCAGCCCACTGTGGGCCCAGATACCGGCGTGAAATGCGGGGCACGTGTGGGCCCCACACTTTGGGACCCAGGTGGGGCCCCAGTGGGACAGCCCAAAAGTGTGGGCTGACTGTGGGCAGGCCCACAGTAATAGAGTTGGCCCCCATGGGGCCAGTTGTAGGCCCACAGCAAACCCTTATAGGGGCCCAGATACCGGCGTGAAATGCGGGGCACATGTGGGCACCACACTATGGGACCGAGTGGGTCCCATGCGGTGGGCAAAGTGTGGGTATACTGTGGGTACAGTGGGTTAAGTGTGGGCAAACTGTGGGTACATTGGGTTAAGTGTGGGCATACTGTGGGTACATTGGGTTAAGTGTGGGCATATTGGGTTAAGTGTGGGCATACTGTGGGTACATTGGGTTAAGTGTGGGCATATTGGGTTAAGTGTGGGCATACTGTGGGTACATTGGGTTAAGTGTGGGCATACTGTGGGTACATTGGGTTAAGTGTGGGCAAACTGTGGGTGCACTGGGAAAAGTGTGGGCATACTGTGGGTACATTGGGAAAAGTGTGGGCATACTGTGGGTACATTGGGTTAAGTGTGGGCATACTGTGGGTGCACTGGGAAAAGTGTGGGCATACTGCGGACAATACAAAGATGTGTTGTAATATACCTGTGGCCTTAACAAACAAGATTAGTTTGGTTCTACTTTGCATTTGCCACAATACATGCTAAATAATTGCACTTGTTGAAAGTCGAAGTAGTACATTACAAGTCATATGTTTTAAATAATTTAATTTATTCTCAGTCATGTAAAAAATATATACAATACATTACCGTTCAAAACTTTGGGGTCAGTACGATTTTTTAAATAGCCCTACTTTTGATCAAAGTAATCCAGTCGTCAGCATGTAAATCGTGAAAAAAATTCAGGAATGTTGAACAGAACTGTCAAAAGAGCAGCATTTATTTGAAAAAGATTTTGAGTAAAAAAAAAAAAAGTCAAAACAAAAAAAAAAACATTTAAAACCGCATGAATCAATCCCCTCGGATACCGGAGTAACTTGCTCCTTCCACCATCCCAGTCTCTTGCATTAGGATCAGCATCAACCCCTTTGGATGCTGCTTCAGCTGTGTCAGCATCTAAAGTGAGAAAAAAACAACAACAACAATTGAAATGTTAACATAAAAAATGTATAAAAAAAAAAAAACGGGGGTTGTTTCAAGTGTAATTTATTCACTTGTGTTTTCCCAAGGGTAAGGCCATTTCCACCTCAGAAAACAAATAATCTTCTGCACTTTGACAGGAGGATAATTTGAGTTCCGGGAAAATAGTTACAGGTTTTTTTATTAATATTAAAAACAAATGTAGGCGGTGTTGTTGAGAGAGAAACATACAGAGAGTGAAACAATTGAGGACATGATGAAATGAGAGCATGAGAACAAAAAATATCAACACAATATATAATTCTTTCAACTTGTACTCACACTCATGTCATTCCAAACCTGCATTATTTCTTCTGTGGAAGATTCTTCTGATATTTCGAAAAATGACTCAATAAAAATTCAATGGGATTTTCATTGTATGGACAAAACAGATTAAACATTATTCAAAATTCTTCTTTTGCATTCCACAGAAAAAAGTAAATAATACATGTTTGGAAAAACATAAGGAACAATCCCTGTAATATCTTTATCAAGAAATCATTGATGGCTTTAACTTGCAGCATGAATATGCCATTTTTATAAAAGAAAATACAGATAATGTGTCTGACAGTCAAAAATGCACTTACACAGAAAAAGAGTGGCCTGTGCTCGAGTGGCTCTCTGTTGGGTTTCTGTTTAACACACATTACAATTAAGGAAAAAAGAGAGAAGACATCTGAATATTAGTAATATTACATATTACATAAATCTATACACATAAAAATTATTCTTTTTTCATCAGTGATTATTGACTAATTAATATGTCAGGAGTGCTTAACTCTGGTCCTCGAAGTGCACTGTCTTGCAGTTTAATGTATTTCCAGACCTGATCAATCTCACTTGCTCTTTTAACCAAAAGAGCTTGATTAGCTTGTTCAGGTGTGTTGGACTTGGTGCTAAAGTCTGCAGGACAGTGGTCCTCAAGGGCCAGAGCTGAGATCCCCTGCAATATGTTCTGAACATGACTAGATGGATCACTTACAGCACTGGTGTCCAGTGCTGGTCATGGAGGAGTTTAACTGTCTGTAGTTTCTGCTGATCCTGAAGACCTCGATCAACTGGTTCAGGTCTGCTTAACTGGGGTCGGAGCTCAATTCTGCAATCAGGATTAGATGGCAATGAATACTGAAAAGAGAGAGGACAAACAACATTTTAATGTTATAAACCCAGTTTAAACTTTTATTCATGAATATGTACAATAACATCTAAGAATGTATGCTACATATGACACCACTGTACTGACAAATACAGTATTTGTTCAGTGGGTGAGGAACATCTCATTTAAAAAATTTGATACCCAAAATATTAACAGAAAACATAAGCAAAATGTTTATGAAAATACAGTTATATATATGGTGTAAAGAAAGTTTTTGTAAATGTCTATGACAAATCTACAATGCAGAAACTGAGAATGTGTCAGACAGCGATTCCAACAGAATACTTACACAGAGCAGTATCGATTATCTGATTACACACAAGGAAAAGGGAGAAAAATAAACAAATATTAATATTTCAGTGAAATATTTACAGTATCTGTATGGATAAACGTTGATGAAATGTATACATTCAAAAGAAATTATTACATTGATATTTAATGTTATTAAATGAATTAATATTATTTCATGGCCTAAATGTTTTACTTCCATTATATTTTTTTCATATTTAAGTGAATTAAATATTACAGATGGTTGATTTCATTTCAGTTATCAATTAAAGTTAGAATTGTAAAATCTGTTATTTTTAGCTCACGTTAACATTATAGTTATGACGTTATATGTAAATAGCCTAACGTTATATGATTTGCTGTCTGTCAACGCGCAGTGTTTACAGGTGTCTATCAATTATGAACCGTCATAATCATATTTAACGAGATGTAGTTAGAGTGTGTAGCTTATGTATTGTATTTCCACTACATAAATACTCGTTTAACATTACATCGCTATTTAAAACTTTAAAATAAAGACATCACTGATTCAGCCGGGCCATTGTGTTTACATTAGCTCGGCCCTAGTTCATCGCGTAAACGGTAACGTTAAAACAATAATGAACCAAATTATAATAGCACCAAAAGGTATGTAAAACACTTACATTACACTTACACAAACTTGAATTCATTTAGTTTTAAATAGGGATGCACAATATATCGGCGCCATATCGTTATCGGTCGATAAATGATTATTTTTAGTGTTATCGTTATCGGCCTGATAAGAAAATTCCGCCAATATATCAAAACCGATAAATTGTCGCCTTCCGCATGACGTCACACGCAACAGACGCGCGCGCATTTGAAAGTGTTTATGCTAGAGTGAAGACAAAATGTCGGTGGTGTGGGAGTTCTTCAGCGTGAAAAAAGAGGACATCAAAATTGCAATTTGCAACAGCTGTCAATGTGAGGTAATGCGAGGAGGCAGTAGAACAAAAAACTTCAATACAACTAATTTAATTAGCCACCTGAAGTTTCGCCATTCCGAAATTTATAAAGACTATCAGACAAAAGTGACCAGCAAACAAACAGCGGTAGCCCTTAACAAGCCAGTACAACAAACACTTGACAGTACAAGGAAATTCGACAAGAGCAGTGCCAAAGCAAAAGCAATCACATGCAAAGTTATGGAAATGATAGCAGCTGATGACCAACCTTTTAGCATTGTTGAGGACCAAGGATTTCGTCGGCTACTTGAGTTTATTGAACCGCGCTACTCCCTCCCTAGCCGGCGGTACTTTTTTGATGTGTCGCTCCCTGCTTTATACAATGAAGTAGCAACACACATCCACATGCTTTTGAGCAAAAATGTAACTCATATCAGTTTTACTACTGACATATGGAGTTCCGACGTAAGTCCAGTGAGTATGTTGAGCCTTACTGCTCAGTGGATTGAGGAAAACTTTGAGATGAAGAGAGTGGTGCTTCACGCACAAGAACGCCCAGGCTCTCACACCGGCGCTGCTATAGCGCGTGCATTTGAGAGCATGTTAGCTCAGTGGAACATAACGAAAGATATGGTTCATGTTGTCATGCGAGATAATGTCCGAAATATGGTAAAAGCCATGGAAGATTGTGGTTTGAACAGTCTTGGCTGCATGGCTCATACTCTTCAGTTAGCCGTACACGAAGGAGTTCTGAGCCAGCGCAGCATTTCGGACTGTTTGGCGATAGGGAGAAAGATAGTCGGACACTTCAAACATTCTCAGCTCGCCATGTCCCGACTCGGAGAGATACAGACAGCGCTAGGATTGTCAAAAAAGATGCTCCAACAAGACACTCCGACACGATGGAACAGTACATTTTATATGATGTCGAGTTTGATCGCGCAGAAGCGTGCACTTGGTGCCTATGGGGCAGAATACGAGCTTCCCGCATTATTCAGCGCATACCAGTGGGGCCTTATTGAAAATGCAGTAACACTCCTTGCACCTTTCCTTGCACTCAGAAGAACTGACAAGAGAAGTAAGTTTACACAAGGCAACAACTTCAGATGTTATCCCTTCTGTTGAGGCTCTGAAACGTTTACTGAACAAGAGTCTCAGTACAGATAGCGGAGTGAAGACGACAAAAGCTACTCTGCTCGAGGCTGTGAAGCAGCGGTTTAACAGCATATGCACAGAGCCTTTGTACGTTGTGGCAACGATCTTGGACCCAAGGTACAAAGATTGCTTTTTTGATCAAGCCACTAAACAACGAGCAACAGAAATACTGCTGAGACAACTGAACAAGATGACAGCACCAGAAGACCCAGAGAAAGAGACGAGCGAGACAGAGTTTCCTTTAAAAAAAAGACGCACAGAGAGCGACGGAGGCGCAACATCCCTGCTTGACATGCAGGGACGGGCACAGGCGGGTTGCTCAGGTTGCCCGGGCAACTGCCCATATGCCCTTCTCGACTCACGTTGCCCTTCCGAGGGGGAAAAAAATAAATAAATCGTACAATGGATGCAGAATTTCACGTAGGCCTGGATAAAAAAAAATCGCAAAGCGTACGTCATTCACTTCCATTCGGGCACCTAAGTCAGTAGGGGAAGGGCAAACTCTGTTTACGTGGCTGCACGCGACCGGTGTAGTAATCGATTATGTTCCCTACCGGAATTCCTGTTCCCTTTACGCAATCATACTACAAATCATGCGTAGTTGCCCAGTTACCATACGTACCATCAGAACTGAATACGAGCAAGAAGCACAACTGAATGTACGGGAAGCCAAAAGGTTAAAAAAGGATTGTATTTTTTCCCGAAATCTAAGCGTTTTTTACAATTCTTTTATTAAAAGCGAGTTTTTCCCCATCTGTCAATTCAATCCAGATTATTTATTTTCAAAAAAATAAAATAATAATAATAATTAAAAAACAATAAACAATAATATGAGGAACTCTTTTTCTCATGTGTATTTTGGTGACATTTAACAATATTGTTAATGCATTTTGTATACTGTTTACACAGTTGTATATCATAAACCTGTCATCTCTGACATTTTGCAATCTTTATAAATAATAATACGACCATAATATGAGGCATTGAGTTTGGACATAAACATGGTCAGATAAGGCAATTTGTATGGGCAAAATTCAACTGAATATATTCAGACATAATACAAAAACTATGAACAAGTGCAAGATTAATTCAATTCACAGAAATATTACTGGAGTGTGAGTAATAAAGACCCTGTTATTCTCAGTCCTTCATATAGCCCGTGAGGTTTTTTTTGTTTTTTTTTTCAGGGTAGACCTTTTTTCAGGTCAGAGCAACTGCCCCTCAAATTTCCTGTGCACGTCCCTGATTGACATGTATGGTGAAATTCTTGAAGAAAACACAACTAAGGAACATCAGACATACGAAGACACTCCAGTAGGACAACAGGTAAAAAATGATCATATTAAAAAGTGCTGTACCTAACCATTTAATAACAAAGAAAAAAAAAACAGAATTACAACAAATAAAATTTTATTTGACAACAGTTATAAAGAGTAGAAAACAAAACATTCATGTTTGGACTTCACTGTAAAAAATATAATTAATAAGCCATTACATGTTTTTACTAGTGCTGTCAAACGATTAAAATATTTAATCGCGATTAATCGCATTAATGTCATAGTTAACTCGCGATTAATCACACATTTTTATCTATTCTAAATGTCTCTTGATTTCTTTTTGTTCATTATTTTTTCTCATTTTAATGCTCTTATCAACATGAAAAAAGTGGATTGCTTGCTTTGTGCACATTTTATTTTATTGAAAACAACATTGGCAATACTGTGTTCAATTTCACACTAACATTCTCACTTGGAGCATATAATTTCTTTGTAACACAATGTAACACTGTCCATCAATAAAAGGGTGAAAGAAATACTGACGAGGTCCTGATATTGACGAGGGGGCGGAGAATTCGCATCAGCTGTGTGTGTGTGCTCGGCCATCATCAAGTGGTATTTCAGACTGGACGTGCTGCGATGATGATAGCTCAGTTCATAACGACAAAACACACAGATCACTTTGGTCTAGTCAAAGGAACCATTTGGCAACTTTTTAAAAGTAAACTTTCCACTCGTCATCCACTCAAAACGTAACGTTAACCTATTTGGCCGGCTCGCAAGCCCAAACAAGTGTGTGCGCGTGCCTGTTGTTTTGTTTCCGGTCTAGCTAGATCCACTTGCGCTGTGGTCGACGAAGCAACAAAACGTCCTCGCACGGCGCAAGCCCTTGAAATTAATGGGTTTCATAGCGCAGCGCCGCGCATGCCGCGTCCTGTTGCAAAAGCATGTGAAAAAAAACTACAAAGTTTGCTAGGCCAAAAAGACTGTTAATCTCGCGATAAAAAAATTAATCGCGTTAAAATGGTTTTGCGTTAACGCCGTTAATAACGCGTTTAACTGACAGCCCTAGTTTTTACATTACTTTAACTCATAAGTTAAGCAATGTTCAACTTTTTTATTAGTTATACTAGATTAAACTCATGTATTAAAGTCAGTTTAACAATTTAAGACTACATTTAACAGCCAAGTTGACTGCACTTAATTTAAGGCAGCAAGTATTCTTTTTAAAAGATTTTTACAGTGCTTACATGCATAAAACTTTACATGCTTATTTGTGTTATATTGAAGAGAAGATTTTAATAGACTTTGTGTGTCTCTTTGTAGGTGAATGCATATCTAAGCGAGCCACCCATTTCCAGGAATGAGAGCCCACTGCCGTTTTGGAAAAGCAACATGTCACGTTTTCCAGCCCTGGCCCAAGCTGCACGCAAATACCTGTCAGCTCCGTGTACAAGTGTCGACAGCGAACGTCTCTTCTCAGCGGCATCAAACGTGATGGATGAAAAGAGAAACAGACTTTTGTGTGAGAAAGCCGAAATGCTTCTCTTCGTTAAAAAAAACATTCCACTCTTACATTCACATAAGTAGCAGCCAAATCAATCCCATATAATTTCTAGTTGGCCTAACTGTTCTTTAATGCACACAAAGCAAAGTCATGCTTTATTTATCCATGGCACATTTTGATTCTTTGTTAATGTTGTTCAGTGACTAGTAAGTTTTACTCATAATTATTTTTTTATCAGGCAAATTATATATTTGTATAAATAATATTGTACAAAGATATAATTGTATAATTAATTTGAAAAGTTATGAAATATGTTCCAAATATAAGTTGGCTACATTTAGTGAATGAATTTGGGTAAAGAAAGATCGGGATGTTTCCTTGGAGTTTCCTTGTTTTCTGCTGTAATTTAAAAAATAAAATAAAAGCAGTTCACTGTATTCGTTTTGCTTTTGTTTTTGTAATCAGAGAAAATAATATCAGGATTTGTATTTATCGGCCAATTTATCGGTTATCGGCTTCCAAATATAAAGAGTTATCGGTTATCGGTATCGGCCAAAATTTCCATATCGGTGCATCCCTAGTTTTAAAGTATATATTACCTCAGAGATTTGATAAAACGGACTGTCTGAGCAGTAGACCGTTAAAACCGTTTCATTTAAACAGCAGCAGAGTAACGTTAGCTATAATCAGATAACAATAACATGAGTGTAATTTAATACCAATTACTTAATTCATTACCATTTTGACCCGTTTCACTCATTTTAATAGTAAACTCAAATTACTATGGAAATTTAAAAAGCTTAGATGTTTGGTGCAAAGCTGGGCTGTATCAGTCGGATCCAGAAAGACTGACAGCTCCTTTCCTTAGCGATGGAAAGTTCCAGCAGTCTCATTGGTTAGAATTAATCACGTGATGACACCATCTACTGTGTTACTTATAATTTTTCTTTTTTCTTTTGCAGTTTCAGAAATATAATATTATAATATATATGTATATATATATATATATATATATATATATATATATATATATAATCAGTGATGTATTTATTAGTATAAAAATATATAATTTTATAATAATAAATACATCACTGATGAATACCAAAACAAATCAGTCAACCATTTGCATTGTTTTATTGTGACAAATAAGTTAATTTTATTTAATAAATATGGTAACACTTTCTATGCAGACCATGCTTATAATTACAAAAAACTGGTCAAAACCCACCAGCTCGCCTACAATCTATAATAGCACTCTCATCATTGTTTGTTTGTTTCATTTGTAAAGCGTCTTTGAGTTCCTTGGAAAGCGCTATATAAGACTGATGTATTATTATTATTATTATTATTATGATTTATAGCTCCCTTTATACTTTTTTAGGAGCAATATTACTATTCTATAAGTATATTTATAAAGACTCATTGAGACCTGCATTATAAGATATAGTTAAATTTATATACATTTGTATAATTCCTTATAAGTCATGATGTAAAAACGGCTAGACCTAATATAGGTCTTGAAGGCATTCGATGACCAGCGACCGAGGGTTTTGATTTGTTGTTGGGAGAGACATTTTTGAGCGGCTGTGGTATCTGCTCCGATGCGGAATGAGTGGCTAGAGAAATGTTCTGCTGAGACGCCGGATTTGATGAGGACTGCTTTAAGATGCTTTTGGAACCAGAATCTCGTAGCTGGGTGATTGGAGTCGTTAGTGAAAAGTGGGTCGAGTGGGGATTTGGACGCGGAAAGTTTGTACTGCAGGTTATTAAAAAGCGCATGGTACGGTTGGATGGGAGTTTGTAGATTGAAAATATATACGAAGTGACCTCTTTTGTCTCTGTCCGTTTTGCTTTGTTTAATGAAAAAAGATATGGAATCATTATCTACAATCTGAAGGTCTGAAATAGTGGGATGGATATTTGGGTCGAATAAGGAAGTGATGGTCAGTTCGGAACAGCGGAGGAAACCGGAGAATGCTAGGATGAACATAGCTTCTAATGTATAGGCGGTGTTGATGGAGTGGTATCCAAGACGGAGTGATGAGATGCATCTTGTGAGTATATGGATTGTGATTGGTTGTCTGGTATCTGGGCGCGTGGGGCGGGATTTTTGGATTCCCTTAACTAGAAGGGACGTTTGGGAGTTATTTATTGCAGGTGTAGGTTTACCGTGGATTAATTTATGAAAGAATTGAATGCCACTTAGATAGCTTTTAATGGATCCGGCTTGGAGACCTTTAATACTATGAAGATGAGATATGAATGAAGTAACTGTTAAAAGAGAAAATTCGGGAAACGACAGGTTGTGAGAGAGGTGGAATGATTTGAACGATTTCCATGCGGTGAAATAAGTTTGCAGAGTTCTGGGAGAAACGGCTTAGAGGATGGATTCAATGGACGTGTCCAGGAGGGATTTTAGCGGATGTTTTATGGGAAGACAAGCTGCGAATAAGGAGGTACTGGAGTTGGAGTGGGGTCTGCTTCTGGTGCCAGCATCCTGAATTTCTGAAAAGAGAAACGGGAGAGAGAGTCAGCGATTTGATTTTGAGCCCCTGGGACGTGATTTGCAGTTATTAAGAACTGGTCGCATGCGGAGATCCATATGAGGCGTCTGAGGAGTGGCATAAGCGCAGGTGAGCAAGAACGACCCTTGTTGATACAGTGCACGGTTGCTTCGTTGTCACAATGGATTTGGATGCTTTTGGTTGACCATTCTTTCCCCCATAGGGAAGCTGCGACGACGATTGGGTAGAGCTCGAAAAGGGCAGAGGAAGCTGAAGACTGGGGTGTGTCTAGGAGCTGAGGGGGCCAGGGAGACGCGAACCAGCGTCCTTGGTAATAGCCGCTGAAGCCGATCGAGGGAGCTGCGTCTGTGAATAGTTTGATATCGAGGGGGAGAGAGATAAAGTCGTCGTAAAAAAAAGTTAAGCCGTTCCACTGATTGAGGAAATTAATCCATAATTTTAGCTCGTTTTTTGACTCGCCGGAAAGGATGGTCCGATCTTCCAGCGCATGAACAGATGAAGAGAGGGCTAGGAGATGCGCGATAAAGGGTCGGCCCTGTGGAATAATGCGCATCGCATAATTTAGGTGGCCCAGCAGCGAGAGAATTTCGCGTTTTGAACAATCTGTGCTGTCTGTAAAATTCGATGCGATTAAAATGATGCGATCGATTTTTTCCTTAGGCAGTGAGGCCTGGAATTTTGCTGAGTCCAGATTGATGCCTAAGAACTCGATGGATGTAGTTGGACCCGATGTTTTCTCCTGGGCTAACGGAATCCCTAGCTCGGCGAAAACTTTTTTCACTATGAGGAGGTGAGCCTCGGGGATGGTGTCGTGAGGTGAAATTATTAGGAAATCGTCGAGCAGATGGAGAAGATGAGGAATTGCATAATTATTGGAAAGGACCCAACATATGTGACCCGTCACAGAAACCAGGGACACAAGTCGGCAGCACAACTTTCGAGCAAAATGAGAAAGAAGAGTTTTTTTTAAAAAAAAAAGTGAATTTCATTTTTTTGCAGAATCTGTTAGTAGTATTGGTATATTTAAAAGCTTACATTTTGAGGTTGAAATCGGATTGTTTTCGGAGATTCTAGCACGCAGTAGGGGCGTGGCGTGTTATTGTCTGTGTGTATTTCCATACTGAATATGGCGCTTTTGTCCCCGCCCTCCAAGTGAACCGCATGGCTACTTATTATGCTGTGCTCTGGTAGGCTCTATCTGATATCAAAATTCAATGAAGATGGACGCCGCAAAGATTGTCGCAGACGGGCTGAACCGTGGCAGTTACACCGAAAATGTTTTCGCCGCTCGGGAAACTGAACCGGAGGTATGGGCGCGGCGCGCGCGCCCTCGGTGTTGAATATGGCGGCTCGGCTCGCTGACAGCGGTGGCTGGCTGTTTCATATGTGACGTCCCGATTGCTTTGAATGGGGAAAGTTTTGTGAACTGAACAGACTTAATGGACTGGCAACAATCTCCATAGAACATGAACTGGCACAGAGAATCGAAATAGAGGATGCAGTTAAGACCTTTGCTGCGATGAAGGCGATGAAGGCCTGCCGTGAGCGTTTCTGAAACGTAAGTTAAGCTTCATTTGCTCTTTAGTCGTTATTTAAGATGCTGAACCTGCTGATGATATAATGTGCTTGCGGACATTTCATTTGTGTGTGTATAGTATACGCACATAAGAAAGTGGTGTAAAGAGATTTGCAACAGTAATTTGAGGAGGTGAAATGTGATTATTTGGAAAATTCCTGTCATGACTGCTTAAAGAAAAATGCCAGCAGGCATTTGCCTCCTGCATAAACTTTAATATTGTTGACATTTTGGGCACACGCGCGTTGCGCACTATTTGCGTTATATGTAGGCCTATGGCTTATTGGTCTTTGTGTGTTGTTGCTGGTTTTGCGTTATATGTATGGCATATTGGTCTTTGTGTGTTGTTGCTGGTTTTGCGTTATATGTATATGGCATATTGGTCTTTGTGTGTTGTTGCTGGTACGTTGCAAATAGAGGGGCATCACAATTGTTTTTCGCCTAGAGCTGCTGCAGAAGTGCACTCATTCGAAGTGCAAAAAAAAGCTGTAAAGCACAGGGGGGAGCTTTACAGGGGGTATGGCTTATCTAAATGAGATGTAAATGAGCCCTATTGTCACTCCTAGCAGCAGAGAGAGGTGAGAACTGCACAATCTTTCGAGGTCGTTTTCTCATCTTTGAGCTTTTTTAAGTGCCTACCTTCAAATGGCCACAACTTCTCCAAATATTATCAGATTTCCACATGTTACACATCGTTGGAAAGCTTGGAGACTACACTTTCAGAATCCATGAATAACTCAAAATGCCCCAGAACCGACTTGTGTCCCTAGTTTCCGTGACTGGTCACAGTTAGCTCTGTTAAGACAACATTAGTTAACGACAATGCATCAAAGTGTTCAGTTGTTGCCACACACAACAGCCGCTCGTGAACTTCGTTTTTTCCGTTCAGGCAGCCAATGACGATGGAGACGTTTTCACGGCCTTTGGCATCTTGGGTCTCATTTGTCTTTAACGTGTACCATGAATTTCCTACGTCTTTAACAATTTCCTCAGTTAAAAGTTCACTCACTACGGCTCTGACGCTGATGCATGCTGGGATTCTGGGAGGACTTTGGGGTTGTTTTGTGTGTGTTATGCCTTATTTACTGTTTATGTACATGTTTTAGTGTAGCGTGATTTTTTGGGTTTGTTTTCTCGTTTAAACACATTGAAATCATGAACAAGCTTTAAAATGACCCATTGGTCGGTGTACTTTTGCATCCATTTCATTAACCCGTAAAAATGAACGGTTGAACACCTAAATTTGAATTTGAACTGTAGGCCTATACACCGAATGCTGCGCAAAAATATAGCCTATATTCATGTATTTTCAGATTTTTGTTTATGACTTTTTGCCCCTTATTAAACATTTAAAATATTCACAAATTATAAAATGGTTTTCTAAGGCCAAACACTATATTTCTAAGGCTATAGATGATTTATAGGCTATTAATAATAAATGTTTCTGAAAAAGTAACGAGCCATTTTAATTGTTTATTAATAGTATTTTCTAAATCGGCTGGAAACATATCTCGGCTGCAAAGCGGATGCGGCGCCTTTAGATAAGAAATTCATATGGATTACATAATCAGACTGTATTTTCTTTCGATTCGAATTTTTTCGTTTAAAAGTGGACATTTCATGCTTTAGCTACATAGTTTCAGTTCATTTTTGAGACGCGATCCAGTTCACAGAGACCATAAAAGAGCGTGACTGATTGTTTTATTTTATTTTACAAAAGCACAACGTTTTCATGTTATTGTGAGTTTATACAAATAAAAGTAGTTGCGAATGATGTTTATTTTCTATGACCAGAAATGATAGAGTAGGCCTATTTTATGTCGTTGATAGAAAAACGCAAGTGTTCGCGTCCGCGCCTCTGTGCCGTGCAGCAAGCGCGCACCACAGTCCGATTACATGCGCTTCTTACATGTGCTTCTTGAGGCACACTAGCACACACACGCAAGGTCTCTCGCTCTCTCCCTCTCTGTCATGCGCGCGCTACACAGTTTAAACATACATATTCACGTAGCCTTTCGAAAACCGGGACATTCAGTGTCCCGGGAGAGTGCATAAATTTCCCGGGGCAGGTTATTAAAAAGAAGGACAATCCCGGTAAAACCGGGACAGGTGGCAACCCTAATTCTACCCCGTGTGTGACCCTTCGTGTGTGGGTGGCTGCGTCCACCCCTGTGTGTGTAGTGTGTGTGTATTTTACTTTCCTATGTGTACTGTGTTCGTGCCATGTTCTGCTCCCAATCATTGACTAAATCACAGTAGCATACTTTTACTTGTATTCTAGATGCCTTGACTCAACGTCTTACAACGGCAAACGCCTATGACTTCGCTCAAGCTGTACAGAAGTGGCTGCGCTACGCCCCAGGCCGAGCGGGAGGAGCTGGAAGACAGACGCAGGAGTTTGCACGTTAAAAGAAAAAAATGAAATAACACAATAAAAATGATTGTTTAATTTGAATGCATGGGGTGTCATTTGTGCTAGTCTAGGTTATAGCCTAAAGGTATAGTTTCTATTTTCTATATTTTGCTAGCCCATCCTGGCTGTCGATAAAGCAGGATTATAGCCTAATAATAATGTTTTTAATATTATATTAAAATTACAGACCTTCAGATTAAACCTGTGGTATAGGCTAAAACACCATTGAAGTTTTGTTGATATGCTGGGATTTCAACATTGTTTCAATATCCATTGTAATTGAAATACCATTGAAATTCTGTTGATCTCTAGATGATTTAAACGTTGTTTCAATGATAATAGAGGGTGCAACATGATGAAGAATCAACATCAGAGTTCGACGTTGGTTCAATGACTTTATCGTTGACAGCGGGATGTTGATTTAACATAGTTTCAATTACTCTTTGCTATCTGGGGCACTACTATAATAAAATAAAATTGGCTGTAGCTTATGACATCAGTGAGGTTGAGTCGTGCGACTGCTCTGGATATCCAGCATGCTAGATATTTTTCTGGGCTCGGCGACGCGTCTGCGAGCGTTTTTGATGTGTTGTTGGCTCTTTGAATACTAACAGATTGGCGAGCGTTCATCGCCCTCTAATCCCCCGCGATTTGCACGCGATAACAACCTGACCTGTCGCCGAGCTCAACGATGCGCAAATCGGGCTTAAAATCATGTAGTGTGAACTAGGCTTTAGTGTCTCAGCTCTATGATGATGATAACGGCTTGTGTCTGTGAATGAGCATCTGCATAGCAGCGCTGTGGGTGAGCATTAATATGTGCAAAGATAAAATACACACACAACACCTATATTTTACTAGAAACAATTAACTTAATAAGATAAATTACATAGCATCTTCTAATCTTACGTGGAAAAAGTTGAATAAGTGTCAAACTAGATGTGACCGTAACACAGGGAGATGGTGTTATAGTTTCACACAGACAGGAGGAGGATAAATATAAGCGGTCTAGATGAAGACTGGGACACACAGGGTTAAAAGGCAGTTATGGGTTAACATCAACATTGATTATGTGTGTCATGTGCCTGACAGAAGGAAAAATGAGGATATACACGTGTGTGTATGTGTGTGTGTGTGTGTGTGGAGAAGGACACGATACGGATGTTGAACTTCAGATGCGAGTTTGAGTATTCCAGTACAGTAGGTGGCGATAATGCTGCTAAAGAGGGGATCGCCAGTAAACAAGAGGAAGAAGCATAGATGAGGAAGAAGGAGGAGAAGGAGAGATAGTGTAGGATCCTGTCAGAGACCAGTTTAATCTCCTCATCGGTGTGTGTGTGTGTGTGTGTGTGTGCAGAAGATGAGCGGCTCCGTGAGTGTATTCGGGGGCAGAGTTCCTGCTGAGGTGGAGCTGCTGTGTAAACACCTGAAGAATCTCCACAGAGACACTTTCACACAGATACTCGGAGGTGAGTTTCATTTCCAGCTCTTCATTATAAACTCCGAAAGACGAATCTCTCAGAAACTGCCCGATTATAAACACCTCGTGACCTCAGTATGACGATCCGCTCATGTGACGCGCAGCGCGAGGCGTTCACATATAAACACTGACGGATAGTGTTTATAAACACTGAAGTATAATAACACTGAAGGATATAAACATCCGCGATCTTGTAAACCGAATGACTATGGGATGAATATAGTATCAAAATGATTAACCCATGCAAGGACAATTATCAATGAACTTGATAAATGTTGCAGATATGTTTTACTATCCACAACCAAATGCATTTCAACTTGCGTGTGCAAAATTCAAAATTGAATGAATGTATAGCAATTTGTACAAATAGAGACATTTTTGTGAATACAAATGTTTTCTTTTGTATTAGTGTATCACAATTTTCGCATGCAACAAAGAAGATGTGCATGTGTGGATCAGGGGACGCCCCTTCAGGTTACGCCCCTTCAATTTACGCCCCTTCAATTTACGCCTCTTCAAAATTTACGCCCCTTCAGGTTACGCCCCTTCAAAATTTACGCCCCTTCAGGTTACACCTCTTCAATTTACGCCCCTTCAGGTTACACCTCTTCAATTTACGCCCCTTCAGGTTACGCCTCTTCAGGTTACGCCTCTTCAATTTACGCCCCTTCAGGTTACGCCTCTTCAATTTACGCCCCTTCAGGTTACGCCTCTTCAAAATTTACGCCCCTTCAGGTTACACCTCTTCAAAATTTACGCCCCTTCAGGTTACGCCTCTTCAATTTACGCCCCTTCAGGTTACGCCTCTTCAAGTTACGCCCACTTCAAGTTGCTCACTGTTTTTTTTTTTTTTTTTTTTTTTTACTTAAAGCAGCGTTGCACAGACCGGTCGGTGTATGATATCAAAGCACGAGTTTAACATAAACTGAACATTTACATTTATTCATTTAGCTCACACTTTTATCCAAAGCGACTTACAATTGCTATATATGTCAGAGGTCGCACGCCTCTGGAGCAACTAGGGGTTAAGTGTCTTGCTCAGGGACACATTGGTGTCTCACAGTGGATTCGAACCCGGGTCTCTCACACCAAAGGCATGTGTCTTATCCACTGCGCCACCACCACCCTTGATTAAATTATTCGCCCCACCTCAACTAAAGTGTGAAGCAAGCACTAATATATCCTTTTGGAATTGGGCTTTATTTCTTTCTTCTTTTTTTTTAATAAATAATTTTAGACATATTTTGATGTCTTATTGTATGCCTGATTTGCTGATGATTAAACTGATTTAAAAAAAAAAAATTGACTGATATAAACAGCACTGAGCAGTTAAATGCACCGTTGACAAACAAATCTCATGATACTTTTGAGAAAAATGAACAAGCACATCCATAACAAAATCTTTTTATTAAAAAGGCAACACAATGAGGGTTAAAGGACAAATGAGGAATCGTCACTCAAAAGCAACACAGCTGCACAAAAAATAACGAGGAAACAGTCGTAAACTGCTATAGAAAACAATATATTAGGCGACATCTATGCATTTACATCTATTAGGTGACATCTTACCCATGCATTTACATTTTAATAATGGAAAGTGACCACTCCAGGGCGATCTACTTCTATGTTGTGCTGCTGGCATCTGTAGGACGCTCAGCGAGACAGAATGACAAGCTCAAAGTTCAAAACGCTTGCTCTGCCCTTGCTGCGATGTAAAAAGCGGCAATATGACTTATACACTTCGATTTTCTCACGGTTATCTCGGGAAAATATTCTTACCGTTGTCTCTATACGAGCTGGCATCTTGCCGACAACATCTTGTTTTGAGTTTATATCGTGTGGTTCTGTGTGATTTGGACAACTTCCTGTTACGCCCACTTCCTGTTACGCCCACTTCCTGTTACGCCCACTTCCTGTTACGCCCCTCTCTTGCAGTCCGCAGACAGACCCATCTCATTCATTCACGTCTTTTCTGAGTCAATCTCATTTGATTCATTTGGTTTTTGAGACTTTTTTTTCGCTGTTTTTAAGCATTTCACAACCCACACACAAACAACTACAAATGAATAGGCCTGGTGCTAATTATTAATGTGTGCACAACTACCCATCTATTTGACAAATTCACAAATGTGCGTCACTACCATAGACTGTAAAAAAATATGGACGTAGTGTCCGTGACGTCACCCATAGGTTTCTGAACAGCGTTTTTGAAGCCTAAAGTGGGCGGAGTCGGCCGTCGCCATCTTGGAAGCGCGTCACTCCCGGATAAACGAAAATGGGCAAAAAGGCGGGACGTGGGTGGAGTTGAGGAGCCTGGATGGCTGGACGTGATCGAGTTTGCTCAGGCTAAAAGGAGCTAATGTGCTACTGGCCTCGCGCTAAAGTGACAGCTGACTTGAAGTAACGTTAGACCTAAAGCCAATAGTTAAAGTTCATGTTTTTGCCCTCTGAAGTACTATAATAGTTAAAAGACATAACTAACCGTGAGACTATGTGTATTGTGATGCATTATTATTCTCATGCAGTAACTTATAATATTTGCTCTGAGTGTGTGTGTGTGAGTGTGACAGTGATTCATGCGCATACATGTCAGTCAGCGCGGCATCGCACGTCAAGTTCGTAGAGAGCTTTATTCAGTCCATTTTAAATTCTGATAGATATTACCTAAGAAGTTCAAGTAATGCACTAGAAATCCGCGCTCATTTAAGGGACGGAGAGAAAGCACTGACACCTGCAGGGTTTCATCTGACGGTACTTTTTATTGAACACTAAAAAGTTAAATAACCCTCTATATTTTTTTATTTTTTTTAAAAAATTTAAAAAAATTTAAGAATTTAAGACGTTTTTAAATCTGAACTCCAAAAAGCAACGATATTGTCAGACATCCATGAGTACATGTTCACAGAGGAAAGCAACTGAAATACAGCGCTGGTTGTTCTCTCGACACTCGACAACGACCGAATCCAACGGCGTGGGCGAAGGTATAAGGCGTGTATTAAATTGTATGAAATAATCCCGAAAAAAGTACAAACACGGCAGAGATGGTGAGTTCAGCAGCTGGAATCAGCTGAGGTGACATGATGGCTAACAGAGAGCAGACAAACGGCTAGTAACAGCAGCGGCAATCCACCTGTCACTCAAGTGGCCACGTCCTTGATTATGCAGCATTTTAAGGCTTAATATAATTGAAACGGATGAGTTATAAAAAAATGCACCCCCCTCACAGTTGTCATGAAGGGCAAAATTAGCTGTATAGACCAAAACCACTTTAGACACCAGGCTGTAAACATATATTTTTTTCTGTGGTAAAGTTGGGCATTTTAACATGGGAGATATACAGATTTGACTCACTTTTGCATCCAGGCTCAAGCGGCCAGGCGATGAATTGCAGTTTAATTCACTTCCGTGTTTCAAGAGAGAGACCGGGAGGTTGCCGCTTGGTCACTACATTTAAACTAATACAATACAACTTGTGTGTGCAAAATCCAGAATCACGTGAGTGTGCAGCATTTTGTACAAATAGAGACATAGTTGTTAATACAAAACCTCGATTTTGTATTAATGTAGCTCAGAATTTGTGCATGCAACAAGTAAGATGTGCATTTGTGGATGGTCTTAAAGGAACACGCCAACTTTTTGTGACTTTATCTTATTCACCGTATCTCCCAGAGTTAGATAAGTCCATACATCCCCTTTTCATCTCCGTGCGTCCCATAACTCTGTCTGACGCACCCACCGCTAGCCTAGCTTAGCACAAAGACTGGATGTAACTGGCTACAGCTAGCATACTAATCCCAATAAGTGACAAAATAACGCCAACATTTTCCTATTTATATGTTGTGATTTGTATAGTCACAGAGTGTACAAATAACAAAGTCATATGAGACACAGCCATCTTTTAACCGTATAAATATTGGGAACTATATTCTCAGAAGGCGAAGCACTGCTACTCCTTTAAGCTAAAGTCCCAAAAAAGTCGGCGTGTTCCTTTAACCATACATTACTGCTCGGGACTTTGAAGAAGTAAATTTGTACAGGAGGACCTTTTCCTTTTCTTTTCTTTTCTTTTCTTTTCTTTACATGTTTAAGCCTTTATGAACTAAAACATTTAAGATATAGGACTAATTAAAGCTGCACACGATGAGTTTACACATGCTTTAATTATATTGGCCAGGATGACCAACGCCAACAGACCTAAAACAACAATCATGAGGATTCTGATATCTATAGTTGCACTGCTGTTTATGGCTGTTTCGATATGATAATTAGAGCCATTTCTAGTGTCCTCCACGCAATATTTTTTCCCCTGGATGGTAGGGGAAGGTACTGCCTTTTCGCCTCTGATTGGCTAGAAGGGCTCTCCTCTGATTGGTTATTTGATTTGGCCGTGAAACATCATCTCACGTTCATGGCAGGCTGTCGGCTAGTCTGTTTTGATCGCCTTTACAACAGAAGTAAACAGTCAATCCAACATAGCCTACTAAGAAAAGCGCTATATGTGCCTGTCTTCAGATTTATATTCCAAGTTCACAATTTTCATAGCCTGTTTAGATTGTGTTTAGATTAGTCTTAGCTGTTTGGGGGAATTTTGTGACGAACATGTGAACTTGGGAGTACAAATCTGACCAGCCTACGTTTCGTTAACTCGCCGTGGCTCTCAAGTACTGAACAGTTAGAGTACATAAGCATATTTAGGCCTATGCATTGCCTGGGTTTAAGATGTATCCAATACAATAAAACGGCACTACTTTGCCCAGCTGCACTGCACTATTCTAGACTAATGAAAACTAGTGATGCATCATCATGCTCCGCTTTGACTTAAGGTCCATTAAATAATACAAACAATTACACACTAGGTATGGAAAGCGTATGAGACATGTAATGACTAGCCTATTGTTCACTGCAGTGGAGTAACATTGACAACTAGGGCTGGGTATTGACACAAATTTCACAATTCAATTTTGATTCACAGGCTTGCAATTCGATTTCGATTCAATATTGATTGTTTTGGATATCAGGTACACAGGTATGTGTGTGTGTGTGTGTATCACCTTCAATAAAGTTTTAAAGTTTTATACATTTTTATCCCTACCTGCGGAAGATTCTGTCTTTCAAGACCCTCATGGCACTTTCAACTAAATTATTTGTGTCGTTTCCCCGCGTTGGAAGGCCCGTGCGTAGACAGATAGCCCCGTCCTTGCGTTGGGCAAACACTGCCGTCAAATGGTCCCGGTACCGTTGGTGCTTCAGCACCGTTGGGTCCTGGAGAGCCTGGTGGTAGGAGGCCTCCAGCTCCTCTGGTGACATGGCATACACCATTTTTTTGAAGATATCCTGCTGCCACTGCCGGTCTGAAGATCACCGAGATCTGGTGAATAGCAGTTGTACACAGTGCAGCGCTTCCGGGTTCTACATCAGAGCGCTCCCGCGTCAGCATCACGCATGTGTCGTGACCAGCATCGGCCAATGGGGAGCCGGTGTTCTGGCGTAAACCCGAAAGCGCTGCTCTGTGTACACTACGTCAACAGCGTAGGAGAATGACGTGGAAGAGAAGAAATTGTTGAATAAAGACGTTATTTTTGTTTGTTTTTTGCACATAAAAAATCTTCTCTCATCGCTTCATAACATTAAGGTTGAACAACTGTAGTCACATGGACTATTTTAACGATGTCTTTACTACCTTTCTAGGCCTTGAAAGTTGGACTGACAATGGCAAAAGCAGATAACTCCATTTCATGTTTCAGAGTTAAACAAAGCCAAGTAATTGCTATGATGCATAATAAAACACTTAATCTTTGTAACGTCAATCTCCTTAGCTGACATAGACGCGTCAAACTGTGTTGTTGTGATTAACATACACGCAATACAGAGAGCTTTTCCCTCACCACTAACGAGCTGTTTTAGCAAGATTCCGTGAAAAAGTTTCAGCTTTTATTTTTATTTTATGCCCCCAAGAAGGTATCACTGGTTCATCAAGTTCATGGAATCCATCCTCGATCACTTTTAATCAGCTTTGATGAAACTCCTCTCAGCTTGCGCGTCTTTTCAAAGTGACTAGCAGCCTTGTCACCTGACCTGAATACTGCGCACTGATTCGCTAAAGCAGACTTTTCGGGTTGTGTTCACAAACAACAAGTGTGCTTGTCGTTTCTGCTGTAAAACATGAACTCGTGATGCCTTGACAGTGGAAAATACCGGCTTTTGTGACGAAGGGTTCAGTCTAGAGATGCACCGATTACAATTTTCTAGGCCGATTCCGATTATTCATGAGTTTGGCCTGCCGATACCGATTTTAGCCGATTCCGATTTCTTTTTTTCTAACCACTTTACAGAAAACACAAATATTTATTTTCTATCTTTTCTTTAATAGAACATTTTACATAGAACAGAGAACATTTTTTGAACAAATTAATTAACAAAATAATTATTAATTATCAAGTGCAGTGTTATGATATGGAAGAACCATTTTCATTTCCATATATTCAACAAAAAAAAAAGTGATATATTTACTTATTTAGGAAACTAAACTTCTGTATGAAAACAGGTAATGGCAATAAAATAATATATAAATAGCAAATAAAAATTAAATAAATATAGCCTTGCAGTATAAAGATGTTTCTCAAAACACACACACACACACACACACACACACACACACACACACACACACAGGCCTATTGCAATCACTTTTACATCAATGACAAGTTTTATTTCGCAAACAGTTCTTCTCTCGTCTGCCACATGTCCAGCCAGGCTAAACAATCACTTTAATTGAGCGTGAGCAGTGCAGCAAAAATAGACTCTGTGCTGAAACCCCGCTTCACTGCTGCTCACGCGATCCTCCTGCTCGACGCTCACGCGCTGCTCCTGCTCTCGGTGTGAATGCACTCAGTGATTAACATGCACGCCGGAAAAAAACAAACGCGCTGCTCACGCTTGCGGTGTGAAACGGGCGTAATTCAAGAGGTTTCCTACATGTGCGTTCCGTGTGCACGTGTGATGCTGATGTTGCGCAATGTTAATCATGCGGCGCCCGAGTGCATTTGACCGGCAAAAAAATCGGAATATGTCAGACTGACCGGCCGGTCGCCGATCATGGCCGATCACGTGAAAATCGGCCGATTCCGGTCACCAGCCGATCAATCGGTGCGTCTCTAGTTCAGTCAATCTTGTCAGGCATCTATTTCAGCTGAGAAAAGTTACGTGAGGATGTGGAGAGTGTCAAAATAAACGTACCGTATATCGATATTCCGTATATCACATACCGTGACATCGATGCATCGATCCATATCAATGTATTGTTACAGCCCTATTAATTGGCATTTGACAATCTATGGAGGAATACGTGTAAATGAATTTACTTAGTTATTAACTCAGGCCTGTTGTACCTTGTGGATCAATCTGGATCTCATCAAGATTCCTTCCTTTGAATTCAGATAGCTGTCCTCGTTCCATGGCCATAAGAACTTTACTTATTTTCGCAAGCTGTAATGTGCCTTCGGGTAACCTATAATGCTGCCGATGGACCCTGATGTCATGTCCAAGGAAGTCAGCAAGGTCATCCATCTCATTGTCCTTTAAGTTGAGGACCTTGGACACAGTGGCAATGTGCTTTCTCAGTCTAGTGGATGATAATGCATCTGGGTGTTTTGCTCCACAGCTTCAAGCAATCTTACGAATAACATCTGATCCTCTGAAGTGACTGAGAGCTTGTGGTCTTCCCAACATGAACACATTCTCATCAGGCACTTCACAGTTACGGCGAGTCTTGAGTAACTCCATCGATGTCAGCATATCAGGTGTGAGAAGAATGGGGACCTTTTGTCCTCGTTTGCCTGTTATTTCAATTCTTTGGAAGTGCTTACAAAGTTTCTTCTCAAAGTCTGATAAAGCAAGCTCTACATTTGGATGAGTCGACGAGGTATCCCTCAATGTAAAAGCTTTAACCCTCTGAGGTCGACAAACGCGCCGGCGCGTTTTGCTCGATTTTTTTCACATAGCAGGAAAATAGACTTAAAATACTCTGTCATTTTTGGTCATACACACTTAAGAAATATAAAAAAATAAACTGTTGAATGTCTATTTTTTTATGTGCCCACTTACAATAGAAATAAAACATTGTGCTTTTGTAAAATAAAGAAAATAAACAGGGTTTGCTTTCTGTCTCCATCTCCGTTAACCTTTTTTCTGGAGCACGTCTCTAAACTTAAACAAAACTCAGCGAATACTATTCACCCAAGCATGAGCAATATATCTTTATGATCATTTAAGTTTGTACTATTAAAATATCTAATTCAAAACTAAAATAAATATTCTCTGGTTATGTAATCCATAAAAAAAGAGAGAGGTGTTAGCCGATCTCATTATCGTTCTCTCAGCTCATTATTCTGCTAATGTGACACGCCCACGGACAGCGCGCGCTATTCAGACGCAAATGATCTGAAGCGACACATGCAAACGTGTCAACGCCCCTCATAAACGTGATAACACAACAAATGTAATCATCAGATTAATTTACCTTTTCGTCTTGTGAGGCTGTGACTGTGACCAGTAATCCTGGGACATTTACCTCAGAACATGTGCTGGTTTATTTTCATTTTGAGGAGCGACCGATCTAGCCGAGAATTGTGAGTAGCCTAAGTTTTTTATTCTTGGTCTTTTTGCATTTACAGACATTAGAACAAAGCACGTTTAAATTTGAATCGCGTTTCTGTGTGTGAATGAATGATCCGCTTTTAGCAAACTATATTGCTATACTGAGATGAGTAAAAATCGACTGAAATATGTTGAAATAAAATGTATTTGTATAAGCAACGTATTAAACTGCAAATTAACGTTTATATTTCTTATATAAACGATAGACCTATGTTACAGACATATGAAAGACAACATTTCGTTGACTAGTTTTGGATAGATTATACATTTTTCCTTTAAAATATTTGCCACCTCAAATAAGCTTTTGTTTGCCAAATTTTGCTCATATGTTAAATAGCCTATAGTATGTTTTGTCAAAAATAAAGTAATCAAATAATATGTTATTATGTGTTTGTTACAATGTAGCCTCCCAGCAAACATGCTTCTTTGGGGCCCGAATGGGGCCCTTGCGGGCAGCCCACTGTGGGCCCAGATACCGGCATGAAATGCGGGGCACGTGTGGGCCCCACACTTTGGGACCCAGGTGGGGCCCCAGTGGGACAGCCCAAAAGTGTGGACTGACTGTGGGCAGGCCCACAGTAATAGAGTGGGCCCCCATGGGGCCAGTTGTAGGCCCACAGCAAACCCTTATAGGGGCCCAGATACCGGCGTGAAATGCGGGGCACATGTGGGCACCACACTATGGGACCGAGTGGGTCCCATGCGGTGGGCAAAGTGTGGGTATACTGTGGGTACAGTGGGTTAAGTGTGGGCATACTGTGGGTAGATTGGGTTAAGTGTGGGCATATTGGGTTAAGTGTGGGCATACTGTGGGTACATTGGGTTAAGTGTGGGCAAACTGTGGGTACATTGGGTTAAGTGTGGGCAAACTGTGGGTACATTGGGAAAAGTGTGGGCATACTGTGGGTACATTGGGTTAAGTGTGGGCAAACTGTGGGTACATTGGGAAAAGTGTGGGCATACTGTGGGTACATTGGGTTAAGTGTGGGCATATTGGGTTAAGTGTGGGCATACTGTGGGTACATTGGGTTAAGTGTGGGCATACTGTGGGTACATTGGGTTAAGTGTGGGCAAACTGTGGGTGCACTGGGAAAAGTGTGGGCATACTGCGGACAATACAAAGATGTGTTGTAATATACCTGTGGCCTTAACAAACAAGATTAGTTTGGTTCTACTTTGCATTTGCCACAATACATGCTAAATAATTGCACTTGTTGAAAGTCGAAGTAGTACATTACAAGTCATATGTTTTAAATAATTTAATTTATTCACAGTCATGTAAAAAATATATACAATACATTACCGTTCAAAACTTTGGGGTCAGTACGATTTTTTAAATAGCCCTACTTTTGATCAAAGTAATCCAGTCGTCAGCATGTAAATCGTGAAAAAAATTCAGGAATGTTGAACAGAACTGTCAAAAGAGCAGCATTTATTTGAAAAAGATTTTGAGTAAAAAAAAAAAAAGTCAAAACAAAAAAAAAAACATTTAAAACCGCATGAATCAATCCCCTCGGATACCGGAGTGACTTGCTCCTTCCACCATCCCAGTCTCTTGCATTAGGATCAGCATCAACCCCTTTGGATGCTGCTTCAGCTGTGTCAGCATCTAAAGTGAGAAAAAAAACAACAACAACAATTGAAATGTTAACAAAAAAATGTATAAAAAAAAAAAAACGGGGGTTGTTTCAAGTGTAATTTATTCACTTGTGTTTTCCCAAGGGTAAGGCCATTTCCACCTCAGAAAACAAATAATCTTCTGCACTTTGACTGGAGGATAATTTGAGTTCCGGGAAAATAGTTACAGGTTTTTTTATTAATATTAAAAACAAATGTAGGCGGTGTTGTTGAGAGAGAAACATACAGAGAGTGAAACAATTGAGGACATGATGAAATGAGAGCATGAGAACAAAAAATATCAACACAATATATAATTCTTTCAACTTGTACTCACACTCATGTCATTCCAAACCTGCATTATTTCTTCTGTGGAAGATTCTTCTGATATTTCGAAAAATGACTCAATAAAAATTCAATGGGATTTTCATTGTATGGACAAAACAGATTAAACATTATTCAAAATTCTTCTTTTGCATTCCACAGAAAAAAGTAAATAATACATGTTTGGAAAAACATAAGGAACAATCCCTGTAATATCTTTATCAAGAAATCATTGATGGCTTTAACTTGCAGCATGAATATGTCATTTTTATAAAAGAAAATACAGATAATGTGTCTGACAGTCAAAAATGTACTTACACAGAAAAAGAGTGACCTGTGCTCGAGTGGCTCTCTGTTGGGTTTCTGTTTAACACACATCACAATTAAGGAAAAAAGAGAGAAGACATCTGAATATTAGTAATATTACATATTACATAAATCTATACAAATAAAAATTATAATTTTTTTCATCAGTGATTATTGACTAATTAATATGTCAGGAGTGCTTAACTCTGGTCCTCGAAGTGCACTGTCTTGCAGTTTAATGTATTTCCAGACCTGATCAATCTCACTTGCTCTTTTAACCAAAAGAGCTTGATTAGCTTGTTCAGGTGTGTTGGACTTGGTGCTAAAGTCTGCAGGACAGTGGTCCTCAAAGGCCAGAGCTGAGATCCCCTGCAATATGTTCTGAACATGACTAGATGGATCACTTACAGCACTGGTGTCCAGTGCTGGTCATGGAGGAGTTTAACTGTCTGTAGTTTCTGCTGATCCTGAAGACCTCGATCAACTGGTTCAGGTCTGCTTAACTGGGGTCGGAGCTCAATTCTGCAATCAGGATTAGATGGCAATGAATACTGAAAAGAGAGAGGACAAACAACATTTTAATGTTATAAACCCAGTTTAAACTTTTATTCATGAATATGTACAATAACATCTAAGAATGTATGCTACATATGACACCACTGTACTGACAAATACAGTATTTGTTCAGTGGGTGAGGAACATCTCATTTAAAAAATTTGATACCCAAAATATTAACAGAAAACATAAGCAAAATGTTTATGAAAATACAGTTATATATATGGTGTAAAGAAAGTTTTTGTAAATGTCTATGACAAATCTACAATGCAAAAACTGATAAAGTGTCAGACAGTGATTCCAACAGAATACTTACACAGAGCAGTATCGATTATCTGATTACACACAAGGAAAAGGGAGAAAAATAAACAAATATTAATATTTCAGTGAAATATTTACAGTATCTGTATGGATAAACGTTGATGAAATGTATACATTCAAAAGACTGACAGCTCCTTTCCTTAGCGATGGAAAGTTCCAGCAGTCTCATTGGTTAGAATTAATCACATGATGACACCATCTACTGTGTTACTTGTAATTTTTCTTTTTTCTTTTGCAGTTTCAGAAATATAATATTATAATATATATGTATATATATATATATATATATATATATATATATATAATCAGTGATGTATTTATTAGTATAAAAATATATAATTTTATAATAATAAATACATCACTGATGAATACCAAAACAAATCAGTCAACCATTTGCATTGTTTTATTGTGACAAATAAGTTAATTTTATTTAATAAATATGGTAACACTTTCTATGCAGACCATGCTTATAATTACAAAAAACTGGTCAAAACCCACCAGCTCGCCTACAATCTATAATAGCACTCTCATCATTGTTTGTTTGTTTCATTTGTAAAGCGTCTTTGAGTTCCTTGGAAAGCGCTATATAAGACTGATGTATTATTATTATTATTATTATGAATTATAGCTCCCTTTATACTTTTTAGGAGCAATATTACTATTCTATAAGTATATTTATAAAGACTCATTGAGACATTATAAGATATAGTTAAATTTATATACATTTTTATAATTCCATTTAAGCCACTCATTTGCTCTTTCAATGCGCATGCTCATAATCCATTATACTCTGATTCATAAGTATTAATTAGTCAGTTTTATGGTTCTATGAATGTATTTATAAAGATGCAACCTGCATCTATAATGTTATTATGTTATTTATGAATGTATTAATATATAAGTGCTGTGATTTATTGAGGTCTTTTTATATGAGGATTTATTGGGTTTTATTTGGGCAAACCCACAGTGGGTTGCCCACAGTAAATCCTAATGGGGTAAGCCCACTGTTGGCTTGCCCACAGAAAGCCCACATGGGTCCCCAAAGGGTTTGCCCTTGCCCACACTGTCCCACAGAAAACCCACACTTACCCACAGTGGGCCCGCACTGGCATGTTTGCTGGGCTAGGCTATATCCAAAGTAATGAATCCTTAACTTTGAAATATGTATGATAAAATGTACACTTTAGTTTTTACAAAGAAAGATTGCACTTGAATTGTTGTTGTAATTGTAACATTTTTAATAAAAAAAAATATTTACAAGGTAGATGTAAACAAACTATTAAAAGGTAAATATAAGCCTTTTCTTTAAATAATTTTTATTGAGTTTTATTAGTGACAAATTTGGGGAGAGGATACATATTCCAAAACTGAAAATACAGTATGAGAATTAACTGCACAATTACTAGACATGGTAAAATATAAAAAAAATTAGATGCTTCCAACTGTGAACCAATTTGGTAGAATATGTATATGTATATATATATATATATATATATATATATATACACACACACACACATATATATATATATTGCTCTTGCATTCTTTCTTGTGGCTCAGTGACACACCTGAATGAATGGCTCATTAAGTATGCGGGCCCCATTGTCTCCTCAGGTGTGAACCACTAAATATGCATGATGGTGTTGAAATCGTTGACGCCCCTTGCGCATATTGCCTTTCCAAACAAAAAGTGTCTTACAAAATTTAAATCAATGTATTGTTTTATGTGAATAATTAGGCAGGATGATTTTCACATCATTTTGAAGAAAAAACTCTATGCAACAACATCCATTAGTCAAAAGTCTTGTGGACACATATTTAGTATGTGTTTTGTGGCCTTATTTCAGAAACTTTATTTTTTATTTTTTTCAATAACCATGCATAAACAATATTCCCTAAAAAAATACAAACATGTACATACATGTTGCTCACATATTATGGTAGCCCTGTTTGTGCTAAATAGAGTGTAATTACACCTTTGCCATTAATATGTTTATAAGCAACTGAAAAAAGCACAAATGTCAGAGCATGTCAGAACATCTCAAGGACCCCAAAAATCCCTTAGACCCCAGAGGGTTAAGGGACATCTTGGATACTTCTCCTTCTCTTCTACGATTAAAAAGTATTACCTGACAAAGTGTCACTTTTGCAAGTTCTGCCCAGTTCTTGTTACTCGGTTCTTCTTCAAGTTTTGTTTGGTACTCCTTACTCCGTCTATCAAGATCAAGGTCCATTTTGCCTCACTCAAGTTTCAGAGGGCCTGGGATGACACACACTCACTCCATTTAGTGTCACAGATTTGTTTGAAGGCCTGCACATTAAGCTCATTCTTATCACCTGACATCATTGCCTCTTTCTCATTCAATAATGTTCGCCAATGTTGGCATCTCCGCATGTGCCTCCATAATGATCTCCTCTTCAGGTAGGCCTCACAGTTTACGCAGTGTTACTGGTGCAATGGATTGCTGTCGGGCTATCACCAGCCCTTTTCCTTCTTTAAGCACCTGAGTATTATGACAACGGTTCCCTTTATTTCTCAATAAACTCAGCTGTAGTCTTAGCTCTTTAGACCCTTTGGGAAATGCAACTGCTCTTGCAACCTCTGGCTTATCTTTGTGCTTTGATTCCAAATGGCGTGCCATTTTACTGAATGCTTTAGAGCAGAACAAGCTGAAGTACTTTTTGTTGTTTAGTCTGCCGCCATCTGTTTTTATCAGCATCATGACCTTCACATTAGAATTATCAGGTGAAGAGGATTTGCCGCTGTCATGTTCTTCAGGTGAAGAGGATTCTATGGTTCCACTGGTAGCCATGGAACTAGAACGTGTCATGCTTTCTTTTACATGGGTTAGATCTTGATGTTTTTGACTGAACCTTTAGTCTCTTTTGCTGTTTGATATTTTTTTGCTAAACTCTCTTTCTTTCCTGACCTGTCACTCTCTGATTGATCCTCTGTTTCCGGTGTATATACTCGCTGAACTCTGAACTTGATTCTTCTGTTTCACATCCAAGCATTTTCCTGTTAAGCTGTGAATAAAACATGTGAGTTAGAAGTCTTGATCAGGAATGCCAAGATAAACAAAATACTGCAATTATGAATTCCTGTCCAAAGTGAAACATTCAGTGTGTAGATTTTATAAATAACAATGCAACTATTAATTTCCAGGCTGTGGTAGCAATAGTAGTAGTAGTGGCATTAGCAATGCATGAATATAGCCAAAATCATAACCATTGAGTCGAGTCATTGCTGATAGAGATGCATGTCAAGAAATCCCATCAGACATGAAGATGTACGCTTAAAGAAACGATTATAATATGAACAGAAGAAAAAAGATAGCAACACTCATTTGCTCTGAATTCAGATGTTATTGGCGCTTTTTTCGCAGACACGCATAGCACGAGCATGATCATCTGATGAAGGAATAACTGTTTCTTCTGACAGTCATCTACGAAAAGGGGGAGGAGGGCGCCAAACAGCTTAAGTTCCCAGAGAACATCTTAAGTCACACAGCTCCGCCCAAACATGGCGTTGACATCGGTAGCAAAACCAAGTGGTTTTAATAGAACCAACTGTCCTCTAAAGGCAGGATTGAGGAACCCAGCAAGTTCAAAAAGGCGAAATATGAAGAGCTCGTCTCAATGTGTTGGAGCAATGGCGGGAGATCTCGTGCGAGTCTGGTTGAAATTGGATGCCAGAGCTTTGCTGGGAAATGAGTTCAGCAAACTCTAAAACATCTCGGTTTTAAAGGGAAGCTATCAAGAACATTCATGAGGCTTCTGAAGAGGCCCTGCGATGACTGTGGTTCCGGAGGGGCGGATCCGTGACTTAGTGCTGCACTTGGACACAAGTCAGGGCTGCATCATCCAAGCAAGGGTGTATGAGGATTAAAGACCCGAAACACCATATGACCCCAGGTTCATCACTGATGACATGTCCAAGTAGCATATGAGAATATACTCTAAAACTAACTGGAAAATCAGTTTTACAAGCACACATATCATACAATTAAAAATTAATTATGTAAAGAAATGTCAGTGTCCAATGCGAAGTGCTGCAATGTGGTACTCAAAACATGTTCCATATGTTAGCAGGTCTGAAAATTGATTAGGGTACAATAATTACTTTAATCTTAATTGGGTTCTCGTTTAGTTTTTTTAATATTGGAAATCTGCTGTTTTTATTTTTTGTGCCAGAACTCCCTATCATTTCATTTTAAATTAGAAGTATAAGAGTACAGATCACCAGGCAGCCTATTAAAGATTTATTTTGGGGAACCTGTGGCTCACTGTCTAGGGTGCACACTGAGCACTGTGACCTGGGCTCAAAATCTAACCCAGGCCCTCTGCTGCATGCCAACAAATTACCAATTTGTGGGGCAACTGCTGACTAGAAGGTTCACTTTTGTACACCTGTGTTCTCCTCTGTTCACCTGTGTTCTCCTGTGTGGTTCACCTGTGTTCACCTGTGTTCTCCTGTGTGGTTCACCTGTGTGGTTCACCTGTGTGGTTCACCTGTGTTCACCTGTGTGGTTCACCTGTGTTCACCTGTGTGGTTCACCTGTGTTCTCCTGTGTTCACCTGTGTTCTCCTGTATTCACATGTGTGGTTCACCTGTGTGGTTCACCTGTGTTCTCCTGTGTTGTTCACCTCTGTTCTCCTGTGTTCACCTGTGTTCTCCTGTGTTCACATGTGTTCTCGTGTTGTTCACCTGTGTTCTGTGTTCTCGTGTTTTTCACCTGTGTTCACATGTGTTCTCCTGTGTTCCCCTGTGTTGTTCACCTGTGTTCTCGTGTTGTTCACCTGTGTTCACCTGTGTTCACCTGTGTTCACCTGTGTTCTCCTGTGTGGTTCTCCTGTGTGGTTCACCTGTGTGGTTCACCTGTGTTCACCTGTGTTCTCCTGTGTTGTTCTCCTGTGTTCACCTGTGTGGTTCACCTGTGTTCACCTGTGTGGTTCACCTGTGTTCACCTGTGTTCTCCTGTGTTCTCCTGTGCTCTCCTGTGTGGTTCACCTGTGTTCACCTGTGTTCTCCTGTGTGGTTCACCTGTGTGGTTCACCTGTGTGGTTCACCTGTGTTCACCTGTGTGGTTCACCTGTGTTCACCTATGTGGTTCACCTGTGTTCTCCTGTGTTCACCTGTGTTCTCCTGTATTCACATGTGTGGTTCACCTGTGTGGTTCACCTGTGTTCTCCTGTGTTGTTCACCTCTGTTCTCCTGTGTTCACCTGTGTTCTCCTGTGTTCACATGTGTTCTCGTGTTGTTCACCTGTGTTCTGTGTTCTCGTGTTTTTCACCTGTGTTCACATGTGTTCTCCTGTGTTCCCCTGTGTTGTTCACCTGTGTTCTCGTGTTGTTCACCTGTGTTCACCTGTGTTCACCTGTGTTCACCTGTGTGGTTCTCCTGTGTGGTTCACCTGTGTGGTTCACCTGTGTTCACCTGTGTTCTCCTGTGTTGTTCTCCTGTGTTCACCTGTGTGGTTCACCTGTGTTCACCTGTGTGGTTCACCTGTGTTCACCTGTGTGGTTCACCTGTGTGGTTCACCTGTGTTCACCTGTGTTCTCCTGTGTTCTCCTGTGCTCTCCTGTGCTCTCCTGTGCTCACCTGTGATAAGCTGTGTTCTCCTGTGTGGTTCACATGTGTTCTCCTGTGTTCTCCTGTGTGGTTCTCCTGTGTGGTTCTCCTGTGTGGTTCACCTGTGTGGTTGACCTGTGTTCACCTGTGTTGTTCTCCTGTGTTGTTCTCCTGTGTTCACCTGTGTGGTTCACCTGTGTTCACCTGTGTGGTTCACCTGTGTTCACCTGTGTTCACCTGTGTTCTCCTGTGTTCTCCTGTGCTCTCCTGTGCTCTCCTGTTCTCACCTGTGATCAGCTGTGTTCTCCTGTGTTCACCTGTGTGGTTCACATGTGTTCTCCTGTGTGGTTCACCTGTGTGGTTCACCTGTGTTCACCTGTGTGGTTCTCCTGTGTTCTCCTGTGTTGTTCTCCTGTGTTCACCTGTGTTAGCCTGTGTTCACCTGTGTTCTCCTGTGTTCACCTGTGTTCTCCTGTGTTCTCCTGTGCTCTCCTGTGATCACCTGTGCTCACCTGTGCTCTCCTGTGGTCACCTGTGTTCTCCTGTGCTCACCTGTGTTCTCCTGTGTTGTCCTGTGTTCACCTGTGTTCTCCTGTGTTCACCTGTGTGGTTCACATGTGTTCTCCTGTGTTCACATGTGTTCTCCTGTGTTCACCTGTGTTCACCTGTGTTCTCCTGTGTTCACCTGTGTGGTTCACATGTGTTCACATGTGTTCACCTGTGTTCTCCTGTGTTCACCTGTGTTCCCATGTGTTCTCCTGTGTTCACCTGTGTGGTTCACATGTGTTCACCTGTGTGGTTCACATGTGTTCACCTGTGTGGTTCACATGTGTTCACCTGTGTGGTTCACATGTGTTCACCTGTGTGGTTCACATATGTTCACTTGTTTGGTTCACATGTGTTCTCCTGTGTTCTCCTGTGTTCTCCTGTGTTCACCTGTGTGGTTCACATGTGTTCTCCTGTGTTCTCCTGTGTTCACCTGTGTGGTTCTCCTGTGGTCTTCTGTTTTCACCTGTGTGGTTCTCCTGTGTTCTCCTGTGTTCACCTGTGTTGTTCACCTGTGTTCTCCTGTGCTCACCTGTGTTCTCCTGTGCTCACCTGTGTTCTCCTGTGCTCTCCTGTGTTCTCCTGTGCTCACCTGTGTTCTCCTGTGTTCACCTGTGTTCGCCTGTGTTCTCCTGTGTTCTCCTGTGTTCGCCTGTGTTCACCTGTGTTGTTCACCTGTGTTGTTCACCTGTGTTGTTCACCTGTGTTGTTCACCTGTGTTCACCTGTGTTCTGTGCTCACCTGTGCTCTCCTGTGTTCTCCTGTGTTCACCTGTGTGGTTCTCCTGTGTTCACCTGTGTGGTTCACCTGTGTTCACCTGTGTTCTCCTGTGTTCTCCTGTGTTCACCTGTGTTCTCCTGTGTTCTCCTGTGTTCACCTGTGTCGTTCTCCTGTGTTCACCTGTGTTCTCCTGTGTTCCAGCGGTGGTGAAGGCCATGGAGGGCCAGGACTGCTGTGAGTGTGTTCAGAGGATCTCAGAGAGTGGACTCATCTCAGAGGAGAGCCTGAACCGTATGTTGGCAGGACTATACGCTCTTCTGAAGGAGGCTCTGCGTATGCCTGCGCTCAGACACGAGGTGTGTGTGTGTGTGTGTGTGTGTGCCTTTTACTGTGTGTTTGTGTGTGTTTGCCATTACTGTGTGTGTGTGTTTGTGTGTGTGTGTGTGTGTGTGCCTTTACTGTGTTCATTGGAGTGTTTGTCTTCACTGACGCTGCTACAGCAAAATAAAGTCCTTTTAGGCAAATCATGCCACTCGGCCACCATCTTGGCAATGCCTCCGGGCAGCTATTTCGGACTAACAAGACCAGGCTCCTATCTAAATGAATGGGCAGAGAGTCAGAACTGCACTTTCACTGGTCACCGGGACATAAAAACTGCATGTATAGAAACAGCAGTAAAATATGATAAAAATCGCTGAAAAAGTTTGATGACTTTGCCCCAAAATAAGGTTTAAAACGCCTTTTCCCCCACAGGTTATACTTTTACTACGCATGCGCAAGGGTTCTCTCCCTCTCTGCTGTGCGCGTGCTACACGGTTTGAAGCACAGTATGTGTGAGCTCTTGCTTGCTCGCTCTAGATTCCAGGAGATTTGAACTAATTTGCGGGCATCAGGGAGCCGCTATAAATATGCGGTAGACACTTGGGATGTCTGATATTTACACAACGCACACATACACTGCATATCAAATCTGCCGCCTTTTCAAACATTAACATATTTTCCGCTGTCCCAACCTCAACTGTGCGCATGCGTCAGTGGAACCAGACAATAGGCTTAAATGTTTCCCGGCTTGACTGTTAAAAGCAGACGATTGGCTTTCCAGCGGGAGGGGCGGGACATGTGCAAACAACCGCCATCTTTGGCGTTACGGGTTTTCCCTATATAGTTGTATTGAGGATTGAGTAAGTGGCATGTCTCTATATAAATAGTCTCTGAGCAAACCCACAGTGCTTTATAAATGAATCTGTTTACAAAGGTAGAATTGAAAACACAGGGTTGGGAATGGAAAATTGATTCCAATTACTCTTCCTCAAGCCATCCTAGGTGCATATGACATTCTAGTTTCAGACGAATACAATCAGAGTTATGTAAAAGTTAATCTATCCATCATAAAAGTGCATCAATCCATCATAAAAATGCATCCATCCATCCATCATAAAAGTGGAACATGCACTTGTATGATGGATGGATGAACTTTTATGATGGACGGATGCACTTTTATGATGGATAGATGCACTTTTATGATGGATGGATGCACTTTTATGATGGACAGATGCACTTTAATGATGAATGGATGCACTTTTATGATGGATAGGTGATTTCCATTACACGAGAGTAGATGTTAAAACTTCATGCTGATTTGTACTCGGCTTTCGCCAAGATAAGCAACACTAAGACGTAGCTTTACAGTAAACTATGCCTCTCCATCCATTTACGCTTCTTTCCATATGGTGGTGTGACTCCCCTTCTGTCCGGCGTTAACGGCTGCAGTGTACTTTGCGCGTCAGTACACACGACGGCTGCAACTACAGTGTGGTCTCCCTAGTGGACCAGCACGACAACCGTCTGGATTGAGCCGAGTAGGGGACATCTTTAGGGTCTTCAAGTGGGCACCTTCCGTCCTCAGTGTTTCGTCGACTAGCCCACGTCACCTCAAGAGGGCTCGACAGTGACTCTGGCGTCCCAGAGTCACCCCCCTCCGTCCCCCACTCAACTCAGCCCAGCTTACTGACCTCTACATCCCTCCTGCTGCTGAGACCTAACCACAATCTCACAATCTCTCCGCAACCCAACCATACGCGCCAACCCGTTTGACTAAGGCTATTGAGCCCCACTGGTGCGTTAATATGCAGTTTCAGTGGCAACGGTTCCGTATGGCATACCACCTACCACAAAAACACAATATCTGCCCAACCACCCGTCATTCACGCAATATACACAGGAATGTAATGACTGTAAATACTATACAACCTATACAAATAAACTAACAGACTCTTCAAGTTTTTCAAGAATTCTACGAAACCGTAGCATGGCGGCCTGTACACTAGAGATGCGCGGTTGGTGGTTACAGCCGCGGACTCCGCGGATAAACCGCGGATCGGGTGGATGACATGACGAAAAAAAATTATTTTATTTAAATTCGGGCGGGTGGCGGGCGGTTGAACCAATCAAATGAAAAATATATACACATTGTTAAATATTGTTATCTTTGTCCCTGCGCGCCGATCGGAGACCGAGTTCACTGCTGATATTCTGAGAGCTTTCTAGTCTCGCGGCTGTCATCAGCAGCGCCTTGTATCGCCCAATCAGCGGATTGCGGGCGGGTGTGGTTTTGAAAATTGGTCAAAAACGTTGGTGCGGATGGATGGCGGACGGATGATGAGTTTTGTGATGCGGTTGCGGATGAAATAATAGCCCATCCGCGCATCTCTACTGTACACAGCCAGCTAGAATCTTTCCGTCTCAACCACAGCCAGTTGCTGCTCCTTTCTGCTGCTTCAGATAAGTTCTTTACTGTGCGACGCAACTCTTGGCCACTGAATCTGACGTCTCTGAGGAACCGGGTTGTAGAGTGTGCCACAAAACCTCGACAACCCACTTCCACTGGATAAACCTGGACTCTCCATCCTCGCTGTTCTGCTTCAGTGGCCAGATGAGCATACCGCAGTTTCTTCCTCTCATATGCCTCATCTACCGCATCCTCCCATGGCACTGTTAACTCTATCAGTTGAACAATGCGTGCTGATCCAGACCACAAAACAATATCTGGTCGTAGGTTAGTGGTGGCAATCTCAGGTGGAAAAATAAGCCGTTGATCAAGATCAGCCAGCATCTTCCAGTCCCTAGCAGTTTCCAGTTGTCCTGGGCGAAAATTGGTGTTATCACCTTTTCTTGGTGGTTGCTCGCCTGGGCGGAGGAATATTGTCTTCTGCGTGTAATGTTTTGCTAGAACAGGCGGCAACTTATTGGTCATACTACGCTTGCCTTTCAATGCTAAAGCCAAACATCGCAGTACTTGGTCATGGCGCCAAGTAAACCGACCTTGGCTAAGAGCCACCTTACATCCTGTCAAAATGTGCCTTAATGTGGTAGGTGATGAACACAAAGGACGAGGCATCCTTTCCTACCCAGAGGTTTAGGTTTAGGATAGATGCACTTTTATGATGGATAGATGCACTTATGATGGATGGATGCACTTTTATGATGGACAGATGCACTTTTATGATGGATAGATGCACTTATGATGGACAGATGCACTTATGATGGACAGATGCACTTTTATGATGGACAGATGCACTTTTATGATGGACAGATGCACTTTTATGATGGATGGATGCACTTTTATGGATAGATGCACTTTTATGATGAATGGATGTACTTTTATGATGGATAGATGCACTTTTATGATGGATAGATGCACTTTTATGATGGATGGATGCACTTTTATGATTGATAAATGCACTTTTATGATGGATAGATGCACTTTTATGATGAATGGATGCACTTTGATGATGGATAGATGCACTTTTATTATGGATGGATGCACTTTTATGATGGATGGATGCACTTTTATGATGGATGGATGCACTTTTATGATGGATAGATGCACTTTTATGATGGATAGATGCACTTTGATGATGGATAGATGCACTTTTATTATGGATGGATGCACTTTTATGATGGATGGATGCACTTTTATGATGGATGGATGCACTTTTATGATGGATGGATGCACTTTGATGATGGATAGATGCACTTTTATGATGGATGGATGCACTTTTATGATGGATGGATGCACTTTTATGATTGATAGATGCACTTTTATGATGGATGGATGCACTTTTATGATGGATAGATGCACTTTTATGATGAATGGATGCACTTTGATGATGGATAGATGCACTTTTATGATGGATGGATGCACTTTTATGATGGATGGATGCACTTTTATGATGGATGGATGCACTTTTATGATGGATGGATGCACTTTGATGATGGATAGATGCACTTTTATGATGGATGGATGCACTTTTATGATGGATGGATGCACTTTTATGATGGATGGATGCACTTTTATGATGGACGGATGCTTTTTTATGATGGATGGATGCACTTTTATGATTGATAGATGCACTTTTATGATGGATGGATGCACTTTTATGATGGATAGATGCACTTTTATGATGAATGGATGCACTTTGATGGACTTTCAAAAAAATATACCCATTCACTGCCATTATAAAGCTTGGAAGAGCCAGGACATGTTTTAATATAACTCTGATTGTATTTGTTAGGGCTGGACCCGAATATTCGAATGTTCGATCGGTGGGTTGGTATTCCATTTGAAAATGTGACATTCGAATATTCGTGTTTTTTTTTTTTTTTTTTTTTTTTTTTTTTTGCACACCTGGCATCCCCCTCGAAACGGTTCTCATTCGCGCTTGAATATGTTTTACACTATAAAATCTGGTGAAATATAATACTTAACATATAACTTTGTTATAGCTACTTAATAAATATATTTGCTTCTTCTTGGACTACTAAAAGTGTTCCTGCAACGGGAGTATTCTCCGGCTAGAGCACACAACAGCGGAGTGTGTGTGGACAGAAGTGCATGCCTGAGCTTGTGTTTTGAGTTAAGCTGCATTGCTTTGACATTGTGGAAAATAGAATAATAGAAACAAAATGTATTATCCTTTTTACCCGTTATTATCAATCTAAATTAATCTACTGCGAAATATAGGAGAATTTGTTTTTCTGTATTTAAATTTCGTTTTTATTTAAATCTACCCTACTTTGTCAGTGAAAAAAATATTATAAGACTACCTTATTAAAAATATTGCTTAAGTTAAAAGACCTGTGTGTGTGTGTGTGTTTTATATCACTAGTGCAGTGTCCGTTCTCGGAGCTTATAAGCTCTGCTCGCGTGAGGCGCGCCGCTTCTTATTTAAATCTACCCTACTTTGTCAGTAATTTGTAAGTGAGAAAAATATTAGACTACCTTATTAAAAATATTGATTAAGTTAACAGACCTGTGTGTGTGTGTGTGTGTTTTATATCACTAGTGCAGTGTGCGTTCTCGGTAGGGGTCGACCGATATGCGTTTTTCAGGACCGAACCGATACCAATTATTACATATCAAGTAGACCGAGAACCGATATATGTCTAGTGTAAAAATTTAAATTAATGTCAAAAACTAAGAATAAAAAGGCCTCAGACAAAGACTCTTTAAATTATTTTAACCATATATTTAATTCTGAGAACTGTTAATAATAAGAACATTAATATAAATAATAATAACAACAACATAAAAAGTGCAGGAAGCATCCATTCTGTACAACATTTTGTAAAACTTAAAAGAAGTTAATTTAAACAACAACAAGCAACAAATGAACAAATAATGGAAAATAAATGTAATAGCTCCCTGAAGTTTTATAATGTAAATTAAAATGGGTAACAATTAGTTGGTGCAGGAAGCAGAGCTGCTCGGCATGCTCTCCAGTTAGTTTGCTTCTTCTTTTGTCATAAATTGCAGACACTTCACTGAAGACACGCTCACTAGGGACTGATGAGGGTGGTGAGCAAAGAAATCTTCTTGCTTCTTTGGCAAGTAGCTTGAAGCGCCCTTTATTCTGTCTCCACCACTGGAGTGGATCCCCCTTATGCCGGTCAATCACTGGCTCTTTGAGGTACTGATGTAACTCATCTTCAATGCTGTCCTTGGCTGACAAATCACCAGTATGGGGGCCAAGAAGAGAACTGAAAATCTTGTCTGTTTGGCTATGGCAGGGTGTCTCTTCTCTCCTTTGCCTTTTAGAGGCTTGGTCTTCTGCAGCAGGCTCCTCTCCATCAGCCTGCTGCTCTTGATTGGCTCTCTCTGTTTCAGCCTGCTCTTGAAGAGCACCTTCTACATCATCTTTAAGCCATGCTTTGGCCTTATTTAGTGTAGAGGCAGAGGAGAATGCATGACTCTTGAAACGTGGATCCAAAAGACATGCTATAACCACATTTTTTGAGTCTTCAAGTTTGGCGAATCGTTTGCTTAGGCTCTCCCTCATTACCTCCCTGAGCGTTCTGATGCCCTGTGTTGATGGCCCTTTATCTTCAAGTAGCATCTTGAGCACTGTCACACAGGGAATGATGCTGGACGCAGATGAATCATTGTAGCTCACCTCTAGTGTCACTTCCTCAATGGGGATGAGTGTTTCAACCAAATTGGACACAATGTCCCACTGGTGAGGAGCTGGACATGTAAAACCGCCGTGTTCCCCAGAGTAAATGTTAAGAGCACGCTTTTGTTCCAATGCCCTCTGCAGCATGTGGAGTGTTGAATTCCACCTTGTTGGGACTGCCTGGATTAAGTTGTGCTCTGGTAGCCCAAGGTCCCTTTGGATGTTTTTTTAGACGCTGCTTGGCCAAGATGGAATGTTGGAAGTGAGTGACACATTTCTTTAGCATGGCAATCACATCTATCACAGCTCTTTGGCTGGCCAAACCATCATTCACCACCAGCTGCAACGTATGTGCTGTGCAGCTAAGGTCTGGGATATCGGCGAGCCTCAAACCCTTCACCATGTTTGCGCCATTGTCACGCAGGACCAGAGCTACACGCTCTTTGGTAATTTCCCATTCCTCCAGCATGTGCAGGAATGTGTCTTTGATGTATTCCCCAGTATGGGATCCGTGCATTACTTTTGTATTTAAAACAACCTGCCTTCTGTTCCATTCATTGTCAATGAAATGGCATGTTAGGGTCATCATTGACTCTGTTGATCCTGACCAGCAATCCGTTGTAAAGGAGAGTGAGAATCCAGCCTTCTCTGGCTGGATTAAGGTTTTTATCTTGCTTATGACCCTTTCATAGATTTCTGGCAGCTTCTCAGTGCGGTAATACTTCTCACTTTTTAGTGCATATCGTGGTTCTGCCACATCCATGAGTCGTTTAAAGCCAGCATCAGAGACCATTGTGAATGGTTGGTTGTCAGAAATGATCATTTCCGTGATCAGTTTGTCCATTTGTTTTGATTTGTCATCCAGATTTGTCCATTTTTTTTTTTTTTTGTTTCTGAAACTTGTCATGTATTGTAGGCTGACATGTGGATGTTGCCCCCTGCTCAGGTTTGTTTGTTTGTGCAGATTTATACAAGTCATTGTGATGAATCCTAAGATGGGACCACAGGTTTGAAGTATTGGCACTTTTTGCCATTGTACCACCCATACTGACAACATCTTTACATGTATTGCACACTGCCTGCCCTGGTGTTGGTTGAGTGTAGTACTCCCACACTGCACTTCTACATTTTGTCTTCCTTGTATCCATCTACAATGAGGGTAAGATAAAGAGAGAGTTAAAAGTGGGGCCACTGTATAGTTCATGATTAAGCCTATGCATACTGTACTACAGCTAAACAGCTTGGGGAAAAGGAACTATTGGCTTCAATAATTTACATGTTAGAAATGTAGGCTGTGTAATAGCTTAACCTCTCATAATTATTTTGTGATGACTAAAACATAGCCTAAAATAATAGAGGTGATTATTCAATTTGCCTAATACACATCAATGGATTGACAAAAAAAACACACACATGTATGTATGTATGTATATGTATATATATATATATATATATATATATATATATATATATATATATATATATATATATATATATACATTAGTGCTGGGCAACGATTAAAATTTTTAATCGCGATTAATCGCATGGTTTTCTTGCGATTAATCGCGTTGTTATGCGCAAAATTGAATAATGACTTCTAAAGTAGTGTATTGCGCACTTTTGATTTAAATGTACTGCTATATACACAAAAGTGCAATAACTTTAAACAAATAAGGTGCTTTTATACCAGCAGTATTCCTTTTACACAGTAATCTCAAATCTCAACTTAAACATTAATGTAATCAAATCAAATATTTAAACAAAGCTATTTGCCACTGCCAGGGCATTACCTTTTATCTAGTTTGTTAAAACGAGTCCAGTTTTCTTGTTTTTTTCTGAACAGGTATCAACAGGTATCTTTTATCAGGGAGCAGCAGAAACAGTCTATGTAGTAGTCAGAGGTCATGATCACTACTATATAAGTCGATCAACGTTACTTATAGTAGCTTAGGTTTGGTCATGCCATGGTTTCCCACGTAAGATTACATTAAACAGAGTAAAAAAAACAATTTATACTTTATACTCACGCTGTTGCTGTGTAGCGCGCGTACACTTCGGCGTACCCTGACGTGCACCTCTCCAAAAATGTAACGTCAATTCTACGCGTACCGCAAGCGCTGTGATTGCTACAACCGCTCCCCGGGTTTCACATGCTCCCTCTGCATGTGTAATTGCGCGTCAACGCGGACAACGACGCAGAGATATAAATGAAAACCAACGCGTAGTCTATAGCGTATTGTCTTCGGCGTAAGTCCAACGCAGAAGTATAAATCAGCCAAGAGTGAGGTGAAGTGGTCGAGCACAAGGTGCAGCGACAAGCGGGTGCGTTCCTGTGAAACTGTTGCGGTCATGCTCGCCTCAAGCACGCGCCCGCGCCCGCTCGTTGCCAAAGTTGAATTGTCTATAACTTTTTATAAAGGACGCGCAGCACAAATCATTAGAAGAGAGACTGATCCTCGGCTCGCTGTTAGTGAGTTTCCAGAATCTAAATAGTTATTATCTATAGGTTTTATAGGTACTATCCATAGAGCGCCTGTCATTCACTCGCGGAGCGCAACCCTTTAACTGTTCACCAGAGAGAACCTGCCTCTCTCCACTGCTTGTTTGGGTGGGTTATTTGCTGGCTGACCAACATCCCACCCCTCCTGTGATCATGGTTTGACTGTAGGTCTATGTGTATTCAGAGCCAGTGAGCAACGGACTTTCAAAATAATAATAATAAAACAAACTGCGTTAATGTGCGATAAAAAAATTGTCGGCATTAATTAATAAATGCGTTAACGCGATAATAACTCGTTAACTTGCCCAGCCCAAATATATATATGTATATGTGTGTGAAGATTTCAGATGCAAAAGCCTCTAAGTGCCATCTGAAATTTTCTTCTAGGATGATCATTTTTATCAAGCTCGTATATTTAGAGAGATCTATGGCGCCGATCTATGGCGACGTGGTGTGGCTCTGTGTTTATGTTTGTCTCGTTTTGCTCTGTTTTGTTGATAATTCTGTCAGTCTGATTACATATGACAGACATGAACTATTAAGTATTCGGGACACTTTGCAAAACCTCTCGGCCTCCGATTATTGGAGGAATGTTGCCGGAAATATTGGCAGTCAAGCCAATGCTTACAGACACAAGCGACCTCCAAGGAAGAGAGGCAAACGAGCGGGCATTTTGGTTCGACTAAGACAGAGGGTTCACCTCTCTCCGCTTCCCAGCATGATCCTGTCGAATGTCCGCTCCCTGACTAACAAACAGGACGAGCTGGCTATCCTGATTAGATCTAAGCGGTACGCTGCTGACTGTTCTGTTATATGCCTGACCGAGACGTGGCTGGATGGCAGCACGCCGGATGAGGGTCTTCTCCTGCCGGGTTTCACTCTACTACGAGCTGATCGATCGCAGCAGGATTCACAGAAGAAGTCAGGTGGGGGTGTCTGTTTTTATATAAACCAAAGCTGGTCCACCAACTCTGTCGTCCTCTCGCGACATTGTTCACCGGAGCTGGAATGCTTAATTGTTAAATGCAGACCCTTTTATCTCCCGCGGGAGTTCTCCTCCGTCATTTTCGCCGCTGTTTACATCCCACCTAAAGCGGGAGCCAAGGAGGCTTGCAGGCAGCTGGCGGCTCTCATAACAGAGGTGGAGAATTCTAGCCCGGACTCTGTGGTTTTAATTTTAGGCGATTTTAATCACGTGGACTTAAAGAAATCACTACCCAAGTTCAAGCAGCAGATTCATACTGCTACCAGGGGTGAAAAGACACTAGATAAATGCTACTGTGTAATTTCTAATGCATATCATTCTATTGCTTGGCCCCCTTTGGGACAGTCAGATCATAACACTATCTTCCTCATCCCTCGATATCGTCAGAGACTGAAATTTACTAAGCCAACAAAAAAAGTGATCAAACAATGGTCTATACAAGCACAAAACGAACTAAAACAATGCCTTCATACTACTGACTGGTCTGTCTTTAGGGATGAGATTACTACCCTGGACGAATACTGTGATACTGTTACTTCATATATTCACTTTGCTGAAAATGTATGTTTTCCCTCTAAAACTGTGACTGTTTATAGCAATAACAAGCCATGGTTTAGTAAGGATATTAGAATGTTGTATCTGGAGAGAAAAAGTGCTTTTCAGAGTGGAGATATCTGTCAGTATTCTCTGGCTAAATATGCATTTGAAAGGGCTGTTAGAAAAGCTAAAGCTGACTATAGGGCCAAGCTTGAAGCTAAGCTTGGTGTCCATGATAACAGGGGTGTTTGGCAAAGCCTTCAACAGATTACTAATTATAAAAACAATTATACAGTTTCTGATGATGACCCTTCACTACCTAATAAGCTAAATGAATTTTATTGTAGATTTGAATGTAATTCTGAATGTTCAGTCAGCTCTAATTTCCTCAATGACATAGCTCCTCTTGAACCACCTTTTCTGATAGAAGAAACAGAGGTCAGATCTCTGTTGAGGAAACAAAATTGTAGGAAGGCATCAGGCCCTGACCGGGTCTCTGCTGCCACTATTAAATGGTGTGCCAATGAGTTGTCGTATGTCTTCACTGACATTTTTAATTGGTCCCTTAGAGTATGTAAAGTCCCAGCATGTTTTAAATCAGCTGTAATCATTCCTGTGCCCAAGAAGTCGAATATGAGTTGTTTGGATGACTACAGACCAGTGTCCCTAACCTCTGTTATCATGAAAGTTTTTGAGCGATTAGTGGCTAATCACCTCTCAGCTACGTCACTTGATCCTTATCAATTTGCATATAGGGAGAACAGGTCTGTTGAAGATGCAGTTTCTCTTTGTACTCATAATATTCTTCAACATTTGGAGGGGCCAGCTACATATGCACGGGTTCTGTTTATTGATTTTAGTTCTGCTTTTAATAATATTATACCAATGAAATTGTGTGGCAAACTCCTGGGGTTGGGGGTTAAGGAGTCCATATGTAAGTGGATTCTAGACTTTTTAACTGATAGATCTCAAGTGGTTAGGGTTAATGACCTTTTGTCAAAATCAATGTCCACCAGCATTGGCGCCCCCCAGGGGTGTGTTCTGTCTCCCCTTTTATACTCATTTTACACCAATGACTGTTTTTCTCACCATGATTCAGTCAAAATTTTTAAATTTGCAGACGATACCACTGTGGTAGGCCTCATTACTAACGATGATGAATCGGCCTACAGAACAGAAGTGTCTTTGCTGGCTGAGTGGTGCACAATTAACAACTTGTCCCTTAACATCTCTAAAACTAAGGAGATGGTTGTTGATTTTAGGAGAAAAAAAATTAAGTCGCTCCAGCCCCTGGCCATCAAGGACAAAACTGTAGAGTGGGTGGAAAGTTTCAGGTTCCTTGGGACCATTATATCCTCTAGTCTCAAATGGAACCTTAATGTCAGCCAGATTGTTAAAAAAGCTCAGCAGCGACTTTTCTTTTTGAGACAACTTAGGAAATTTAAAGTGTCCAAGGCTGGAATGCTTCACTTTTACAGGGCTGTGATTGAGAGCATTCTCACTTTCTCGATCACTGTATGGTGGGGTAGCTGCTCGGCGGAGGATAAGTCTGCATTGAACAGGGTAGTTAGCACTGCATCAAGAATAATAGGGTTGGACCTCCCTAAGATCTGTGACATTTATAACATCCGTCTACTCAAAACTGGTCTGAAAATACTCAAGGATTCATTACACCCTGCTAATTCCCTTTTCATCCCTCTACCATCAGGCAGAAGGTTAGGGAGCATAAGATCCAGAACCACCCGTTTTTCTAATAGTACTTACCCGCAGGCTGTGAGGCTCTCACAACAACAATCTCTATCTACTTTACTTATACAGACACAGCTATGCCCTCCTTCTTCTTAGGGTCACTAAACGCACTAGCACTTTGTCGGATTAATTTTATTACTATTTATTAGCATTAATCTAAGTATTTGTTCTCTGTTTAGATTTCATGTTTTTATTGTATATGTTATGTTGCATTGTCTTGTGTGAGCCAATTCACCAAAATGAATTCCAGGCGATGTGGGTCGTTCTGGCAAAATAAATAAAGACTAAAGACTTAAGTTCAGTAATTTCACTTAAATGACAATGAAAATAACCTATTAATTGTCATTTAAGTGAATTTACTGAACTTAAATATACGAGCTTGATAAAAATTATCATCCTAGAACAAAATTTCAGATGGCTTAGAGGCTTTTGCATCTGAAATCATCATATATAACACAAATATATAAATGTATAAATATAAATATATAATGATTGCAGTCATTTTATATTCTTTATTCATTTTTATCGCAAATCGCATGAAAATCACACACAAATCATATTGTAATTGTATGGTTATTCTCTTTATTTTTGACGTGTAGAAACATTTGTTTGACTGTTTATCACGGAGATAAAAACTAGGAAGTGGATTGTACAGCTATTCATCGAATGAGAGAGCGGGCAGATCACTGACGCAAATCAGGAATTGGGGAGACAGAGCTCACGCTAAACGCACTTCAGATCGCATAATTCAGTTAGAAATTAATAGAAATGGTATTCTGTATGACGAAATATTTTGCAATCATGTGAGAATAAGGCAACATTTCTCCAAATATGCGCAAATTTTGACTGGGAGCCCTAACGGACGCTGTTCAGTGAAGCTATGTGAACACAAAACCGCAGCAGACGCGATCGAGTGAATTCATTCGTGTTGAATAATCTATTCACAGTATAACGTTAGGTTGGCCGAATGGGGAGAAGCTAAAATAGGTTTTAGTTAGGCTACACCGACGTGAGGCTCCGTTAAAGCCTATCACTGCAATGACGGACATTGACCGGGAATTCAATTCACAGTATAACTAGTGGGAACAGGGGTGTTTTTCATCATAAATAGATATTGAGGTGTTTTGCAACTTCAGTGTAGTGATTTAATGCAACTTCAGGAATGTCTACTGCTGCCTTGCCTTTGAGAAACAACTGATGCGTGATGATCACTGAAGCAGCTCCTGTTATCAAGTGCTCTCGGTGTGAGAGCGCAACATTTTCAGTGCCTTCAGCCTTCTGTTGATTGGCCGGACTCGTGACTCCCAACAAATCAGATGGGCGATGGGCGGGCATTAGTCTAGGCCACAGAGCCGTGCGCTCTGAAAGAGGTGGCTGGATCAAAGCCAGATCGCGCATTTCAAAAAATTAAATAATTTTATCGGCAAATCGGTTTTGAAAATGGCCGATACCGATAACCTTAAAAATGCTTAATATTGGCGCCGATAATCGGTCGACCCCTAGTTCTCGGAGCATATAAGCTCTGCTCGTGTGAGGCACGCCGCTTCCCGCTCGCGCTGTTCTGTAGTTTATTAAAAGTTTGTTAATTCTGAACGTGTCGCGTCTCACCTGTCTATCTAAATTGCACCAAATACGACACTGCACTCCCTTGTGAAGTCGTTTGGATGAACGGTTCTCGAAATAATCAAAATGCAAACGGACAGACAGACACACACACATTTGCACACACATGCAATGTCTCTCGCTCTCTCCCTCTCTGTCGTGCGTGCGCTACACGGTTTGGAGCTCGCGAGCTCTAGATTCCGGGAGATTTGAACTAATTTGCGGGCATCAGGGAGCGGCTATCGGTATGCGGGAGACTTGGGATGTCTGAGACATATTGAGATTCCGAAGCTTCGAATATTCGAAGCTTCGGTAGTAATTAGCATCGAATGTTCATTAATAAGCTTCGAAGCTCAAAAAATGCTATTCGGAGCAGCCCTTGTATTCGTCTGAAAGAAGAATGTCATATAGACCTAGGATGAGTTGACGGTGAGTAAATCATGAGCTAATTTTCATTTTTTGGGTGAACTATCCCTTTAAGGTCAGGTTCTTTCAGCACCAAAGCTTGTTCTTGCTGAAAATCCTCTCAAGAGTGCATTTGCTCAGAGCTGTTCCATGTTCTCCGCTAATTAGGCAAGAATTTCATCATTAGTAGATAAAACCATGTTTAAAATACTCATTATTGTGTTCACAATTTATCCTGTGTCGGGTCAAATCAATGAGCAGCAAGGCATAATTTCGATTTTGTTATGTCATGATTAAAAAATTTAATCTTATAATTTCGACGTAGCATGTCATAATTTCGATTTTTTTTTTATCTCGTAATTTCGGTCTAAAGTACTCTATAGTGAATATAAACACTTATTATCAGTGTACTGTGGTGATTCAGGAGAAGACCAACACAGTTTGGAAAATGGATTCATGATGTGCTCGCTTATTATATACTTTTGAACACACAAAAAGTTACGGACTGCAGCTTTAAATTGTTTTATGCCTTGGTGTATAATCGTTCACATCAGCATGGCAATGCATCATAAAAACTATATTCCAGAGCTATAAATCATTATTATAGATTATAAATTAGTTTTATTAGATTATTAAGAGCGTGTGCTGCACAGTGTGGTTCTCCAGCTACACTACTGAGGAGAAAAAAGACCGGCAGTGGGTAATTAAAACTGCCCAGAGAATAATCGGTGCACCTCTTCCAAGCCTTGAGGACATGTATCTCAGTAAGCATCAGGGCGGATCCTACACACCCTGGCCGTACCCTGTTCGACACCCTGGCCGTACCCTGTTCGACACCCTGGCCGTACCCTGTTCGACACCCTGGCCGTACCCTGTTCGACACCCTGGCCGTACCCTGTTCGACACCCTGGCCGTACCCTGTTCGACACCCTGGCCGTACCCTGTTCGACACCCTGGCCGTACCCTGTTCGACACCCTGGCCGTACCCTGTTCGACACCCTGGCCGTACCCTGTTCGACACCCTGGCCGTACCCTGTTCGACACCCTTGCCGTACCCTGTTCGACACCCTGGCCGTACCCTGTTCGACACCCTGGCCGCACCCTGTCCGACACCCTGGCCGCACCCTGTTCGCACCCTGTCCGAAACCCTGGCCGCACCCTGTTCGACACCCTGGCCGCACCCTGTTCGACACCTTGGGCGACACCCTGGCCGCACCCTGTTCGCCACCCTGGCCGCACCCTGTTCGCCACCTTGGCCGCACCCTGTTCGCCACCCTGGCCGCACCCTGTTCGACACCCTGGCCGCACCCTGTCTGACACCCTGGCCACACCCTGGCCGCACCCTGTCCGACACCCTGGCCGGACCCTGTTCGACACCCTGGCCGCACCCTGTTCGACACCCTGGCCGCACCCTGTACGACACCCTGGCCGCACCCTGTACGACACCCTGGCCGCACCCTGTCCGACACCCTGGCCGCACCCTGTCCGACACCCTGTCCGACACCCTGGCCGCACCCTGTCCGACACCCTGGCCGCACCCTGTCCGACACCCTGGCCGCACCCTGTCCGACACCCTGGCCGCACCCTGTCCGACACCCTGGCCGCACCCTGTCCGACACCCTGGCCGCACCCTGTCCGACACCCTGGCCGCACCCTGTTCGACACCCTGGCCGCACCCTGTCCGACAGCCTGGCCGTACCCTGTCCGACACCCTGGCCGTACCCTGTCCGACAGCCTGGCCGCACCCTGTCCGACACCCTGGCCGCACCCTGTCCGACACCCTGGCCGCACCCTGGCCGCACCCTGTCCGACACCCTGGCCGCACCCTGTTCGACACCCTGGCCGCACCCTGTTCTACACCCTGGCCGCACCCTGTTCGACACCCTGGCCGCACCCTGTTCGACACTCTGGCCGCACCCTGTTCGACACCCTGGCCGCACCCTGTTCGACACCCTGGCCGCACCCTGTCCGACACCCTGGCCGCACCCTGTCCGACACCCTGGCCGCACCCTGTCCGACACCCTGGCCGCACCCTGTCCGACACCCTGGCCGCACCCTGTCCGACACCCTGGCCGCACCCTGTCCGACACCCTGGCCGCACCCTGTCCGACACCCTGGGCGCACCCTGTCCGACACCCTGGCCGCACCCTGTCCGCACCCTGTCCGACACCCTGGCCGCTAGGGCTGAACGATTATGGAAAATAATCTAATTGCGATTTTTTTTAACCAATATTGCGATTGCGATTTAATATGCGATTACTTTTTAAGTTCTTTACCTTCTGTATTAGTCGACAAAGACAAGCAATAAATCATTGCACAGTAGGGATGGGAATCTTTAGGCAGCTCATGATCCGATCTAATTTTTTTCTTATTATTTAATCTTAATAACACTTAAAATATGTATTTAATTACGTGTAAATATACATAAAAAAAAAATATATATATATATATATATATATATATAAAAAAAATATATATATATATATATATAAACACATTTAATTAAACCAATTACATGTTAAGAATTTTAAATAGGCTATAAACTAATATAGCTTCAAAATATAAGATCTATAAAGAGGAACAAAAAAAAACATTACAAGCAATAAACAAAGAGTGCTTTCAATATTTAAAAGTAGGCTGTCTGAACATTTTCCATTCAAGAGCTGGAGTGATTTTCCCCCTATACGATAAGCTGCATTCACACTAATGCACATATCTCTTTTGAAATTGTAAATGTGGTTTGTCTTGTTGGGTTAAGATATAACTGACCGTGTTTACATTAATTTCGCGTCATAAAAGCATTTTGAGATGCAAGTACATTTAACCAATGAGTCGCTCACAGCCGCATGCACGAGCGCTGTTCACGAAGCGCGCGTAAGTATTTTAAAATGAAAGCAGCTTTCTCAGTGATTTTCATATTTTTAATATATAATCCAACCGCATTCCAAAAGACATAAATAATGCCTTAGTGGAGCATTTGTAAGGAAAATTCCGGCGGCCAAGACCGCGCACTGAAAGAGTACGTTAACATCAAAGCTGCAAAACCTGTGCAATGAAGCCCGCGACTGTCCTTGTAATTCGCTTAAACCCCGAACTTTATGAAAGATTATTTTTCGGAAGGTTCGAGCAGTGTCGTGTGTGTGTGTGTGTGTGTGTGTGAGAGAAATTAGAAGCAAGCAGAATACGGTTGTTTCTAAAGCACGCGCAGCGTCATCACGCATCTGTGTTTAAAAACTAAGCTCAGACTCGATTCTGAAATTTTCTGAATCGATCCAGAATTGTTGGAGAGAGAATAAATAACACAATATCACATACATTAAAAATAAACTGTTCTTTCCGGTATGCCAGACCTATGCGTAGCGTGCCAAGTTGATGCTTGATCTGCAGACTGCTTTTCTCTCGCGTGTCACGTGACCAGTGTAATTGCAGCTTTTGCGGTTACAAAATCGTGTTTCATCATATCGCGATATTATCGCAAATGCAATTAATCGTTCAGCCCTACTGGCCGCACCCTGTCCGACACCCTGGCCGCACCCTGTTCGACACCCTGGCCGCACCCTGTTTGACACCCTGGCCGCACCCTGTCCGACACCCTGGCCGCACCCTGTCCGACACCCTGGCCGCACCCTGTCCGACAGCCTGGCCGTACCCTGTCCGACACCCTGGCCGTACCCTGTCCGACACCCTGGCCGTACCCTGTCCGACACCCTGGCCGTACCCTGTCCGACACCCTGGCCGCACCCTGTTCGACACCCTGGGCGCACCCTGTTCGACACCCTGGGCGCACCCTGTTCGACACCCTGGCCGCACCCTGTTCGACACCCTGGGCGCACCCTGTTCGACACCCTGGGCGCACCCTGTTCGACACCCTGGCCGTACCCTGTCCGACACCCTGGCCGCACCCTGTCCGACACCCTGGCCGCACCCTGTTCGACACCCTGGGCGCACCCTGTTCGACACCCTGGCCGCACCCTGTTCGACACCCTGGGCGCACCCTGTTCGACACCCTGGGCGCACTCTGTTCGACACCCTGGGCGCACTCTGTTCGACACCCTGGCCGCACCCTGTCCGACACCCTGGCCGCACCCTGTCCGACACCCTGGCCGCACCCTGTCCGACACCCTGGGCGCACCCTGTTCGACACCCTGGGCGCACTCTGTTCGACACCCTGGGCGCACTCTGTTCGACACCCTGGGCGCACTCTGTTCGACACCCTGGGCGCACCCTGTTCGACACCCTGGGCGCACTCTGTTCGACACCCTGGGCGCACTCTGTTCGACACCCTGGGCGCACTCTGTTCGACACCCTGGCCGCACCCTGTCCGACACCCTGGCCGCACCCTGTCCGACACCCTGGCCGCACCCTGTTCGACACCCTGGGCGCACCCTGTTCGACACCCTGGGCGCACTCTGTTCGACACCCTGGGCGCACTCTGTTCGACACCCTGGCCGCACCCTGTTCGACACCCTGGGCGCACCCTGTTCGACACCCTGGGCGCACTCTGTTCGACACCCTGGGCGCACTCTGTTCGACACCCTGGGCGCACCCTGTTCGACACCCTGGCCGCACCCTGTTCGACACCCTGGGCGCACCCTGTTCGACACCCTGGGCGCACCCTGTTCGACACCCTGGGCGCACCCTGTTCGACACCCTGGCCGCACCCTGTTCGACACCCTGGGCGCACCCTGTTCGACACCCTGGGCGCACCCTGTTCGACACCCTGGCCGCACCCTGTTCGACACCCTGGCCGCACCCTGTCCGACACCCTGGCCGCACCCTGTCCGACACCCTGGCCGCACCCTGTCCGACACCCTGGCCGCACCCTGTCCGACACCCTGGCCGTACCCTGTCCGACACCCTGGCCGTACCCTGGCCGACACCCTGGCCGTACCCTGGCCGACACCCTGGCCGTACGCTGTCCGACACCCTGGCCGCACCCTGTCCGACACCCTGGGCGCACTCTGTTCGACACCCTGGCCGCACCCTGTTCGACACCCTGGGCGCACTCTGTTCGACACCCTGGGCGCACTCTGTTCGACACCCTGGCCGCACTCTGTTCGACACCCTGGCCGCACTCTGTTCGACACCCTGGGCGCACTCTGTTCGACACCCTGGGCGCACTCTGTTCGACACCCTGGGCGCACTCTGTTCGACACCCTGGCCGCACTCTGTTCGACACCCTGGGCGCACTCTGTTCGACACCCTGGGCGCACTCTGTTCGACACCCTGGCCGCACCCTGTTCGACACCCTGGGCGCACCCTGTTCGACACCCTGGGCGCACTCTGTTCGACACCCTGGGCGCACTCTGTTCGACACCCTGGGCGCACCCTGTTCGACACCCTGGCCGCACCCTGTTCGACACCCTGGGCGCACCCTGTTCGACACCCTGGGCGCACCCTGTTCGACACCCTGGGCGCACCCTGTTCGACACCCTGGGCGCACCCTGTTCGACACCCTGGGCGCACCCTGTTCGACACCCTGGGCGCACCCTGTTCGACACCCTGGCCGCACCCTGTTCGACACCCTGGCCGCACCCTGTCCGACACCCTGGCCGCACCCTGTCCGACACCCTGGCCGCACCCTGTCCGACACCCTGGCCGCACCCTGTCCGACACCCTGGCCGTACCCTGTCCGACACCCTGGCCGTACCCTGGCCGTACCCTGGCCGACACCCTGGCCGTACCCTGGCCGACACCCTGGCCGTACGCTGTCCGACACCCTGGCCGCACCCTGTCCGACACCCTGGCCGCACCCTGTCCGACACCCTGGCCGTACCCTGTCCGACACCCTGGCCGTACCCCGTCCGACACCCTGGCCGTACCCTGTCCGACACCCTGGCCGTACCCTGTCCGACACCCTGGCCGTACCCTGGCCGACACCCTGGCCGTACCCTGGCCGACACCCTGGCCGTACCCTGGCCGACACCCTGGCCGTACGCTGTCCGACACCCTGGCCGCACCCTGTCCGACACCCTGGCCGCACCCTGTCCGACACCCTGGCCGCACCCTGTCCGACACCCTGGCCGCACCCTGTCCGACACCCTGGCCGTACCCCGTCCGACACCCTACCCTCAGGCATGAGGCCGCGGACTAACCGCATGAGAAACAGTTTTTTCCAAGGGCCATAAATGAGATGCTGAAAAGCTGAAAGAAGTTGGAAGACTAATCAAATTTGGACACGAATCATACTGTGTTTTTAAATATACTGGTTTTCTTATTCTTGTTTTAAATATTTTTTATTCTATTTCTATATTATATATTTATCTATTAACTGTTGTTGACAGTGTCACTTTTATCCTATAGGCTGCTAAGTGAGTGATTGATGTCATCTTAATTTCGTTGTGTAGAGATATGCAATGACAATAAACTAAACTACTACTTAATATGATTTATATTAGAATATAACCTTTAAAAATGAATGCTGATTGTCACATTGCAGAAAATGTAGACAGATGCTTTTTCTATTATAGTGTGTAGAACTGCTGAATACTGCAATTATAGACTTGTGTTGTGATAACTGTAATGATACACTGTGTGAATATGAAAACTGATATTTCAACACATCAATTTAATCAAAATGAATTTGAATTATCTTTGTTTCAGGTTTTCAGTGAGGATCTCAGAGCTCTTCGGTAAGTGATGTCTTATACAGTAAAATTAATTATTTTTTGCTTGTAAAATTCAAATAAAACGTAATATTTTTTCCTGTTTCTGATATGTTTGAAGTGATGTGTGCAGCTGTTTATCTGTTAATCATAGGATTCCTGAGGAGTTCCTCTCAGACGTGTCCAGTGTGGTCTTTGGAAACAGGTCAGAGCAAAACAGACACACACACACACACACTGACTGTATTATCCTGAGCGGTTCTTGAATAAGCGGTTCTTCTCTCCAGGCTGACCTCAGTGAGTGTTCGACAGCAAGAGCCGAGTCTGGCCAAGATGGAGGAGTTCAAATGGAGAGTTGATGTTGCCATTTCAACCAGGTACAGTAGTGATGATCATTTCATATTGACATCAAGTCTGAAAAAACTGCATTTAAAGCAATTACTGTCCTTTTACAATTAGAGTTTAGCTAAAGCTTTCTTTTGTGGACCGGAAGCCATATTCTTCATAAATCCTGCCAGGGGTCCCACACTTCCCCTATGGACCCCTTCTCAGTTAGTGTGAGCTGAGGTGTAGCAGAACGATTCCCCTGGAATCTGGCTAACGCTAGTTAGCATGTTTTGTTAGCTTGTTTTTTTAACAATGACTGGAGAAAATCCGATTTTATCTTAATTAGTAAGGTCACTCACTGTCCAGCACCGCGATTGTTATTTAAAAAGGTTGATTTGAAGGGACGGCACCAGATTGGCCGACCCGTTCCCGCTCACTCACTGATGGAGGATCTGACAGGATTAGCGTTACCTCGTCGAGCGTTCAACAAGGTGTCGCATGCTTTCGTTACTATAGCAACAGTAGACATCCGGTGCATGTGTACGTTACTATAGCAACAGTAGACACTCGGCGCGTGCGTCCGTTACTATAGCAACAGTAAACACTCGGCGCGTGTGTTCGTTACCATAGCAACAGTAGACACCCGGCGCATGTGTTCGTTACTATAGCAACTGTAGACACCCGGCGCATGCGTTTGTTACTATAGCAACAGTAGACACTCTGCGCGCCCGTACGTTACTATAGCAACAGTAGACACTCGGCGCGTGCGTCCGTTACTATAGCAACAGTAGACACCCGGCGCGTGCGTCCGTTACTATAGCAACAGTAGACACTCGGCACATGCGTTCGTTACTATAGCAACAGTAGACACCCATGTGTTCATTACCATAGCAACAGTAGACACCCGGCGTATGCGTTCGTTACTATAGCAACTGTAGACCTCCGGCGCATGCGTTTGTTACTATAGCAACAGTAGACACTCGGCGCGCCCGTACGTTACTATAGCAACAGTAGACACTCGGCGCGCCCGTACGTTACTATAGCAACAGTAGACACTCGGCGCGCCCGTACGTTACTATAGCAACAGTAGACACTTGGCGCATGCGTTCGTTACTATAGCAACAGTAGACACCCATGTGTTCATTACCATAGCAACAGTAGACACCCGGCGCATGCGTTCGTTACAATAGCAACTGTAGACACCCGGCACATGCGTTTGTTACTATAGCAACAGTAGACACTCGGCGCGCCCGTACGTTACTATAGCAACAGTAGATACTCGGCGCGCCCGTACTTTACTATAGCAACAGTAGACACTCGGCGCATGCGTTCGTTACTATAGCAACAGTAGACACCCGGCGCATGCGTTCGTTACTATAGCAACAGTAGACACCCGGCGCATTCTTTCAGGATCATCGTAAGGAAATGTTGCATATAAAGAAAACAGGACTTTTCCTGCTATTCCGTGAAGAACCGTTAGTTTAGGATTAGTTGGGATAATATTCCAGTCTCTACATGGAGGGATTGTGTTTAATGCACCTGGAACACTGTAGTCATTAACTCTATCCTACACAATAATTAACATGAACTATCCATACTTTTAAAGCCTTTTTACGTTTTGGCTTATGTACATTTCTAGAAATGCCAATTTTTATAGGCTATTAAAATAAAGTTAATAATAATAGCATCATTATGAACTACCTTTAAGAATGGACCAAATGTAGTTTTATTTGCCCTGAATGTCGCTGTGTAATTCACACACTGACTGAGACACAGTGAGGGAAGCATTTTCATAATCCTATGTATGCATATAAAATGTAGAATCGAATCATTAATCTAATCGCATCGAATTGTAATGTGAATCGTCTCAAATTGAATCATTCTGAATTTGCGAAAAATCGTTGAATCTAAAACCTGTGACTGAATGATCCTCTGTCTACCCAGAGATCCACAGCGCATTATTACACAGTTTCTAAGGCTGCATGATGTATTATTTACATCCTTACTATAGTATAGTGCTATAGTGAATACACACATGCTGTGATTCAACTAAATTAATATATGCACTGCGTGTTAAATATGTGTGTGGTTTAATATGTGACGTGTTGTCTCAGAGCTGCTGCATTCACAGTAAACGCTGCTCCACATGAACTGATATCATGCGTCTGAAACACCGCACATGCTGTGAGTGTGTGTGTTGCTTATAACGCTCATCTGGGAACAGCGTGTGCCATTTCATCAGATTTCTAAGGTGAATCATTTATAAACCTACGCTAACACAGGAGAATACATAAATATGATTATAAATCTGCAACTGTTCACAGTGATTTCAGAGTAAGAGTTCAGGGCCTCACTCCACACACACACACACACACACACACTGAAGCTCCAGTCTTGGACATGTTTTACAGCTCTAGGGGAAGAACGACCAAACACTGATACTATTACAGACAAGAATCCCTGAAAGTTGTTGAATCAGCTGTTGATGGAAGAGTGGGAACCCCGAACACAAATACAACAGGAGTTATAACACTTTTCACAGTTAATTGTGCCAGCTATAATTGTGAGCATGATACTATGTATTTATTTAGATGTATTGTGCAGCGTTTGCTTACGCAGACTGGACTCTATTGGAGTTACTGGTATGGCTTTAAGCTGGTTTCGTTCATATCTCACGGACCGCATTCAGTCTGTACAACTTAACCAGTTTATATCGAAACCCACGTATGCTGTCACTGGTGTTCCCCAGGGTTCTGTTCTGGGACCTCTTTTGTTTATTTATCTTTTACCAATTGGCATCATCTTTAGGAAATATGATATTCATTTTCATTGTTATGCCGACGACACCCAAGTTTATCTGTCTTCTAAACCAAAGTGTCCCTCTCCTGCTCTTGGTGAGTGCTTAAGTGAATAAAAAAATTTGGTTTTCAAGTAATTTTTTTAAATTGAATAGTAGTAAAACAGTCATTGTGAATTTTTGTAACAACGAGAAGAATTTCTAAGTCAAATATTTCTTCTGTGGTAATAGATAATTGCTCTGTTCCTCTGAATAATCAGGTTAAAAGTTTGGGTTTTGTTCTTGACAGAACTCAGTCTTCTGAAGCTCATATTAACAGTGTTTCCCGTTCTGCATTCTTTCCTATTAGGAATATAAATCGCCAGCGTCGTGCCCTGTCACTCAAGAGTTCTGCTACGCTTGTGCACTCTCGTAACATCACGAATCCACTACTGTAATGCTTTGTTTTATGGGCTTCCTTCCAAATCTCTTCATAAATTACAGTTGGTAAATGCTGCAGCTCGAGTCATTACCAAAACTTCCATTTCTGAACATATTTCTCCTGTTTTACAGGATTTGCATTGCCTCCCAGTTACATTCCGTGTAAATTACTAAATTTTACTTTTAACTTACAAAGTACTTAACAACTTTGCTCCTTCATATCTTCTAGATCTTGTTCATATACACACTCCTTCCCGCAGTTTAAGATCGGCTTCTGCTCTACACTTGTTCTTCCACACACTCGTACTTCCACGGCTCACGAGCTTTCGGTTAATGTTCAATGTTCGCAACAGTTCTAGTCTTTCGGTCTTTAAATCTCGTCTTTAAACGTCTATGTTCAGGCAGGCTTCTATGTGATTTAATGTTTGTTGCTGTACTGGTTTTATTGTTTAGTGTCATTGCTTTTATGGATTTTGTAAGGTGTCCTTGAGTGTCATGAAAGGCGCCTATAAATAAAATGTATAATAATAATAATGTTTGATGTGAACAGAAGCAGATATGATTGATAACGTGTGTGTGTGTGTGTGTATGTGTGTGTGTGTCAGTTCTCTGGCTCGAGCTCTTCAGCCCTCAATCCTCATGCAGATCAAGCTCTCCGATGGACACGTGTATCGCTTCCAGGTCATTATTATTATTATTATTATTATTAATAATTTATCTGAGATTTACTAATGCATCAAAAACAGAAGCTCACAATGTTAGCAGCTTCATTTTTATTTTCAGATTTTCAGATGAGTAACAAAAAGAGTCTACTTGATCTACTTATTTTCTGTAGACTGTACTGTTTCCTCCAAAACAGAACTAAACATTTTAAGTATACAAATATGGCTCTTATAATATCTCAAAATAATCACAGGTGATACTGCTTTGCTGGATCAACATGAATACATTGGTTGGCCAGAAATAAACAGTTTCTTTCCATTTACGATCCCTCTTGGCAATATATCATTTTCATGCATTAAACACAATTATAAGAGCTTACAAAAGCAGCAACTGAATTCAGAACAACTAGAATTATGAATACAATCATATGAGATGCTTAAATATACCGTAAAATAATTGTGCGTTATTCCAAGTGTTCTCAGTTCAAGTGATTTTTCTCTGTAGAAAACTGTGTGTGTGTGTGTGTGTGTGTGTGTGTGTGTGTGTGTGTGATTTTTATTTTCTCTCTCTTTTCTAGGTTCCAGTTGTCAAGTTCCAGGAACTACGGTACAACGTTTCTCTAATTTTAAAGGAGATGAATGATATAGAGAAGAGAAGTATTCTCAAAATACAAGACTGATCGATCATTTAGATCCAATAATTAAATGATACTATTGCAAGACACGGTATCAGATGTTTTGTTTAACATGTCCACGTGTAAAAGATAATACTGGTGAATGTCTGCAGTGAGAAAAACACTTGATGAAAATCCATCCCAATCTGTCTAGTCTTTTCTAATATTTGGTAATAGTTTATGTTATTATGTAATATTTTGTATTTTTATGAACCGTTTGTGTGAATTATATTTTGTACTTGGTCAGTAAAGCTTAATTGTGTTAAATTGTTTCTTGTTTGTCAGTATTTGGACAAGAAACACAGTTTAACACATTCTGTTGATCTGTAAAAATAAAGACATCTCTGTCTCCAGATCTGTGTTTGATTCTGTGTGTGTGTGTGTGTGTGTGTGTGTGTGTGTGTCCGTGTTCAGCGCGTGTGTGTGTGTCCGTGTTCTATGGAAGGCCAAGAGGGCCAAAAACACGTGAATTTTAATATCTATTTCACGCGTATTCTACGTGTATTTTACACGTATTATACGAGCGAAATACGCATAGAATAGTTTGACATAATCAGCGAAATACGCGTTAAAATTCAGATGGAACGGGTCAGTGTCATTGGCTGCTGAAGACTTGGGTCTAACCATTTCTGTGAGGTTAGAGGGGTGTACCTTTCATAGACTCGGCTACCACCAGTTTACATGCTATAGATTAGCTTATTCAGCCTATTTATTTAGTCCTTTTTTGTATAACCTATAGAAATAATATATTTAAATTGCAGTTTTATAAAAATTTAGATAAAAATAAAATTGCCTTGTTTTTCTCCAGTCATGCCTTTTTGTAAATAAACACATTAGTGGACATTCTAGCTTTAACATCAAAGCATTAACATTTGTGTGTGGAAATCAGTTACAGTGGCGATAACCAATCAAATACGACGTTTTTTAAAACATCTATGACGCCGTATTCCTCGGCGGTTTAGTGTGCATGGAAAGCCATATGACGGCGTAAAAAACGCCGTTTTGGTTGAACAGAGCGCGCGTTATTTTACGGCGTTTTGCTAATAGTATAATGAGCCACGCCCACTGTTTTACACAGCCAGTGAGTTTGAACTGTTCTCTCCCAATCAATGATGACTGAGTCAGACCAGACCAATTCAGCACGGATCATTATAGCCAAGGATCATTCGAATCTGTGAATGGTTTATTATTTTTTGTGTATAGCCTACCTACACTTACTATAAAAAACAAAACATTACTTGTAGCCTATAATGAAGAAAACAAACAGCTTTCCTTTCCGTGAACTTGCTTCTCAAAAGTCATCATTTTCACCATGAACCAAAATAAATTTTGTGTATAGATAGGCTATTTATTCCTTTTATATGATTTTATCCTGTTTTCTTCTTGTTCACAGAAGTGCTACATGTGCATACGATGATGATTCTGTTCTTTATGCAGCTATTTGTGCATGCAGGCTAAAACTAAACCCCTGGAAAAAAATGTTTGTGTGTTTTTAATGGGTCACAGACACTTGTAAATTTTTATTTAAAATAATCTTGGTTAATGAATGGAAATGATCGCGTCGGTTGAAGGTCGCAGGGAAAAAAAAAACCTAAATGAATCCAATTTGTTGATAAAAGGAAGCATTTCTAATTTTTAGTTTTTCAACTAATACTTATATTTTTCTTTATTTCCGGTTTATGTCGATTAGCATAAATGTTTTTAATAGTTTTAGTTTTAGTTAACTAACCCTGAACATCCACAGATCTGTAGCCTAAATGTTGCTCTTATAAGACACTAATATTTACAAATATATATATGTTTGTCATAAAATAATTTATCAATGCATTATTTTTATAGGCTATAACCTAACCTTTTACAGTTTTGGATAAAATAGGCCTACATTTTTTGCATATTTTTTGCTTAAAAAATAAAGCATTCATAAATTATTTTATGATAAACATATTACTGTCTTAAGTGAACTTGTTTATAGTTATACACTCAAATAATAACAATAATAATAATAATTATTATTATTACATTTTAGGCTACATTTTTAGAAGACACTTTTGTCCAAAACTTACAAAAAAGGAACAAAGCAATGCGTTAAATGTCAGTCATAATACAGTCACAGTCAGTCAGTCAGTCTAATAATTTATTATTTAGACAATAATAATAAAGGGCTAGGATTATCACAAATAACCACAAGATTTTGACGCTCATCATTCATATTAAATCGTCTATTCCACCATATTCCACCATTATTGTGGAGCGCACTGCATGACATGGCGCCGGCGACTTGCATTTTCCTATCAACAGTGGAAACAACTTAAAATACTCCCTAATTTCTGGTCATACAGAAAAGAATAATACATCATTTGCAACTAATTATATTTGTGTAAACTCACAATAACAAGAAAACGATGTGCTTTTGTAAAATAACTTGCATGCTATCCGTGAACTGGAGCGTGTCTCAAATGAACTGAAAAACAGCGTATACCAGCCACACAGACACAGACATTAGAAAAACACCTATATAAAGCTTGAAATGTCCACTTTTAAACAAACAAATTAGAATCGAAAGCAAATACCGTCTGATTATGTAATCCGTATGAAAGGTGCATTTCTCTCTAAAAGCGCATCCCCTTTACAGCGGAGATGGAGATATGTTAGCTGCCTGATTTAGAAAACATTAGTTTATTAATAAACAATTAAAATGCCTCGTTATTTGTTCAGACACATTTATTATCATTAGCCTACTTTTGCCGGTGCTTTGCAGCAAGATTTATGCATTCGCTTTAGTATGGGAGGCTATATTCCTCCATGCACCCATTATTTAAGAAGAAATTAATATAAACGTGCGATTAGTCAACTAATTGCTTAAATGAATGACTATAGTCGACTAGAAAAATCTTTAGTCTATGGCAACTCTAATCCATAAACAATTTAGTTGACATTATTTACTTAGTAGCCTAATTAGTATCCAGCTCTTAACATTAAAAGTTGAGTTAACATAATTAGTTAATGAACTAATAAAATTATCAAATAAAGATTAAATTAAGATGCTAAGCATAATGCTATATTTGCATATAGCAAAAAAAAAAAAAACCCTGCCACAGTGGCTGGTGGTCAGAAAAGTTAACTTCAGGCTCTGTATGTGATGCATCATGAGATATTGCTGCACATCTCCATTCTCACACTGTAAAACAAACACGTATTTTATCTCGAAAGTCTTGACAGCATTAGCTATAAAGTTGATTTGTAAGGCTTGAACAAAAAATGTACTTATGCATTTCTTCTTTGAAACACCAAAATAGCCTTTGAATATGTTTATCATATATAAAAATAATAATTACTATACTAAACCAATGAGTCTAATGAGTCAAACTGTTCCTTTAAGAAGGCGGGCATTAGGCCTACTGTAGTTCCCGCGCAGTTTTGGCTAATATTGAATCAGTTTAATTTGAGTATTAAGTGTCAGTATGGTGAAAGCAGATTCAGAAGAAGAATGAATGAAATAAGAGACAGAATGAATGCTCAGTTTAATAGACTTCTTAATGAAGACCCCCCAGAAGAGGAGCAGACAACTCTACTAGATAGGTAAGTTGGCTTATGTGACTTAGGCCTTTTTAAGGTTGGAAACGTATTTGGATATTTTCAAATATTGTACAATATTTTAGGCAGTTATCTAAATAAATTCAGACTATTGCATTATGAAACTTAAAACTGCATAGACCTTCCGGCTGAAATGCGTAACTGTTGGCTCACTGTCGGCATCGGTGAACAGATAATAGGCCATCCGTGCCGACCGCGCATAACATTTGGCTGACTGACGTTGTTTTTGTATGGGCCAGTATGGGACATTCTAAAACGCTTAACGTGGCTTACTGCACTAAGACAGTGATATTAAAAGACCAAATTCAGGACACATCATATTAATAAACCATACTATGTATAAAAAATCAGATGAGCCCAGAATGAGCGCAACGCGTTTAATTACACGTTAAGCATTTTTCTCCCATAGAAAACCGTTTTAAGAAAACAAATCGGTTACCTAACGTAACCTCGGTTCTCTCTAGATGAGGGAACGAGTATTGCGTAAGTTTAGCCTGCGGTACGGGAAAGATTCATCTTCTCGAGATATTGAAGCCAAAAAATTATCCTTGATTTTTGTATTTATTGTCAACGCAGTGCAGCAGCCAGCAGACCTAGAGCAGGCTGTCTAGCGTGCTCATTGGCTGCCGCCTACCACTGAGCTGCTGAACCGATTTGTTCTCTTACGAGAGGTTCTCTCGGGAACCCTTTGTCAACGCCGTGCACGCCAAGCATCCACTTCATGAGTCCCAGAGAAACCCGGGGATCCCAGATAAGCGGGAAATAAGCGCATGTACATAAGCACTCACAGGGAATACAGAGCGGCGACGCCGGTCCGTATAATAGGCGAAGTGTAGCTTCTGCGCTGCGGACTTGGTCGCATGAAGGGAAAGATCCGTCGCGTTTCTCAGGTTCGTAACAGCAGCTGGGTCCGGGCCTTTCTCATCCCACTCACGGAGGAGATCGGCTTGTAGGATCTGTAGAACAGCCATCGAGTGCAGGGCGGACGCGGCCTGTCCGGCGGCGGCATATGCGCGACCGACAAGGGCTGACGTGGTCCTGCAGGCTTTCGACGGGAGGGCAGACTTTGAGCGCCATCTCGCGGAGGGCAGACAAAGGTGCACTGCAACCGCTTCCTCTACCTTGGGGATAGAGCTGTATCCCTTCTCGGCGGCGCCGTCCACTTGGGAGAGCGACGCGGACGGAAGAGTACAGCCTCGCGGAGAAAGGTGCATTCCACGATTTAGCAAGCTCTGAGTGGAGTTCCCGGGAGGAAGGGGCCAGGCCTGGCTGTGGGCGCTTGACGGCGGCGATGAAGAAAGCAGCCATCGAGTCTGTTAGGTACGGGCTCCTTAGGCGGTGACCACTCAAGGCCAAGTCGGTCGACGGCCTGCGAGAGGAGGCGCATCAGCTCAGCGTCCACTCCAGCACGGGTCCGGCCGGATTCCTGGATTGAGGAGGAGGCGGCGTGATGAGAACTCGACCAATCCTCACTGTCCGAAGCCAGAATGGAACAGCTGTTTCCTGCGGCGAGTCCTTCCGCCTCGTCATCTGACGTGACGGCAGTGCCGGCAGCTGCGCGTCGGTGAGGGGGGGCGGAGAAGGCGAGGGCGAAGCTCGAGGGAGGGCGAGCGCTTCGCAACGGCCACAGGCTCTGGCGGCCTTTGAGAACCGCGCTTCTTCCTGCGCGGCCCTACAAAGGGCGGAGTGACAGATTCAGTGGTAAAAACTTCGAGTCGAGCCTGCAGGGTCGACATCGGATGTTCCTCACAATGCTCACATCCTCCTGACGTGAGGGCGAGAGCAGCATGTTCCTGGCCCAGGCAGAGGGCGCAGATCACGTGGTGGTCTCCGACGCTGAGCAGGGCTCTGCACGAGCCACAGGAAGTGCGAGACATCTTTACAAAGACGTCTCGCTTGCTCTTTTAGCAGAAAATGCTTTATAGAAAAAGGATACATCGTCGGATAGCGTAGCTCGCACGGATGGCTGAAGGCGACAGGACGGCCGGCTTCCTCAGGCACTGTCCTAAGCTGGCTTTGTCGCTTTCTCAATGGCGGCGGCGGTTCTCAGGATCCAGCGATGCGAAGAGCTTCGCTTCAGTCGATGAAAACCAGAGAGTCAGCCTCCGAGCCCCGCTTATATACGCTAAGCCACGCCTATTCTGGCGGGCTAAGACTCGTTGAGGGCGCGAGCGCCCTTCATTGGACGTGACGTCACGCCGGGCTCAGTGGTAGGCTGCTGCAGTTGCCGCAGGGCAGCCAATGAGCACGCTAGACAGCCTGCTCTAGGTCTGCTAGCTGCTGCACTGCGTTGACAATAAATACAAAAATCAAGGATAATTTTTTGGCTTCAATATCTCGAGAAGATGAATCTTTCCCGTAGCGTAAGCTAAACTTACGCAATACGAGAGAACCTCTAATAAGAGAACGCTTAACGTGGCTTACTGTACTAAGACAGTGCTATTAAAAGACCAAACTCAGTACACATCATATTAATAAATACATAGTATGGTTTATTAATATGATCTGTACAGAGTTTGGTCTTTTAATATCACTGTCTTAGTGCAGTAAGCCACGTTAAGCGTTTTAGAATGTCCCGCCAGTATCGACTGAAAGCAGTTGTACTGGTGTCAGGTCCATACTCGGTGTAGCTGTGTGTATTTACCATCGGCCCGATGAAATCCATGAAAAAACGTCATTTATTGTTCTAGTAGTGCTGTCTGATGTTTTAATTGTCAAGATAAAAATACTTTTAAACTACAAAGTTATACAAAATTATTGGTGATAAAGTGGTGCTGTGCAATGGTTAAATTCAGTTGCTAATTTACAAATAAAAAAATAGCAATTTGCAAGTTATAATAGCAAAACGACACACCCAATCTGCAAAATACCTAATATATACGGCAACCAAACATAGTATTATCAAAATCAAACTTTTGCACAAAATGGCACACCATTCATATTACCAGATTTTTGTCTAACCAAGACACTGTTGTTTGTTTAAACCCTCAAAAGTGCCTGAGAAGTCGTAAAATAATAATAATAATAAAGAATATTCCTTAGGAAAACAATAGGGCCTTCGCCCTTTCATGGCTTGGGCCCTAATAAAGAAGATAAAAAATCAGCCCCTAGAAAACACAATGATGACTAATATATAGTTTTTTATAAAGGTTTCAGATGTTCAGGAATACAAGTGGTGGTGGGCCGATCCGTCAGCGAAGGTGCAGAGCAAGAGCACCTAGACAAATAACTTTCAAAGTTTCTGTGCTAAAAAGCACCACCATTAGCCATTATAGATCACACAGAGGTGAGTTCACATATGTGAATACTTTTTTTATTATTATTAATTTCTTCTCAATATTATTATTATTTCATGCTTTTTGAAATGAAAGCTGATTTATTTAATTTTTTTATACTTCCAGATGCCACTCCACCCTGTCGTGTTGTTGTGCGACGTGATTCAGATGAGGAAGAATTCAAACATGCCCTAAGAGTTCAATTTCCTGATCTTCCAGAGGATTTTGAGCTATGTAAAGTTAATAGCCAAAGACAGATCATTCCTTTGCAATTGGAAAGTTTGAGTCCCAATCATATTCACTCAACTAATGCACTGGGGAGATCTGCCCTTTATATTCGTCTGAAGGTGAGTAAAATATTCTGTACAATACTAAAAATATTCAAAGTATGGTTGTACTTCCCATAGGCCTTTGCTTGTTAAATCTGTATCATGGGATGAAACTTGTGTGACAAACACTTTTAGGGTAGTCAGCAAGTTTGTAATCTTCATTGAAGCACAAAAATATACTAAAAGTCCTTCACTTTTACTCTCTCCTCTGTCAATGTATATGATTATGTCTGTATGATTTTTCCAGTAAGTTTAATTTCCTTAAACTTAAAAAAATGTGCCAGGTTGACCACGCCACTGCAAGTGCCCCCACAGGAAGTGGCAGCCATGCAGCCCACGCCACTACAAGTGCCCCCACAGGAAGTGGCAGCCATGCAGTCCACGCCACTACAAGTGCCCCCACAGGAAGTGGCAGCCATGCAGCCCACGCCACTACAAGTGCCCCCACAGGAAGTGGCAGCCATGCAGCCCACGCCACTACAAGTGCCCCCACAGGAAGTGGCAGCCATGCAGCCATGCAGCCCACGCCACTACAAGTGCCCCCACAGGAAGTGGCAGCCATGCAGCCCACGCCACTACAAGTGCCCCCACAGGAAGTGGCAGCCATGCAGTCCACGCCACTACAAGTGCCCCCACAGGAAGTGGCAGCCATGCAGTCCACGCCACTACAAGTGCCCCCACAGGAAGTGGCAGCCATGCAGCCCACGCCACTATAAGTGCCCCCACAGGAAGTGGCAGCCATGCAGCCCACGCCACTACAAGTGCCCCCACAGGAAGTGGCAGCCATGCAGCCCACGCCACTACGCCACTACAAGTGCCCCCACAGGAAGTGGCAGCCATACAGCCCACACCACTACAAGTGCCCCCACAGGAAGTGTCAGCCATACAGCCTACGCCACTACAAGTGCCCCCACAGGAAGTGGCAGCCATGCAGCCCACGCCACTACAAGTGCCCCCACAGGAAGTGTCAGCCATACAGCCTACGCCACTACAAGTGCCCCCACAGGAAGTGGCAGCCATGCAGTCCACGCCACTACAAGTGCCCCCACAGGAAGTGGCAGCCATGCAGTCCACGCCACTACAAGTGCCCCCACAGGAAGTGGCAGCCATGCAGCCCACGCCACTATAAGTGCCCCCACAGGAAGTGGCAGCCATGCAGCCCACGCCACTACAAGTGCCCCCACAGGAAGTGGCAGCCATGCAGCCCACGCCACTACGCCACTACAAGTGCCCCCACAGGAAGTGGCAGCCATACAGCCCACGCCACTACAAGTGCCCCCACAGGAAGTGGCAGCCATGCAGCCCACGCCACTACAAGTGCCCCCACAGGAAGTGGCAGCCATGCAGTCCACGCCACTACAAGTGCCCCCACAGGAAGTGGCAGCCATGCAGCCCACGCCACTACAAGTGCCCCCACAGGAAGTGTCAGCCATGCAGCCCACGCCACTACAAGTGCCCCCACAGGAAGTGGCAGCCATGCAGCCCACGCCACTACAAGTGCCCCCACAGGAAGTGTCAGCCATACAGCCTACGCCACTACAAGTGCCCCCACAGGAAGTGGCAGCCATGCAGCCCACGCCACTACAAGTGCCCCCACAGGAAGTGTCAGCCATACAGCCTACGCCACTACAAGTGCCCCCACAGGAAGTGGCAGCCATGCAGCCCACGCCACTACAAGTGCCCCCACAGGAAGTGGCAGCCATGCAGCCCACGCCACTACAAGTGCCCCCACAGGAAGTGGCAGCCATGCAGTCCACGCCACTACAAGTGCCCCCACAGGAAGTGGCAGCCATGCAGCCCACGCCACTACAAGTGCCCCCACAGGAAGTGGCAGCCATGCAGCCCACGCCACTACAAGTGCCCCCACAGGAAGTGTCAGCCATACAGCCCACGCCACTACAAGTGCCCCCACAGGAAGTGGCAGCCATGCAGCCCACGCCACTACAAGTGCCCCCACAGGAAGTGTCAGCCATACAGCCCACGCCACTACAAGTGCCCCCACAGGAAGTGGCAGCCATGCAGCCCACGCCACTACAAGTGCCCCCACAGGAAGTGGCAGCCATGCAGCCCACACAAACACAATCCCAGTGTAAGTACACCCCAGCCGTTATGACCTTCAGGCTAGGTTCATGATTATAAGTGTAAATTTTTTAAATGCAAGATACCATTTCAAGATGTGTTTTATGTATTGCTGAAATTCTGAAGATGTATTTTATGTTCTAAAATGTTAAAATGCCAATTATAAATATATTTTTAAATTTTGTACCTATTTTTTGGCAATTAGAGAGGACTTCTATATAGACTCATCAGGATCTGACATTGAAGAAGTAATCCTGGCTTCTCCGGTCAGGAGTAATAGTCCAATCGTATGTATATCTATCCTTCAATCTAACACTCACACATATTCACACTTACACACCTGAAGTCAATTTAGTGAATTTAGCTCTATGCACGATCGCTTCCGCGTTTTGTCTCAGCCCGCCCAGTTACATCCGGTGCTGCGTCGGGAGATAATGGCAAATTACACTCGCTGTTTACAAGAACTTCCAGTGGTTAACGAATGATGTCAACAATATTGTGAGGCAGTTAGCTGTTACACATAAGAGTAAGAAAGAGAAGGGCTTTAAATTATATATTTCGAGCTACATTGACAAGTTTGAGGGTGAGTATTCTCTCATATCATGCGAAATCCGACTAGCGAATCGGTTTCTAAAATCGTTGTTTTTTTATTAAATCGTTGAATTTTGTTAAAGTTTTGCTGCTAGTACACTTCGCTATAGAACGCGCTATGCGGAAGTAAAGACGCTGGCTGAGATTCTACCGGAAATTACTAAAAAGACACACAAAAACTTTTTGCGCTGGCATTTTGCACTAGTTTATTGATAGATTTATTATCAATTATTATTTTTTATTTATTTATTTTCAAGTGAAAATTTATTTTTATCCAATTTAAAGGGATTCTATGCAGTTTTTTTAGCTTAACTGAACAGCTTCAGAGTTATTGAAATGGTTATATGACTTCTTTCGGGTTGAATGGTGGCCTTCTCGCACCCCCCTGGTGCCTGTGAGCGGAAAAATCTCACTTGCAACTTTGGTGCGGCGGGCCGCCGGCCTCAGCCTCAGGAAGTATCGCGTGATATCAGCTCTCGCGATGTAACATATTCCTTTACGGCACTGCACACATACACGGCCCCATCCAGGAAGGTAGAGAGGGATCGAGTTTGTCACACTATCGTCATGGCTGAGCCGGCATATAAGATGCCGAAAGCATTGTCGAAGGAACAGAGAATGAGGAAACGGCAGACTGACCGAGCGAGGAGTCAGACACGAGCGTAATTTGCGGGTGTTATATGTCCCCATTGAAACATCTCGCGGCACGGATGCAAGTTACCCATACAAACAAATAAAACATCTCCAGGTAATTCTAGTAGAGCATTCATTTCGTTCGTTTGTTAAATAAGAGGCGATCTGAAATGTGTTGTTTTTGAAATCAAATGACCAAAGTGCTTGTTGCCGCTGCGATCAGTGGCGCGGATACAGTGTTCTGTTGTGACGCGCACAGTCTTCACACAAACGCGCGCCTCAATCCGTTGAGGAGAGACTCTATATTTGTTACGGTGAAAGCACAAAACCTAATGCACAAAAAACGTGTCCCTGCTTGAAATACAACCACTAATAAACAATCGGTTTTGATGAGGAAAATAAACTATACTAGTACGGATTAGAACCCAGAACCTCTGACACACTTGGCAAAAGAAATTTACGACAGTAATGTTAAATACAAGTACTCCACAGCGACTCTAGGGGTCGCTGTTTGACAAAAACGGGATTCCTGCCATGTGTCCCTTTAATATGTTGGTGAATTTTTATTTCTTTTTATTTTCAGCATGACAGAGAGCTACCAGCAATTCTACAGGAGCTTCGTGAGGACAACCTGGACTTCTATTCCCACATAACTGTCATAGCAAGACGTAAAAACATTTTAAAGAGCGCATGTGTGGCCCTGTCAAGAGGGCACTTTGAGTGGCACAAAACTCCCAATATTGAGTTTGTGGGAGAAATGGCTGAGGACTATGGAGGTCCAAGGAGAGAATTTTTCAGGTACATTAGATATTACACGTATATACAGTAATGTCTACAGTGCCCTTCAAAAGTTTGAAAATGTCTAGGTTTCAAAGTGCGTTTCTGTACAATATCAGTTTAAGCCCTTACTTGTTCTTGCCGTAAATGCATTAAACAACATTAAAGAGCAGCAATAAATTAATAATAATTTGTTGATGACATAATAATGTCAACATATGTGACAGTTAGACATGCCCCTTTGGCAGCTGTGACGTTTGACTATTGGATTAAACTTGATCCGTAGTTACTTGCAATTTATACATTTGTATCAGTTTGTGTGTTACCTGGGAATTTAACCCAATTGAACCTTTGTGCTGATAATGCAATGCAATACCAATTGAGCTACAGGAACTCTTTCAGTTCAGATGCTTTAGAAATATCTAGTTTTCCTACATCTTGAATACAGTGATATTAGTTAGGTACATGATTTAATAAAATGTTTTAATTCAATACAATTATATAAATGTATTAGATAATTAATTAAAATTTGCTGTTTCGTATCAACGCAAACTTATCATGAAGTGTTAAGGATTTATGATTATGTTTCAAAATCCCAGGCCTAAGGTGTTTACAGACTTTTGTGACATTGTTTTTAGGCTACAGTATCTTAACTTTTTTTTTTTTTCTTAGACTCCTTATGATTGAGCTCCAAAGCAACCTTGGGATTTTTGAGGGCAAACCTGGACAGCTGCTCTTCAGCTACGATAAAATAGATTTTATACAGCAGGAAGACTAATGGCCTGGTCCATAATTCACAATGGACCAGGCATGAAGTGCATTAACAAGGAGCTTTTCATGATCATGTGTGGCCAGAAACCAGACCTCACCGCATTTGATCGTACTAATTTCCTGGAAAATGACCTCGCAGAAAAGCTGGCAAAGGTAACTAAAGTAATTTTACATGCCACATAATGTAGTTACGTGCTCATTTAAGGAGAACAATGTATTCAGTAACTAATATTTTTCAAGTCCACATGTTTTTCTATGATTTTAGGTTGTTAGGTGCAGCACTCCAGAGGAGCTGACGGAGCTTAAAAACTCCCCGGGGGACTGGATTTGCGACTGTGGGGTACCCAACATTTTCACAGCCTCCTTGAGTAATCTGCCCACAATTTTTGGGCAGTTAGTGACCCACTTGATCTACCACAGGTAAATAAATATATAGCATTTACTGTAACTTCCAGCTGTCTCAAAATGTCTCCTAAAAAAGGTCCTAATAAGGTGTACTATGTTGGGTCTCTGCCATTGTAAAAGTAATGTCCATATTTAGAGTGGACATGTTGTTCCATACATGCATATGTCAGGTCATTAAATCCATCCATCCTATATGTTAGGAAATAGTGAATGTGGATGAGATTTTCCATTTACCAACGGTCTTTTTGTAAATTTGACATGCTTTCATTGAATGAAAAGTACTTATTTTAACAAAGCATTTATTTCATATTAGTATATTATATTTAATAATATACTAATGATTATACCTTGTGATTACTCATCCTGTAGAATATCTAAATATTATCAAAACAGGCCTATCATCTTCCACGTTATTCTCCTGATTTAAGCCTACGGTGCGCTCGGGCTCAAACTGAAAAGGCTGAACGGCAGACGTGCTCATCTCGCTACTGTCAAAACTTAGCTAGCTAGCCGGTACGTTGAAAAAACAATAAACAAAGCTGATACAACCGCCTACAACCTATACACGTCACTACTACCCAGAATGCATTGAGATGTAAATAACTATGGCGGCCTACAAGTGAACGGATTTTCGACTTCTTTTAATAAAAACAAAAACATTTGGAGTGTTTTTGTATCACCTTGTAATGTTTATCTCTGGTCTCCTATTAAGATCAGGGTCATCACATTTTTCAATATTTAAAGGTATCAGGTTTATTACTGAGATGCTGCTTTGACTCTTTGTATTGTATAAATATTAGGTGCCTTGACAACAGCGATTTTGTAAGTCTTATTACTTTTTTTCTGTTCAGAGTGGCAAGTATTATCCAGCAGTTCACTTCTGGGCTGAACTCCTGTGGCCGGTTGTGGGAGGTAGTGCTTAATAATTGGAAAGCTTTCCTCCCCTTGTTTACCAACACAAGAGGTGCCCTAACAAGAAATGAAGTCAGAGACCTCTTCGGCATTGTCTGGAGTTCACCAGGGAGCAACAGGCGAGACCTTGAGGAGGATACTATCTTCCTGTGGGAATGCTGGCTAATGTTGATTCAAGGTAAGTGTTTCTTTAACTGCACACTGTTTTGTTATGTAATTAGATTTTGCTTCTTGCGTTTTACATTTTCTGTTTTGCAAACTTAAACAGAAGAAGATGTGGGCATATCCTTTGAGGATGTCCTAGTGTTTGTAACTGCAGCAGATTCTGTCCCTCCACTGGGGTTTCAGCAAAAGTGCCAAGTGGAATTGTATGACCATTTCTTATGCTTCAACCTGTGCCCTGACTCTCTACCTACCAAGAGGTGTGTCAGAAGAAGAGGAATTCAAGGAATTAATGTTCCTTGCAATAAAAGGATCTCTCGGATTTGGGAAGGTATAAATGTCACCTTCTTAAAGGATTAGTTCACTTTCAAAAAAAAATGTTTGCTGATAATTTACTCACCCTGATGTCATCCAAGATATCCATGTCTTTCTTTGTTCAGTCGAAAATAAATTAAGGTTTTTGAGGAAAACATTCCAGGCTTTTTCTACACAGAATGGACTGTAATGGCAACCATCTATCCCAATGTTCAAAAGAAGGTTCAAATGTCCGTCTCAATGCAGCTTCAAAGTCTCTACACGATCCCAGTCGAGAAATAAGGGTCTTATCCAGTGAAAAAATAGGTCATTTTCTAAAAAAAAAATATATATATATATATATATACTTTAACCACAATTGTTCGTCTTGTGCTGGTCTGCGACGCGCCACGCATTACGTCATCACGCTGGATAAGACCCTTATTTCTCGACTGGGATCGTGTAGAGACTTTGAAGCTGCATTGAGACGAACATTTGAACCTTCTTTTGAACATTGGGATAGATGGTTGCCATTACAGTCCATTCTGTGTAGAAAAAGCCTGGAATGTTTTCCTCAAAAACCTTAATTTATTTTCGACTGAACAAAGAAAGACATGGATATCTTGGATGACATCAGGGTGAGTAAATTATCAGCAAACATTTTTTTTTAAATATTTCCAGCAATAAGCAAAACAAACACATGGTGGTAAGGTCTCAATTTGTGAGAGTAATTTTTCAAAATGTTTTTAGGTTAGAAAACATGAAATGGGGTGGGCCAAAGTTTCCACACTTTACCAACATCGGCCTCACCTCACCATGAATTTGTTTTGCTTATTGCTGGAAATATTTCATGCCAATAACAAGTGGATGGGAGGGGTTGAAACCCATCTTCTTCACCCTACATGAAGACAAATCATATCCTATGTCACCAGAGAACAGAATTGTTGAGAGGGGTTCATAGAAGTTACTGTTGATTGAAGATGAAGAGCAAACAGTGATGAAATAACATGCAGATAAACATTTTAAAACTTTACGAATTGTGAACTTTCATTTCATTGTGACTTTAACTATTTTAAATGGCTTTAGCTTGCCAAGTTTCCATTTATTTCCTTTCAGTGTTTCCAAATAAAACATTTTATTCTGGTGTTATTGTATTACAATACAGAACAAATCAATGCTTATGTTCATTCAATAAAAACTTGACTAATGTTTTGCAAACATCTGAATCTTTAAAAAAAAATTAAACAGTTCTGGTAAATATTTTGGGGCAAGATCTAAAAGTATTTGATGGTCAAGAATAAGTAAATCTTAAAACACTTTTGGTGTGGGAACTGGGCACTTTTATTTCAGAAGACTTTAACATTGAGGCACATGACCTTAAACAATGACTATTAAAGTCATAGCCGCGAGTAGCAATTATTTGGGTCCATAGAAATGTAATAAGGTGACCAAATTTCACACAAAAAAAAAAGGTTGAGGGTGTTTTGGACACAGTGTTTTTGGTGTCAACGCAGATTCATATCTTTCATACGAAGATAAAATAGAAGATGAAAGCAATAATGTATAATGGACCATATTCTAATCAAACTTAAAAGGTTAGCTCTGTTTTGTCCATTTAATGAAAGACAACCATAACATGCAGTCATAAGTTCTATATTGGGATGAACTCGTCCTTTTCTTACGATTGATTTAAAGATGTCAAAAAAGACAAAACATTGCGAATTTTGTCTAATCCAAGTTCGGCTTGTGCTCCACCAAGTGGATTAAATCGTGCAGCAAGTTGCTCCAAGGTTGCGTTACTCACAGAGTAGTGATTCTGTGGGACTGCTACTCTGTCTGGCCAGTCAACATGTGCTGCCCCCTGCATTCTTGATGTCGTTTCTTCTTGTTCAGATGGTCCTTGAACAGCCATTTCATCTGCTGGCCCAGCTGTTCTGCCAAAGATTTCTTGCATCTAGGCCTGTCTCGATAATCAATAAATCAATTAATCGCACGATTAAAAAAAAATGAGCTCGATAATTTTTCCAGCCGCATAATTTTAATTTGCATGTTTGTTTGTTTTCCTCGTCTCTCTCTCTCTCTACCAAAGAGACTGGATGACAATATCAACGCTGACCGCCACACATTGATTTTCGAATGTTGTTTTTGATTATTATTGGTTTTTTTACTTGTCCCTCTCTCTCTCGCGCGCGCTCTCTCACCCTCATACGAGGCGCCGTCTAGGGCTTAAATCAAACTTCATTCACGCACAGCACACATATATGAAACACTTGCATACACATATAATGAGTAGTCACACATACATGTATACTGCTGAATGCTCAAACAAATACATATGAAATGCACAACGACACACCCAAAGTCGCTCACGCACATACACGCGAACTCTACACACACGAGATGCGCGCACACACAAACTCTCCACGCACATATGAGACACGCGCACACTCATATGAGACACGCGCGCGCACACAAAAACTCTCCACGCACATACAGCACTCATATGAGACGCGAGCACACACACAGACACACACACAAACAAACTCACAAACTAGCGCACATACTCATATGAGACCACACAGTACATGATGCATATGATTCTCAGTGTCACACATTGTTAAGTGCATTTTTTGTTAACAGAGACTGAGAGTCCATTGCTTTTATTGTTTTCGGTTGTTTTGTTCATTTAAATAGTCTTTAGAAATAAAAGTTTATTGATCTTTGAAAAGGTGTACCTGCATTATTATGCCATTTATCATTATTTTAGATGAAAATGGTCTCAGAACGACAATATTATCGTTTATTATCAATATTATCGTTTATCGCAATAATTTCTTGGACAATTTATCGTCCAGCAAAATTTGTTATCGTGACAGGCCTACTTGCATCGCTGTGGTTCTATGTCCTTGTTGTCCCAGGCAGCTTCGGACAAAAATCTGTATTGGGGACTGATGTCTTTCAGTTCTCAGCCCATGGTTGTTCCATTGTTGAATGAATGCAGTCAAGTCCCTGTTAATCCGTGGTAAGTAGACATAATGAAGAGCCCAGAGATGCATTTCATTGTCTATGTCCACTATACCTTCACTCTCAAGGAAGTGGAAGAGGTTATAATAGACATCAGTCAATCCCCGCCACACGTCACCCCAGAGCCTCTCAATACGCTGGTTATGAGTGCTCCTGCCTCTGTCTGAGCCCCTGAAAATGTTCATCATCACACAGACATCATTATTTTCACCTCCATGATCTGTTCTGACCCTGGAAGGCACTCCATATCTGGCCACAGCATTCAAAAAGCAATCCATTACAGTGCTGCTGCTGTTGTTGTTTGAGGCACGGAGAAAGACTATGAGGCGACTGTAGCCATCTATACCACCATGAATGACAATTCTCCATCTAAAAACACTGTTATAATACAAGACGTTAAGAACAAAAAGAAAATACATTACAGTACATCTTCCTATTCCAAATATTTTCATAATGGGAAGTTCATGAATACTTTTTTATAATTTATGCACTTTATTAAATGTAACATGTTTAATACAAAAAAGCATAGCCGTGTAACCTGTATATCTACCTTATCAATTTGTGGTTGCCATCAAGGTGCCAAAGGGAGTTTGGTCCAGCTACACTGTACAATCGCCTCTGTGGTGTTTGTGACATAGCTCTTAGAGCTGCAGCACTGGGGTTGATTCGTACTAAACTCTTTCTCTGTCTCTCTGCACCCGTACTCCACCTGCCCGTAACTGTGCCCTGACAGCCTCAGACCCAAGCTGGTCATTCCCAGCCACAATATCTTTGATCATGTCATCGAGGGCATCATCAGTTACGTCAGAATATGTCACAGACCAATTCAAATTGAACTTCCCGAAACAAACAATTCAAACATAACTTGTTTATTATCAAGATAATGCTAAAGATGTTCTTGTAGCTCAAATAGTAGAGCATGGCGCTATAGAAATGCAAGTTTGATACCCAGGGAATGCATGAATTGAAAAGAAATGCACGAGTTAAATGCAAATGCATAAATGTAAATACAATGCTCATTTCATGCGCATCAAATAGTTTAAAACGAAATTTGCTTACATCTTGATGCAACTTACTTTATGCGTTGTTTGACTGTTGCCAAAGACACTTGCAGAATCTCAGCTATCGAACAAAGAGAAAAACCACACGAGGAAAGAAAAGAAAGTTGCTCTCTAGTGATGCTGTAATGGGACGCTCCTCTACCTCCACTACAAGTAAGTGGAGCCTGATAACTGGAACCGGCTGCAACAATAATAACAAGGACATTTTAATCCGATCAAGTTTTACAAGTCACAAAGAGAGGTTTATCTAGAAACACAATATTAAGGGAATACATTTTAAGGGAAAATTTTAAATGTAATGTATTTAAAATGCATGAAATGCTCTTTAATGTGGTAAGAATGTCTTGTTAGAACAGTTAATGTACCATGTCCGTCCACTATGTAGATTAGTGATCTTTACTACAAGTTTTATTACAAAAATAAATAAATAATGAAGGCTATTTAACGTTAATACCCATAAGTACTTAGCTTACATAAAAAATATATATATTATATCAGTAACTGTAGATAGATTTGTAATAATTTATTGTAGGCTATTATTAAATACATTCTGTTAACCCTCTGGGGACCAAGGGGTTTTTGGGGCCCTTGGGATGTTTTGACATGCACTGACATTTGTGCTTGTTTCAGTTATTTATAAACATGTTAATGGCAAAGGTGTAAATTCACTCTATATAGTACAAACGGGGCTACCATAATATGTGAGCAACATGTATGTACATGTTTGTATTTTTGAGAGAATATTATTTATGCATGGTTATTGAAAAAACTAAAACTAAAAGTTTCTGAAATAAGGCCACAAAACACATATTGATTATTTCTTCACAAGACTTTTGATAATTGTATCACATAGTCTAGAATATTTGCTCCAAAACTATGTGAGAATCATCCTGACTACTCATTCAGATAAGTCAATAAAGTATTTTAGAATGTGTATGACGTGTTTTGTTTGAGAAAGCTTTATGCGAAGGGGCGTGATCTCTCATTAATATGTATGGAGTTTCACACCTGAGAAAGACAAAGACCCTCCCATAATGGCCCTATTAGGTGTGCTATCAGGCCATATCATTATGAGGAGCCTTGCACAAAGAATGAGATTTAAAAAAGAATGGCTTTTAGATTGTTTGGATTTATTTACAACACACACACACACACACACACACACACTGCTTAGAATAAGTGAACACACTCATGCTAAAGTTGACTAAAAAGAGGAATAAAAAACCTTAAAATACAGGGTGCATACGTCTGGACACTTCTATCACACACCCTTCACCATATAGACATGGTTTTATTTCAGTTCAAAGTTAGAGTTGGAAACATCTTGAAAAGAAAATTGTCTTTTTCCATAAATGTCTTAGTTTGATCATACATATTTCAAAGTTGAGGATTCATTATTTTGATATAGCTTGCATTGGAACAAACACTATAACATCTTAGTTGATTAGTTTATTGACAAAACATACTATATATTTAACATATGAGCAAAAACTCCAAACAAAAGCTTATTTGATGTCTATTTTAGACTAGTCAACGAAATTATGTCTTTTATTTCGTCTGTAACAGTGCGTATCTGTGTGTTCATTCATTCATTCACACACACACACACACACACACACACACACACACAGAAACATGATTCACATTTAAACAGTATGCTATTTTTCCGTTTACAGACACTAACGTTATTCTATATCGCGATTAGAACAAAGCACAAGCATAAAACACTTACACTTGTCAGCTGAATCTGTTGCTCCTCCTCGTGGTGAAAATAAACCAGCACTTGTTCTGAGGTAGGTAAATGTCCCAGGATTGTTCCTCATATAGCCGCGCAAGACGACAGTAGATTAATCTGACTAAAAAATATAGTGTGTTTTCAGAGTTTATGGGCGTTAACGCGTCTCAATGTGTTGCTTCACATATTTGCGTCTGAATAGCGCGTGCTCTCCGTGGGCGTGTCACATTACCAGAATAATGAGCTGAGAGGAAGATAATTAGACCGGCTGACACATCTCTCTTTTTATATAGATGACATAAACGGAGAATATTTATTTTAGTTTTGAATCGGATATATTGCTTATGGCTGGGTGAATAGTATTTGCTGAGTTTTGTTGAAGATTAGAGACGTGCTCCAGAAAAAAAGTTCACGGTGACTGAGAGGCAGAACGCACACCCTGTTTATTTTCTTTATTTTACAAAAGCACAATATTTTATTTCGATTGTATGTGGGCACATAAAAAAGTAGACATTTAACAGATTATTTTCTCATATTTCTTAACTCTATATGAACAGAAATGATGGTAGTACTTTAAGTCTATTTTTCTGCTATGTGAAAAAAAAACAAGCAAAACGCGCCGGTGCGTTTCTGGTCCCCAGAGGGTTAAATAATAATGCAAAGATTTTTAATGTTGTACTTACCTTGTTGTTCATGCTGTCTACATGCGTTTACTTCTGCAATATATTCCGCTATGTCACGTAGTAACCGATCCGCTGCCGGCACAATGATCAGCCTCCCTCTTGCCCACTCAAAACTTCTCTGCATGGTTTCCAGCCTGAACCAGTATTTTAAAAACGTTCTGTTGTTTGTGGGCTAATGAATGGCACTAATTTATGTTTGCTTTACACTTATAGTTTTCATTCATGTTTTGCATTAAATACCAGTAAATGTAAAATGATTTGTTGAGGAAATAGCTTAAAATACATGTTGATAATGTTTGTCACTAGTTTTTACTGGTATTTTAAAAGTAATAAAATGCAACTGACACACCAGAGCGATTTATCTCGATTTTTTATTTTATTTTATACAAATGGGGATAGGCCTGGTCCTATACAATAAAATAATTATAATGTGTTCACTACACCCAGCCACACACTAACTTTAATCACTGTTCTAGGCTAACTATAGGTATATGGCCCCAACAAGTGTTATACATTTTGGTTTAGATGAAGACCTATGATGACCTGTACACCAATAAATCACAACAATCTAGTGGTATGGGCAATGCATTGATACAAGCAGCGGAAGATATTTTACGCTATATTTGCTTTATATGTTTGAAAGCAATCCTTACCTCACTAAAGTTGACTGAAGCACATTGGGTCCAGCATCCTGTGTTAGCTGGCGAGAGCAGTCATTTAATGTTCGCTTGCAGCGCAAAATAAAGCTTCTTCTGTCCATCTTTAACGTTAGCGAACTGGATTATTTTCCTTGTTTGAATGTTGATAATAACTCCTTAGGAGCATTGGATTAATTACCACAAATGATCCGTGCTGAATTGGTCTGGTCTGACTCAGTTCATCATTGATTTGGAGAGAACAGTTCAAACTCACTGGCTGTGTAAAACAGTGGGCGTGGCTCATTATACTATTAGCGCGCTCTGTTCAACCAAAACTGTGTTTTTTACGCCGTCATATGGCGAGATGAACAGCGTAAAAAGCGGCGCTTTCCATGCACACTAAAACACCGTGGAATACGGCGTCATTGACGTATTTTGCGCGTTTTTTTACAGCGTTTGTAATTACAACGTATTTGACGCCGTTTGGCTGTAAACGCGATTAATCTAAAGCGTAATTCTGACCCTCTTGGCTTGCCATATGTGTGTGTGTCTGTGTTCAGCGCGTGTGTCCGTGTTCACCGTGTGTGTGTGTGTGTGTTAGGCTGTTATTAACAGAAGATGGTTTGCAGTTGGTTTTGACATGAATGCTCATGTTAGATCAGCTCCATTTTCAGATCCCAAACACCCGATCCTGCCAGAAGATCTAGCACATTATCTCAAGGGAAATATGAATATTTATTACTAAGTATAATTAATTATAAATATTTGGATAAATTAATAGAATTAACTTAATGTAGCAGAATTAATATTACAATCAATTAACCTGTTCATCCAGCGAACATTGAGTGTTAATTGTTTATTAATTCTTAGAAATTATAATTTCCAGGGCATGGGAAATAACTTTCATACTGTACAGAACTAGAGTCAAGTCTCCATTTATTTATTTATTTATTTTATTTTATTTATTTATTTTATTTAACAGTCAGACATACAAACCAACATAGTGCAGTAGAGTGAACAATCTTGTAATTCCATAATTCCACAATTGACATAAAAGTGTTGATCTATGAGTGTGTGTGGGTATGCGTATGTGTGTGTATGCGTAAACAAAGTAACCATTTATTATTTATTACCATGGTCATTACCATCACCACCTCCACTCCCCACTACCACCACACTGCCAATATTGTATTAGTCGATTTTTATTTCCATCCTTCCTCCTATGTAATAATTGCCATTGTCAACACTGTCTAAGATAAAAGATGGCATAATAAGATAATATAAGATAACCTTCCCCCACAGTCCCTATCTTCTCCTCAATTATTATTATTATTATTATTTTTTGATTTTTTTTTTGTGTGTGTGTTATGTGCAATGTCTAAAGTGCATTAAAAGAGGGAGTACAGTGTGAGAGTGTCTCAACTTGGGACAGAGATGCTGTCCCATTGAAACCACTTCTCGTCTGTTTTGCTTGCTTAGGTGTTTGTGAGGTTATCCATACAATTTTTATTTATTTATTTATTTATTTATTTATTTTTTTTTTTTTTTGCTCCTTCCCTATTCTACGTTGTGGTGCATTAAAAACACATGAAAAGATAAGGGGGAAATTATTGCAGTAGTGATGACAATAAACACTTAATTCCAATACAGCATTGACAATGGTCATATTGATGATAATAATAATAGTAATAATAATAATATTAATAATAAACGACAATGATGATGGCAGTGGCGATCGCAGTGGCGAAAGCAAAGACAGCAACAACAGCAATTACAACAATGAAAAAATAAAAATAGTAATCATAACAGTAACAGTAATGACAGTAATAACAATGATGACAGAAACAAGTTCAAACAACTAAAATGCGTTAATATTCGTGGGTTGATTAAGAAGGTGGGAGGAGTCGGAGTTGAAAAGAGAGAAAGGATTCATAGCTGTAAGAGGTCAGAAAGTGTTGGATGGCAGAGGTCAGTTTCAGATGCGTAATTATGAAGGGGAGATGTGTATTCTATTGCAATGAAGTCTGTAATAAGATTTTTCCAATAGTTAATGTGTATTTTGTTTCGAGTTTTCCAGTTCATGAGGATAGTTTTCTTGGCGATGGTTAGAGCTATGAGGAGCATTTTAGAGTTTATAGTTTTATCAGTGATTATTGTGAGGTCCCCCAGCAAGCAAAGGGAAGGCGACAGTGGGATGTGGCAGCCGACTATAGTGGATAGTGACTGTGTGACCTCTTCCCAAAAGTGTTTGATTGGAGTGCAGTGCCAGGTTGCATGGATGTATGTATCTTTAGAATTGTGATTACAATGTGTGCAAACTTCTGATGTGAAACCCATTTTAGCTAATCTATTGCCCGTGTAGTGTGTTCTGTGAAGTATTTTGTATTGTATTAACTGAAGATTCGCATTTTTGGACATGAGATAGATGTTTTTACAGATTTGGGTCCAGAAGTTGGCATCAGGGGCTATTGAAAGATCGTTTTCCCATTTTATTGTTGGTAAGTGTATGGTCTGAAGTTTGTTTGAAATCATTTTGTATAGTTTAGAGAGAAGTTTCTTTGGGGAGGAAATGTTGACCAAGTCTGATATTGCCGGTGGAAGTTCTAAATTTGTGTCTCTAATGTTTATTTTTGTCAGAACAGAAGATTTGAGTTGTAGGTATTTAAAAAATTCGTTGCTCCCGATGCCATACTGCTGGGCCAGTTGCGGAAATGGTCTCAATGTGTTAGATTTGAAAATATGATTAATGTGGGTGATACCCCTTTCCGCCCATGTGTGAAAATTCAATGTTTTTTTATTGCTTATAAAGTCACGGTTGTTCCACAGTGGGGTGAGGTTAGATGGAGCTAATGTAGAATTTTTGATTTGGTGAAATTTCCACCAGGCTATAGTGGCGGCTATAGTTACTGCATTAAAACGTGTGTTGTTAGATCGATTTGGTGAGGAACGGTATGTCAGCTATATTTAATTCTTTGCATAGTGATTGTTCTATATCTAGCCATATAATATCGGATTGGTTGGGGTAAATCCATTTGTATATGTATTGCAGTTGGTTAGCCATTGAGTAATATTGAAAATTTGGTGCTTCTAGTCCTCCTTGAACCTTACTTTTTTGTAGTGTAGTGAGTTTTATCCTTGGCGTTTTATTTTTCCAGTAGAATTGAGAGATAATGGAATCTAGTGATTTAAACCAGGTGAGTGTGGGGTGGGTTGGAATCATTGAGAATAGATAATTAATTTTCGGTAAAATCGTCATTTTTATTGCTGCTGTCCTGCCGATTATGGAGATTGGAAGATTGAGCCACCTGAGCAAATCGTCTTCTATTTTTTTTTAGCAGTGGTGTGAAGTTGAGTGTTACCAACTCTGACAGTCTGGAGGAGATTTTAATGCCTAAGTAAGTGATGTGGTCATGACATATAGGTATAGGGATTGGTGGGGTGCCACATCCCATTTGGTTTTATGTAAAGGGAGGACGGAAGATTTGTTCCAGTTTATTGCATAATCTGATATTTTTGAGAAAGACTGGATTGTTTTAATTATTTCTTGAGTAGATGCTAGGGGTTCTTGTATATATAGTAGGATATCATCTGCATAAAGTGAGATTTTATGTGTTTGTTGTGGCGTTTCAATACCTTTGATTGCTGGGTTTTGGTGGATAGCTGCTGCTAAAGGTTCAATAAAAATAGTGAATAGGGATGGAGAGAGTGGACATCCCTGCCTCGTCCCCCTGTGCAGTGTGAAGCTTTGTGATGTTAGTCCATTGGTTGTGACTGTGGCAGATGGTGATGTGTATAAAATCTTAATCCAGTCAATAAATGACTCTCCAAAGCCGAATTTTTGTAATGTGGCGAATAAAAATTTCCAGTTGACCCTATCAAAAGCTTTTTCGGCGTCTAATGTGGCAATGAGAGTATCTTTCTGTTGAACTGATGAGTAATGCATTAAATTGTATAATCTGCGAGTATTATTGGATGCGTGTCCAATCAGGATGATCAGGATGGATCAGGATGGATCAGGATGGATTATATACGGTATAATTTGTTCAATTCTATGGGCTAATGCTTTGCTAATAATTTTTATGTCGACATTTATAAGTGAAATAGGACGATAGTTAGATGTGAAGGTGTGGTCTTTGTTGGGTTTAGGGATGAGTGATATAAGCGCTGTATTCATGTGGGGTGGGAACTTTGCGTTGTTTTATTTCCGTTATTGTTCTGCTAAATAGTGGGCATAAAGTTGACCAAAAATGTTCGTAGAACTCAGCAGGGAAGCCATCTGGTCCTGGTGCTTTATTATTTTGCATGTTTTTCAGCGCAGAGTGAAGTTCTTTTTCAGTGATTGGTAATTCTAGAGAGTTAACTTGTTCCATGTTGAGTTTTGGTAGAATGGTGTTATCGAGGAATTGGGTTATGTCTTCTTGGTTTGGGTCCAGATCAGATGAGTATAATTTTGTATAGTATTCTTGAAATATCTTGTTTATCAAGTCTCCATTTATACAGCACTTTTAACAATATAGACTGTTTGAAAGCAGCTTTACAGTGATAATAGGAGATTACAGTAACAGAGATTGTTTAAGCTTTACAGCAGCTCTAGAATAAAGTTATTGTCCAGCTAAAGTTAGTTTTGATTGATTCACTTCCGTTGTAAAGATCATTAGTTATTAACTTACCATCTGCTAACACGACAGCGTTCTAACAGAAAACAGAAACTTTAATGTGTTCGGGCCGTTCATTCACACAACAGTGTTTGGAGCTTGAGAACGCAAACTTTGAAACAGGATCCAAGGTGTAAGTTATGAAAAATTTAGAAAATTATATCTTCATATTGACTTCAAAAACGTAATCTGTGAAACGCTGACGGCGCACATGCGTATCATAAACATGTTTAGTCTATAGGTATGTGTGTTTGAATATATATGTGCACAGGCGTGTAGTCTTTCTTTACAAATTGACCTTAACAAATTACTTGTCTGCCCTGCATAATATAGAGCATGAACAAGACTTTATTAACTAGACTAACACTACTTAACCACACACTTAAACTACTTAACTACTTAGAGACACACACACACTTTACCAATCCAATCCAATCCAATCCACTTTATTTCTATAGCACATTTTATAAACAGAAAGTTTCCAAAGTGCTGCACAGAAGATTCGAACATACAGATCAATTTACATACAATAAAAACAAAATTACGAAATTAAGAACATCTCAATCCTAAAATATATTTAAAACAATAAAACAATAAAAGACATCAGAGGACCACACAACTCACAGGGTGTTAAAAGCCAAGGAATAAAAATGTGTCTTTAGACGAGACTTAAAACTCTCAACTGTCGAAGCAGTTCTAACATGGAGGGGCAGCGCGTTCCAAAGTTTTGGTCCCACCACAGAAAAGGCCCTGTCCCCTCGAGTTTTCAGTCTTGTCTTGGGAACCGCGAGCTGGAGCTGGCCCTCCGACCTCAGTGACCTCGCTGGCGCATAAATTTGAATGAGGTCTGCAATATATGTTGGGGCCAGTCCATTTACAGCTTTAAAAACAAACAATAAAATCTTAAAATCAATCCTAAAACGAACAGGAAGCCAGTGCAATGAGGCGAGAATTGGAGTTATGTGTGTGCGCTTTTTGGTTCCTGTTAAAAGTCGTGCTGCAGAATTTTGGACTAACTGTAAGCGTGAAAGTGTGTTATGATTTATACCGGTATAGAGTGCATTACAGTAGTCTAATCGAGAAGAAATAAAAGCATGTGTAGCTTGTTCAAAACTGTTAAAAGACAAAAACGGTTTAACTTTAGCTAAAAGGCGAAGATGATAAAAACTAGATTTCACAACCGCATTTATTTGTTTATCAAATTTAAAATCACTGTCTATTTTAACCCCCAGATTAGTTATCACAGGATGCACAAAGTCGTTTAGGCGGCCCAAATCTATCATGGGGTTTGTGGGGCCAAAATAAATGATCTCAGTTTTACTCTCATTTAGTTTTAAAAAATTTTGTGCTAACCACGCTTTGACATCGTTTAAACAGTCCAGTAGAGGTGTCAGGGAGCTGCCTTCATGCTTTCTGATTGGCAAATAAATTTGGCAGTCATCAGCATAAAGATGACTTACCAAGGGAAAGAGAGCTGAAGCAGAATATAGGAAAGCAAGAAGTTAAAGCATTGTTTGAGATTCAGCAGATCAACAGCCTTGAGCAAACCATCAGTTTAGTTCTAACACACCCTTCTATAAAAGGGGTAAGGATACTTAATGTATCGAATAATGAGACTAAGTTTGATACTTGCATGTCTCGCCCATTTGAATTAAACTGTCCTGATGCAATTTGTTGAGGCTCAGTTGATCTTTGCTGACGTGGTCTTGATGAGAGAGAAGCAGTGGGAGTCAGAGGATCTTTGGTGAATGGAAAGACAAGGCCTCAGCCTGGCACAAGCTTGGGGTCCTTAGAAAACTTCTAGTTTAGCATCATCTTCACATTAGGACTTCTCAGGAAGGAATGAGAGAGTAATGGCGCTTTTCCACTGCATGGTACGGTACGGTTTGGTACGGCACGCTTTGGCGGTTTTCCACTGCATGGTACGGTACGGTACGGTTCGGTACGGCACGCTTTGGCGCTTTTCCACTGCATGGTACGGTACGGCTCGGCTCGGTACGGCTCACTTGTGGCGCTTTTCCACTGCATGGTACGGTACGGTACGGCTCGCTTCGGCTCGCTTTAAATGGTACCACCTCTGTTGAGGTTCCAAGCGTACCCGTACCGATACTAAAATGTGACGTGGAAGCACTGTAGATCACTGATTGGTCAGACAGACAGAATCGTCACTACCAGCGTCATTGTATTTGCGATACATCAAACCCGCTAGATTTAAATAGCCAGTAACAGCCACTGCTGTAGCACCTGTTTTAAAACTACTTGCTTGACTTGCTTGAAGAAAAAAAACTTCCAAAAAAAGATTTGGAATTGTGGTCAGTGGACGAGAAGTGCAGACGCTCCTCTTGTTGGTTGCCAAGGAGCGGATAAACTATAACGATCAGTCATAATCCCACCCACTTTGAAGCGGTACTAACTGCAGTGGAAAAGCAACCGAGCTAAAGCGAGCCGTGCCGCGCCGAGCAGAGTCGAGTCGTACCACGCAGTGGAAAAGTGAAGCGAGCCGAACCGTGCCGCGCTGAACTGTACTGAGCCGTACCGAGCCGTACCATGCAGTGGAAAAGCACCATAAGAGAGGGAGGTAAGAGAGCGGCTGATCTTGTAAAGATGTCACACCCTCTGGAGGTGTGTGAGCCAATAAGAAGTACCTTCGGAGGGAGATTTTACGACCCTTTGTGTTCGAGCAAGGCATTTGAATCTGTAATTTCATTGGGTGTTTAAGAAAAAGAATCTTCAAGATTCTTATAATACCCATGCATCACAAAGTTAGCAAAATGTAATGTAAATTAACAAATGGGGGACGAAGATTGGAGTTTATAGATACTAAACATCCCACACATATGATTTTTGTCAACCATAGTATGCAAGTCAGAAATATTAATCCAAAAGAGTTAAATATAATGAATGTTTGTGTGTGTCTGATTGTTCGAGATGCTACAAAGATATCCTGTTTTGTCTGATACCCAAAACTGTATTCTTTCAGTCAAGAAGTGGACTAAGAGAATAGGGTTATGCTAGCTCTGCTCTAAGCATGGACAGGTTGTTGAAATGTCAGCAAAAGCCATTTAAACGTAGAGCAGAAGTTGAATCCTCTTCAAACAGCACAGCCCTAACAAAGAGAAGAAAATATGACGAGGCATATCTCTCACTCGGATTCTCCAGTACAATGGTGGGTGAAGAAGAGAGACAACAGTGTGTTAAGAAGAAGAGACCACAGTGTGTTGTGTGCCTCAAAATATTAGCGTCTGACAGTATGAAGCAAAACTAGTTAAGCCGGCTCTTAGAGACCTCGCATCACGAACACAAAGACAAAAAAAACCTTCTCAATTGTGCACAACAGAGTCGCTTCACTAAAGCAGCATCTGTGCTTCAGTGCCCAGCTCGCCTCCTACAGAGTGGCTCAGTGTAAGAGGCCGAACACTAGCTGAGGCACTAATACTTCCTTCTGCTATTGATCTGGTTTCAGCTATGAGGGATGATGCAACTAAAGTAAACTAAAGGCTATTCCTCTGTCAAACAACACTATCGTGAGGCGCATTTATGACATGTCAAAAGATTTAGAGGAGCAGCTCAACGACAAGATACGAGACAGACGTTGGATGATGGATGAAGCAACGGACCGTAACAAAGGCTGTTTATTAATAACATACGTCAGATTCATTGATGCCGGTGATTTGAGGGAGGATTTGCTTTTCTGCAAACTCGTGACTAAAAGAGCCACTGCAGATGAACTGTTTAAAATCATTGACACTGAGAGAGGCTGATGTGAAATGGGAGGACTGTGTGGATCTGCACGGATGGCAAACGAGGAGGCATTAGTCAAACGCGGTTCCCCAAATGTGCAATGAGTCCCGAGCTAAACGATGTAATGACAGATATTATCGCTAAAGCATGGCTCTTTTGCGCACTATGCGAGGAAATGGGATCTGATCACACAGCAGTGTTGTTTCACAGTGAGTCCCATTGGCTGTCACGTGGGAAAGTTTCAAAGCGCAAGTTTTTAATAACGTTCTCTGTGTAAACAACAAAACCCTGAATCTCTGAAGACGATGACATCATGCTCATGCGTATCACGTGTTCAGTCTATAGTGTTTCATCGCCATCTACTGGCAGCAGAATTCAAGGTTTTTAGTAGTTTTCGCAGATTCATGTGAATGGGGATCGTTTTGACAATGGTGTCTTCTGTACGTGGAAATGGACTACCCACTGCTTTTGCCACACCCTACCCATGTGAGATTGGGTTTTCTGCAGTTGCCTCAATCAAGACCAAATACAGATCAAAGCTCGAGAATGAGCTAAGAGTGGCCATCTCACAGCCGCATCCCCGATCCCAGAGGATCTGCAGCACAAAGGAAGCCAGTCACAGGAAACACTGTGGAACTAGTAAGCATAATAATATCTGCAGGTCAAAAACGTTATTTTTTTGTGCAGAGAAAAGTTTGAGAAAATCTGTTGAAAACAATTAATGTTTTTACAAAGTAAACAATATTATAAGAAACTGCATGCTTCACTTTTAATGCTTCCACACTAAAAGTGATTAGTTCCTTATTTAATTTTTTTCCCAAGTAAGTTGTCACACACTGAAATTGTAGTGTTAATTACTGTTTATTGAATTACAATATGAATGCGTGGGGGGCTTGAAAATATTTTACTCTGCAAAAGGGGGACCCAGCTGAAATGTTGGGAAACCACTGATCTAACCCATCAGGAATCAGCAGCGAGAAGGGACTGAGCCGTGTGTGTGGAGGACATATGTGACGAAGCTTGTTTTTAGTACACTTCATCAACCTACAATACAAAAGAATCATGTAAAACCCTGTAAACCTTGAGATTGTGACAGAACATACTATTTGGATATGAGAACATATGTTTTCTGTTTTCATTAAACTTTTATTTCAACTTTTTATTAAACATGGACCTTTATTTTAATTAAAAAGTCATTTTGTGAATGTAAGCAATTAATTTAGACTCCAATAAATACACCTTGACACCACACTATAATAAGACTGAATGACAACAGAAAGGAAGCAAGTAATATAAAAACATAAAATGACATGAATAATAATGAAATAAAATATAGTCAAGTCAAGTCAAGTCAAATATATTTATATAGCGCTTTTCACAATACAGATTGTATCAAAGCTGCTTCACAGTATCAATCAAAACAACTTAATGTTTGTTTATTACTGGAAAAAAGACATCCAAGTTTGGTAGAGCTGATCAATGGTATGATTGGTTAATTAATTTGAATATCCCCAACTGAGCAAGCCTAAGGCAACAGTGGCAAGGAACCGAAAAACTCCATCCAGTGACCTAATGGTGTCCTAACACCCCATCAGATGACCCAATGGAGAAAAAAAAACCTTGGGAGAACCCAGGCTCAGTCGGGGGCCAGTTCTCCTCTGGCGTTTATGAACTAGAGGCCGAATTTACAGTAACTGTAAGATAAAAATTTATATGAATGCCTGGCTAAATAGATGCGTCTTCAGTCTAGTTTTAAACTGGGAGAGCGAGTCTGAGCAACGAACAATATCAGGAAGGCTATTCCAGAGCTTCGGAGCTAAATGTGAAAATGCTCTGCCTCCTTTGGTGGATCTGGATATCCTAGGAATGACCAGAAACCTCGAATCTAGTGATCTTAAAGAGCGCGATGGATTGTAAGGCGATAGAAGATCCGTTAAATAGACTGGAGCTAAACCATTTAGAGCTTTATAGGTCAAAAGCAATACCTTGTAATTAATACGGAACTTTATAGGTAACCAATGAAGTGATGATAAAATCGGTGTTATATGATCATATTTTCTTGATCTAGTAAGAACTCTAGCGGCTGCATTTTGGACTAACTGTAGCTTGTTTATTGAAGATGCAGGACAACCAGCTAATAAAGCATTACAGTAATCTAGTCTCGAGGTCATGAATGCATGAACTAACTTTTCTGCATCAGAGACTGATAGCATATTACGTAGCTTAGCAATGTTTCTAAGGTGGAAAAAGGCTGTTTTTGTAACATATGAAATATGCTTTTCAAAAGACAGGTTGCAGTCTAATGTAACACCCAGGTCTTTTACTGTAGCGGATAGAGTAAAAGGGCATCCTACTGTGTTAAAGTCGTGCTGTGAAAGGTTTTGTGGATGGTTTTTAGAACCGATAAGTATTACCTCTGTCTTGTCTGGATTTAATAAAAGAAAATTATGCGTCATCCAATCTTTTATATCTTTAACACAATCTGTCAATTTGGATAATTTAGCGTATTCATCTGGCCGTGAGGAAATATATATTTGAGTGTCATCAGCATAACAATGGAAACTAATTCCATGTTTCCTTAGAATATTACCAAGTGGCAGCATATATATTGAGAATAATAAAGGGCCTAACACAGATCCCTGCGGCACTCCATAGTTTGCCGAAGTTATAATCGATTTTTCTCCATTTAAGTAGATGAAATGGTAGCGGTCAGATAAGTATGACCTGAACCAGCTTAATGCTTGTCCTTGAACACCAGTGTAATTTTGTAGTCGATCTAAGAGTATTGTGTGATCTATAGTATCGAACGCAGCACTTAGATCAAGTAAAACTAGTACTGAGATACAGCCTTGGTCCGAAGCTAAAAGTAAATCATTTGTGATTCTAACAAGCGCAGTTTCAGTGCTATGATGTGGCCTGAATCCAGACTGAAACTTTTCATAGATGTCGTTTTCTTGCAAGAAAGAGCCGAGTTGAGCGGACACAACTTTTTCTAATATTTTTGACATAAATGGAAGATTCGAAATGGGTCTGTAATTTGCTAGGTTATTTGGATCTAATTGTGGTTTCTTAATAAGAGGTTTTATAACTGCCAGCTTGAACGTTCTTGGAACATGACCTAAAGATAAAGATGAGTTAATAATATTGAGAAGAGGCTCTTCCACTACAGGTAACACTTCTTTCAGTAGTTCAGTTGGTATAGGATCTAATAAACATGTTGTTGTTTTAGATGAAGTGATAAGTTTATTTAACTCTTTTTGTTCTATGGTTGTAAAGCATTGTAATTGTTCTTGCGGGGTGATAATTGCGGCCGAATTATAAGGCGCGAGCAAAGATCGAACGTTTACGATTTTGATTCTGATGTTTTCAATTTTCTCGGTGAAGAAGTTCATGAAATCATTACTACTAAACTGTAACGAGGTATTTTGTTCAGACGACGTCTGTTTATTTGTTAGTCTAGCCACGGTATTAAATAAAAACCTTGGATTATTTCGGTTGTTTTCTATTAATTTGCTGAGGTGCTCAGCCCTGGCCGTTTTAAGTGCCTTTTTATAAAGTGACATACTGTCTTTCCACGCGATTCTAAAGACCTCTAAATTAGTTTTTTTCCATTTACGCTCTAAATTACGGATTTCTCTCTTTAAAACATACGTAGTATTATTGTACCATGGTGCTATACTTTTTTCTCTGACCTTTTTTAATCTAATGGGTGCAACAATATCCAATGTTCTAGAGAGAATGGTGCTCATAGTGCTAGTTAGTTCGTCTAATTCATCTGTTTGTTTGGGTTCAGACAGCAGCTGAGACAGATCAGATAAGCTATTTGAGAAATGATCTATGGTGGATGGACGAATTGTTCTACCTGGTCGATAACGTGGCGCAGCATGACATATTACAGCAGTGCGTAATATGCAAGTTACCAAGTAGTGGTCAGTGACATCATCACTTTGTGGAACAATATCTATATCGGTTGGATTGGTTCCATATGATATAATTAAATCGAGTGTATGATTAAGACGATGAGTTGGTCCGGTGACGTTTTGCTTTACCCCGAAGGAGTTTAATAAATCTGTAAACGCAGCCCCTAACGCATCATTTAAATTATCTACGTGTATGTTAAAATCTCCAACAATTAATGCTTTATCGACGTTGACCAAAAGATCTGATAGAAAGTCAGCAAACTCTTTTAGGAAATTGGCGTAAGGCCCTGGAGGTCTATATACGGTAGCCAATGCTAGAGATAATAGGGATTTTTTTCTTACATCTAAGAGCGTAACATTTAGCACAAGTACTTCAAACGAATTAAACCTATGACGAGTTTTCTTAGTAACATTCAGGATATCTCTGTAGATTGTTGCAACACCGCCGCCACGACCGATCAGACGGGGCTCATGCTTATAACAGTATCCTGGCGGAGTAGACTCATTTAGACCGAAATAATCGTTTGGTTTAAGCCAGGTTTCAGTAAGGCACAGAACATCGAAATTATTATCTGTGACCATTTCATTTACAATAACCGCCTTAGGTGTGAGCGATCTAATGTTTAGAAGACCTAGCTTTAGAAATTGTTTTTGTTCACTAATAGCGAGATTTTTTGTTTTAATAACAATTAGATTTTTTCTAGATCCTGCAGTAGATTTATTATTTGATCTTAGTAAACGAGGAATAGACACAGTTTCTATGCAATGTTCTACACTAGTATTAATATCAATTAAATTGGTGCAGTAGAGACTGTGATTTGGATTTTTGGTTACTAGTCAAATGGTATTTAACATCTTGGAGATGTTATCCGACAGAAGATCTGCCCCGATTCTACTTGGGTGTAAGCCATCAGCGCGGAAGAGCCTTGGTCGCTCCCAAAACAGATTCCAATTATTTACAAAAATCAATTTCTGCTCATTGCACCATGACAATAACCATTCATTTAGAGCGAATAATCTACTGAACTTTTCATGCCCTCGTCGGTACGTAGGAAGCGGTCCAGACACAATAATCGATGTTTCAGGCGATGTGCTGCGTACCGTATCGATAAGGCTCCTGAAGTCTTTCTTCAGAACCTCCGTCTGTCGCAGCCTAGTGTCGTTAGCTCCCGCATGCAGCACAACAGCTCCGACGCGCTCGTCACCGTTCAAGATCTCAGTTACCCGCGCAGTGATATCGAGAACACGAGCACCAGGAAAGCAGTGACTGTGCACCTTACTTTTACCTAACGTAGCATGGACGTGTCGGACGGTGGAATCGCCGATGATCACAGCATCGCGTTCCGTTTCGCGAAGAGGGGAGAAGCGGTTCTGAGTGGAGATCTCGAAAACCGGGAGGGGCGAAAAGATTCTTGTCCTGGCTCGCGGCTTCCGCGGAACCACCCAGGCTTCGTGGTGGTGTGTTGGGGCCGGAGTGAATGAAATCATGGCTGATCGTGACCTGGACGCTCGGGACCAATGCTGAGAAACGCACGGAGTAGACGAGGTCAGCGTCAGCGGGTTACTAACGTTAATCACTGATCCGTGTGCATCAGCGCGTGATGTTTCAAGAGCTAAACGCCGGTCTCTCAGCTCAGCTTGTCTCTCTAGAAGGTCAAGGATCTGCTTTTCTACAGTTTCTAATTCAGACTGCACCGCAAGCAATTCAGATTTGTTCTCATCTGCACCAAAAGGTAGATAACATACACCTGATATATTCGCCATTTTAACAGATGGACAGTAAGTTAGCAATGATGCAACCAGTGATGCTATTAATATTTATACTAATTTATGACTCAAGTCTTGGGTATAACCGTCTTTTTAGTGGTATGGGTGTAATATAGACGCAGGATAGACGGGAAAACAAACAAACTCACAGCAGGCAACGAGGCTGACAAAAGCAGTCGATCGCAGGGCGAGCAGCAGTGAAGCGGTGTCTCGCTCTACGACCAACAACCAATGTTCAAACCGTATTTGCGCAAACAAACAAACGCAAACAAACAAACTCACAGCGGGTAACGAGGCTGACAAAAGCAGTCGATCGCAGGGCGAGCAGCAGTGAAGCGGTGTCTCGCTCTACGACCAACAACCAATGTTCAAACCGTATTTGCGCAAACAAACAAACGCAAACAAACAAACTCACAGCGGGTAACGAGGCTGACAAAAGCAGTCGATCGCAGGGCGAGCAGCAGTGAAGCGGTGTCTCGCTCTACGACCAACAATCAATGTTCAAACCGTATTTGCGCAAACAAACAAACTCACAGCGGGTAACGAGGCTGACAAAAGCAGTCGATCGCAGGGCAATAGTCAAAGCGAGAAGCGGAAGTCACGAGGAAGTGGAAGTCAGCATATAGCCAGAGGAGTCAATCATCAGGGTCCAAGAACTTGGTTTTGTTTACCACATTAGAATAGAAAGAAATAGGAATCAAAATGTGGAAACAGAATTGATCAATTTTTTTAAGAAAAGTCAAACATTTATATATCAAAAATTTATTTTGTGCCATTAGTTGCAGCTGAATACAATAAACAAAAACCAGTTCTATAACTGAGCATCATAACTGAGTGCTCGTTTAAGAGTTGCATGTACAAAACTAAATTAAAGTTTAATACACAACACTTGTTGGCTGCAACCAAATAAAGAAATGTAAAAAAAAAGAAAAAAGGTGCAGTGGACTTGTTTAAGGGTGTTTGTGAATGAGTCTACAGTTATTACCAGTGCTTAAGTTTTCATTTAGAAGAATCAACATATCCGCCATGCGAGTGCAAGGTCTTTCAGCAGTGGAGAAAGCCTTGACTCGGGGACTCAGGGATGAAGAGTCTCCACAGGAATATGAAGATCATCAGATGTACATGTACATCTGCTTCCACTTTAATCTCAATGCTCTGCTCTCTGTGTGTTTCATGTTCAGTAGATCATCAGCAGCAACAGTTCCTCCAGTGGGGTATTATTGCCCTCTTGTGGCTGCAGAGAGAAGGCTCATTATTTAAGACATAAAATACATCATTTTAGTTAATAAATATAATGCTAGTTATTTTTATTATACATTTTATTTTATTATGTGATCATCATTTTCCTCAATCTTCCTATTATGATTTTTCACTTGTCAACTCTAGTTAGTGTGTAATGTTGCTGTTTGAGCACTTAAGGGGTGGTAAAACACGATTTCACTTTTCTAACTTTTGCTATTGTGTAATGTTGCTGTTTGAGTATAGACAACATCTGCAAAGTTATAACGCTCAAAGTTCAAAGCAAAGGGAGATATTTGCTTTTAAAACATTCAATTTCTAAGGACTACAGAAAACAGCCGGTTTTGGACTACACGACATTCCTCGGGAGTTGCTGACGTCAGCATATCCCATTATTTACATAAACCCCTCCTCCGAGAATACTTAATAAGCGGGGCGAGGCCATTTTATATTGCTGTTTTGGAGATGAGTTGTCGCAATGCCGTCGAAACGCTGCTGTTATTTTCATCCGGATTGCAGGTCCGCTTTGTTCAGCCTTCCTAGGGATAGCCTTCCTTCCTCAGCCTTACACCTGAAGGGCGATTTACACCTTTACAAATCTTCTCTTGCACATGCAAATTTAATTTACGCTTGCAATCTTATGTACGCTTTCACAAATCCTACCCTGTGCATGCGATTCTTTGTCATCATTTTACCTTCATAGATTTGCTGTCACACGATCGGTGAGAGGATTACTATACTCGTTAAGCTCGTTAAAGCCTGCTATATACTGTTGAATAGGCAGGGCAACTATTTAACATAGCATATTAAACATCACATAGTTAACATAGCACATTAAATATCACATAGTTAACATATACATGCTAACTTCAGCGCGCATGACACATAACGTTAATAGCATTTACTACAAATGATGGCCGTGAAAGAGACTGCGAACGCATTAAATATAATATTAAGAAGTAAACAGCGTAGCTGACTTACAGATTCAGTTAACAAATGAATAAGCGCAACGATTCAGGGAGCAAATCTGCTTTCTTCGTCCCTCTGTCTCTGGTCCTGCGCTGTGCTCACTCAGTGTGCAGTGTGAGAGGGGGAGTGGCCAGCGGCTAGAGCGGCAAAAGCCAATGTGTGCTTCTTTTAGCGATATATTTAGCGATATCTTTTGCATTTCTAATCCAAACAACATCAAACTCGGCACTGCACTTACTCGTGCCCGTAGCAAGACACCTGTCAAGTTTGAGATCCATCGGACTAACGGTTCGAGAGATATGCGATTAACAGACAGACACACACACACAGACAGACGTTCCTGTAATATATAGATAGATTATTCTTTGATTAGAGCTTTTATGTTTATCTACATGCTTGTTTATCTACAGGCATGCTAAACATGGTTCTGTGTTTGATTTGGCAGCCGATGTTTAGTGTTCGTTTTGGGTTAATAGTTCTGTCGACAGATATTTGTCTACAATCATTCTAAAAATACAAAAGTAACGGTGCCATACAGTCAGAAACGATCACTATAGATCCGCAGTCTTTACTAAAAAAAATCCCTTTGAGGACTGTAGTATAATTTGTTTGAACGATTATATGAAATTCTTGTTGATGAAGCTTATTTTTTTGTAATTCTATAATAATTAGTACAATTTAATAACAGTGTATCTAAAAAGTAATGAGAGAACAACAAAAAACAAACCTTTCTGAAACATCGTTTAACAGCCGTTCTTGAACAGGTTCTGCTCGATCATCTGGCCCACTGGCTGCATAAATTCAGATAAAAATATAATTTAAAAATAAATAAATAATTATCAATTTTCAAATATTGCACCTGTCAATACAGAACGAAATATTCTGTAGTCTATTTTGCTGTCAATACAGCTGACAGTGTCTTTATCAGTAGGCTTTATATTTATGCTTAACATGATGTAGGCTATATAGGGCTTCCACAACTCTGTCCCATATATCGAATAAGTGATCCGTGTCAGCAGCGCCGCGGCAGACACGTTTCTGGTGTGCAAAGACACAGAAAACACGACGCAGCCGCCACGCAGCTGACACGCAAAAGAAACGCCACGCTCACGCCACGCAGCCAGTGTGTCACCGGCCTAATACACCAAAGCACAAACTAGGCTACCGGTAAAGGTACGGGGCGTGACGTTTCCGGAAAACGTGCACTAGACGTTAGCGAATCAACACACTGGGCCAGCTAACCAATCTGAGCCCATTGCGTAGTTTTGAGGGACTGGCTTCATAGAACCAGGAAACCATCAGACCGTTTTTATTAGGTGGGGCAGAGCAGTGTAGAATAAAGGTAAAATATATGAAAAATAATGCAATTTTTAAAAAACGAAGCATGAACACATGTTACAGTGCACCCCACAAACACAATCAAGCCTTGGAAAAAATGCGTTTTACCACCCCTTTAAAATATCTGCAAGGTTACAAAGCTCAAAGTCACTCCGAAGGGAGATATTTTATTTGACAGAAACCTCTTTCCACGAACTACAACGAATTACTCATTTGGACTACAAGGCAAATTTCCCGGGCTTTATGAAGTCACAATGTTTCTCATTTAAACAATCTCCACCCACGGAATACGCAGAAAAGCGGACGAGGCCTGTATGAGCTGCTGCTGTCAAAAGCCCTATTCGGACGGGACTACTGTATCATGGAGAGGAGGGGTACAGTAATAATTACCAGAGTTTCTCAGTGATTTTAGTCCTGTCCGAATGTGCATCCCAGTAATCATTACGGACAATGTCAGTGAAGATTATGGCGACTTTTACCTTCTGTAAAAAGGTCCGGAAAAGTCACCTCAGGTAATACTAATCCCGTGCGAATAGACCCGCTGTAAATATGTACGTAAATATTTCGTCATTTCATGTTTAAAAGTAGTTTTCCACGGTTTTTCAAGTATGGAGATGCTTGAAAAAGCATTCAGTTGCATTCTAGACACTGGGACGAGTCTGTGGCAAAACTCAAGTGTTTTTCACACACCATTCAGATCAGAAAGAAAATCGAAAGCACTAGTAAGAACGAACATCATTTAGCGTTAGGTAAGTGCCTAGTACCAACATAATCTGAAGTAAATGAATACATCGTTCGACCGGACATTACTGTTTTATATATATAAATATAAGTTACATGTGTTTGCGCATGTGATATCAGGAAGCAAAGTAATACAAACATGACGACAAGAGTGACGGCGATACACAAATCGTGTTACTCTGCCACTTCTAGTTTTACTGAGATCTCTTATCCCGTGCGAATTGGCCATCATTACTACAGACTTCCTGTGGTAAAAATACATTACCCATCTACCTTTGTAAAGCTAATCCCGTCCGAATAGGGCTAAAGACACACTGTTTTTTCCTCAACTCAGATATTTGACCTTCCTAAGGAACGTGCTTGAAATCTCAGCAAGCTAAGCTAGAATTTTACATAGAAATGTGTGAAATATTAATATTTTTCTTACACAAACTCATCTTTTTGCTTCAGAAGGCCTTTATTAACCCACCGGAGCCATGTGGAGTTTATGACGGATGGATGCACTTTTTTTATGCTTCAAACTGTTGGTTGCAATCCACTGCCTGTCAGAAACGGACACAGACAGATTATGCAGGCACAAAAAAGAAATGTATTGAACAGTTTCAAAAGGCAAACCAAATGCCTGTCAAAAATCCAGACAGGAACTCAACAGTCCAAACAGAAAAATAATCTCAATAGTACTTCCAGGGAAGCGTTCTCCGTGAATGCACGTAATGGCTGACGAATCTCAACAAAGCTGTGAAGTGCAGCGGGGGGGCTGGCGGCATTCAGGAGGCACGTGAAGCAGAGCGGAGAATAAGACGATCCGCGGTCGACACCAGGGCTGAATGCAGCGGACAGCTGCCTGGGGTTATCAAGAGGAGAAGCAGAGAATCAAAACTAAAAGATGAACTAAAACTGGCAAAGTATCACGGCAGGACAACATGGCTGTGATAACTGCTTGAACAGAACACAAACATCGATCTGGAACAAGACAGCACACAAAAGGGAATTAAAAAGGAGACTAGAGTATTTACTTGATACAGAACAGGTGGAAGGAGTGAAACAATAACGAGGTATGGCATGGGATAACAAGGGGGCGGCAAAAGACAGCGAAGCACATGGTGAACTGTCAAACCGAACCCATGTGCTCCAAACAAAACAAACATGCAACTGATACAGGGAAAAACGAACAGATCAGCCCCATTATAAAGCTTGGAAGAGCCAGGACATTATTTAATATAACTCTGATTGTATTCGTCTGAGAGAAGAAAGTCATATACACCTAGGATTGCTTGAGGGAGAGTAAATCATGGGCTAACTCTCATTTGAAAGTGAACTATCCCTTTAAGATAAATTCTTAGAAGTTCATTAAAAAGTTCACAAGTGTAACTTATATATTCTTAACTTTTTCCTCACCATTTACGGAATTTTCCAGCCATCCATGTTTTCACTGCTATACGGTAGGGGGCGCTATTACACATCTTCAGAAAGAGTACAGAATCTCCACTAGAGGTGTTGAAGGAGTGAACAAGAAATGGCCAGATTAAAGTCAGCTGTAAAAAAGGAGCAGAAAAGAACAGGTGTTGGATTACGTCTTTAATTTTGGATGCGTTTTGCAAGACGATTCAGTCAATCATCAGAGATATGGTCTTGACAGTCGTCAGATCCGGTGTGGATATGAGGAAGGTAAGCAGTTCACCATCCTATTGCCTTTCTCTTACAGCCAACATCTATCTCATCGTTCTTGATATTCATATAGTATTGTTAAATAAAACATAGTTACATAGCTATTCAAACAGCAGGGTTTAATGTTGGTACACATCAGTATAGTTAGTATCAGTTTATTATATAGCTTCTCAGTGAGGTTTAGGCCTGGACTGGGGATAAAGTTCACGAATCCAGCCCATCCGGCCCTCGAGTTCACTCGTGAATGTTTTGCTTGGGTTTAGGCCTTAAATTGGAATGAACAAATCAATAAATAAAATAGGACATAAACAAATAATGATATGAATTTACTGCAGATACAGTAATATTGAATTAATATTACATTTTTGTCACATAGAAATGCACTTGACAGTAAAGCACTGATTTTGAGCTAGTATGCCGTAAAGTAAATTTACTGTTCATGTCATTCCAACATAAAAGAAGATCATTTGAGAAATGTCTGTTTTTTTTTTGTTTTTAATAGAAGTCAAGGATTAACAAAATGGTTTAGTTACCAACATTAAAAAAAACAATCTTTTGTGTTTCACGGAAGAGAGAAAGACATACAGGTTTGGAATGACATTAGGGAGAGTAAATGATGACATATTGGATGATCTATCCCTTTAACAACAGTAACATTGCTAAATAATTAACACCTAATTAATGTAAGACACTGATATTAATATTTCATCAAATTCATGAGAACAATTAAAAAGTTAAACTATTAGTAAGATCATGGTAGTCAAAGGTAAACATGGATACGGTATCTAAAATAAATAAATAATAATAAACTATATAATTTGTAATAAATAAATAAATAGTGTAAACACATGTAGAACCTATGAAAACAACCTCTATGAAAGAGATTTACATTCTCCAATATTTAAGTAATAACAGCAACATTTTTAATAAATACTTTAATGACAAAACACCATTTTCTACAGTGTACATTATATGAGAACTGAATTGAGCTGGATGATGACATCACGGTTTTCTCCAGAACGACTATATATATATATATAAATAAATGAACTAAATTAATAACTTTATTACAATAGAAATGAACCATCACTGAACTAACTTAAGCTGGAGAGAACTGTGCTTTATCACTTCCCTGTCTCCCTGTGGTTCTAGTGCGAGTCTTGATGAGGAGGGCCACAAGCTTCTGGTGTTCGAGTGTTAGTGTGTGACCTTAGGAAAGAGGACTGCTCTTTTGCTGACCATGAAAAAGCCGTCGGTCTTCCAGCGAAAGTTCTCCTCTCCTCCCTCCACCAGGAGAGGAGCCCTGGAGCGCTCAGGTCAGCTTCCCTCCACTTAATCTGCACGTTTACACACACCAGCCGACATTTGGTTTCGCAAGCGACAACAGTGACCAGTTCTAACGCAACGGCAGAAGATCCAGCAAAGCCTGAAACTGTTCTGTCGTTGAGCACAGACGAGCACTGAACACTATTGACCAGAACATGTCACCGCTGTCTTATAAACACCTCAGGAACTGTGGACACTTGTGTAGAAGTTCAACATGATGATGAGATGATCACTGTAACTCCACAACAACTAAATAAATGTCTCCACTAACATTCAGAAACTCTTCCTGAGTCTCTCCGTAAGGCTGCACTCGCTACTGGTTATTCTGGGATTCTGGATGAGTGAGATTGGCCTGTTTTGTTATTGCCGGAGTTTCTGAAGCTTGTGTAAAGACTCCGCCCTCTTCTGAATGGAGGCGGAGCTGCAGCTCATTTGCATTTAAAGGGACACACACAAAACCGGCACTTCTCACATGTTGCCAGCCCCCCAAAACAATTTATATTAGCTCCGTAATCTGTACAGGAATCTGTGATCACTTCAGTCCTCTTTACACCTCATATGTAAACAGCAGCAGGCTTAGGCTTATCCCCGTCCTTTACGTCATCAGAGGACAGAGGTCAAGCAGAGCACAAGCTGTGTGTTTATTGATCGATTATGATATCAGCATCTGCAGTTCTTTTGTCATAAATGCAGTTTAAATACTGTGATGCGAGAGCGATACGAGACAGTTTCCCATCCACTGTAAAGTTTTTGCTGCGTTCACCCCTCACCATACCACTGTTTTCCTCAAGTGAAGACATTTGAAAACATAAAGTAGCCTAACCTGGTTGGCTTAGGCTGCGTTCACACTGCAGGGGCTTAATACACAATTCCGATTTTTTGAAAAAATCAGATTTTTTTGCAAGGCCGTTCACATTTCCAATTAAATGCGACCTTTTGTGATCTTCTGTGTGAACGTGAACGTGAAGTGACCCAGAAGTGACCCGCATGCGCAGAAGAGTTCTCAACGGTCAACGACGTCACTTGTTGTTTGCGGAAGTAGCTAAACATGGCCTGAATAGAGCTGTCCCCCCAAATATTAATTAAATCAGAAACCTCGCTTCCCTTCCATTGACTGGTCTCAGCATCGTCCGCCATAGTTGTTGTTTATCTTCTCATTCCCGCCTACTTCAATGCAGAATTATGACGTTTGTCGCATATCAATGACGTGCGGGTCGGATACATGTGACCTGGCCGTTCACAATGAAGTCGCATTTCAAAAGATCGGATACATATCGGATTTGGACCACATACCCAAGTGGCCTGGGTCGCATTTGAAAAGATCGGATCTGTGTCGTTCAGACTGTCATAAAAAGATCAGATACAGGTCGCATAGGGGCAAAAAAATCGGAAGTGGGTCATTTCAGCCTGCAGTGTGAACGTAGCCTTAGTTCATTTAAACTAACAAATTTGAGTTGATACAAAGAAAGAGATCAGTTTAAACTCCAAATATTTTTATCTGAACAAAGTTTATGAACATAAGCTGAGTTAACAAAAAAGGGAAAAGTTGTGATAAATCATGAAAACAGTTTTTTTACAGTGTAGTGACAGACAGCACTGATTTAAACTGCTGATCAGAATAAGTGACAGAGACAGTGAAACATAATGTAGTTTTTCGTTCTAATGAATAATGACCCAGCAGCTGATACGTTTAAAGTTAGTTTTTGTTGGTTTGAAGTGGCAAATTGATAGATTGATGTTCATCATGTATAAAACAAAAAGGAATGGTTTGATATAGGGCAGATTAAACAAATTGTCCATCTAGACAATTACAGTAATATAATGTTTGTCTATATTCTAAATTCATTTTAATTCATATGATCTGGTTAGTTAAAATGATTTGAAATGAAATCCATGTTTAGGAATTGACTTGATAGGTAGTGTAGAAACTATTGTATGCATTGCTCTTGCCTAGCCTAGTATACAAACAATTTATGTAATGTTTGTTTTTATCATCAACTTGATTGTTTATTTATACAGTTTTTTGACCACACTTTCAGTAAAATTATTTGAAAGTTATACTTTTATTCAGCAAGAATTGCATTAAAGGCAATAGTAAAGACTTTTACATTGTTACACACACAAAATCTATTTAAATAAATTCTGTTCTTTTGAACTTTCTATTTATCAAAGAATCCTAAAATATGTACCAGTTTCTACAAAAATAGCACTCAGCTGTGATAATAAGAAATGTTACGTGAGCCATTTACACCAAATCAGCTTGTCATCATAGGAATAAAATACATTTTAAAATCTATTCAAATAATATATTTTATAATGTCACATGTTACAGTTTTACTGCATTTCTTTCCCCATTCCCTGAACTTCAAGAGCAGAACAAGATTTATTTGTGAAATTATTTATGGCTCATATCAATAAAAATCATATCAATACAGAGCATATACAATACACTCCGGCATCCAGAGTTTCATAAATATTTTGCAGTTTGAACATTCACATTTCTCAACAAAAATATTTGCAGTTCCTCAGTTCATCCAGAAAGTTGTTGTTTTTCATGTCTTAAGAGCGATGTCCCTGTGATCGAGACCTCAGACATCACGATTTGAGGAGGAAGAACCTCTAAGGTGTAACTGCAAGCTTTCTTGTATCTCTGGCCTGGACAGACGGCGCTTGAACTCATCGGTGGTGAAATAGTACATCACTGGGTCCAGACAGCAGTTCAGACTCGCTAAACACAAGGTGATCGGATGAACATGGAGGACTGCGACCTTAAAGGCAGAACTTACGTTACCGTTTGATTTGGTCAAAAAGTCCAAAGGGAAAGTTATGTGATAGGGCACAAAACAGACCAGGAACACACCAGCACAACTCAACACCATCTTGAACGCCTTGTGCTTTTCCCCAGTGTCCTGCAGTACGCAGGTTTTCTCTCGCAGACTCGCAGCGGTCAGGCACGTGCAGGTGATCACCACAGCCAGCGGGAGGAGAAAACCCATGAGTTCTGCGAAGGTCAAGAGGGACACTCCTAGTTCTTTGCTGAGTTGGATCATGGGTAGCTCAGAGAAGCAGCAATATACATTATCATGGTTTCTTCGTAGAAGTGGGAACGGCAGACATCCGAAACACACCATGAGCCAGCCAACTAAACACCAGCTGCGGTCCCGGCGTCTCTTCGTGCCGCCGTATCGCAGCGGCTGGATAATGAGTCGACAGCGTCTCAAACTGATGCAGGCCAGGAAGTAGATGCTGGCATACATGTTGACGTACTTCACATAGAAACAGACCATACAAGCAAAATGACCAAAAGGCCATGAATTGTTCAAATAGTAGTAAACGCGCAGAGGTAGAGATAACACCTGCAACAGATCAGCGACGGCCAGGTTGATCATGAATATCACAGCCTTCTTCGTCTCCTTTATGTAGGCATAAAACACCCAGAGAGCTAGAACATTGCCAATCAGTCCAGGAACAAGAATCACTGTGTAGAAGACTGCGTAAATGTGATGCTGATAATCTTGTATTGGTGTTGTTTGGTTCTCAGCAGGGCTATTGCAATAGAATCTGTCGACACCCATCTTTTCATCTTATTTAACTGCAATCTTTTATTGATGGCATGGAGTTCAGCTTGGCATGGCACTGTAGTTTTGAGATGGCACACGTTGTTAGACAACTCTCAGCATCCAATAGTCCCAAACAGCATTCAGTAAACACTAAAATACCTTATCAAAATGAGCTTATTTAAAACATCCCAGAAACAGTCTTCTGACATTGTTACTTCCACATGCAACACACACGAGAGTTGTCCAGTTCTGAAAGACAGCAGACGGCTCAAGTTAGATACAATAAACATTCCTATAGTCTAACATTAGTAGGAAAACTATGGGATGAAGTTTGTTTCAAAATTATTAACAAATACATGCACACAGTTATCCATGAACTTTACTATTGTTGCAAATGTATCTTACTCTCCACAACCAAATTCCGCTCAACTTTTGACTGCAAAATTCTGAATTAAATCAATGTGAAGAGATTTGTACAAATGAAGACATGCAAAGCGTTTTATTTAGTGTTAATATTTTATAATTTGTGCATGCAATAAGACGTGCATTTATGCATCTGGTAACATGCGCGTGTTCATTGACGGCTTTTCTGAGTCCATCCTAGTTGATTAATTTGGATTTTTGGACTTTCATTCCATGGCTTTCAGTTTAGTGATAATTACTGGTGTGTGGCACAATTATTTTTCAATCTAAGTACCTTGTCCTGCGGTTTACATGGTCATGGCTGTTTTCAGCTAGCTTCACCACAGAGCCTTTAATGTTCCTATATCATATAAAGCAGCACTCAGGAACCTACGAATTTCGAGTCACACCTCTTTGACAAAAATCATCCTCTTCAATCATCAATCTCTCCTCTTCAAGGAGCTTTAAAATAATTTGTCAACTAGAATCTAGTGCCATTATAAAATAACATTATTTTATTTCATTCTAACCAGTAACCTCAGGTACTCAGAACGAACCAAAATGAAAAAACATTTGTTTTTGATGGATCCCTCTGAGGTGAAGTTAACTCTAGGGCAGTAACCTGCCGTTCACAAACTACATGAAAGTTAACATGTTCCTCTTCAGGGAACCTAGGTTACAGTTGTTACAGAGGCAATCCCTTTAAAGGGAACTCGTGCTGCATCAATTGACGCTGTCAGAACCTCTATACCGATGCCGCCATAATGACCAGTGTCTGTCTAGTGTGAATCGAGAAAGCACTAAGACGAGAGCACCTGAGCCCCAGGTGTGGAGCCCAAGTCTAGGTTGTAAAACCTCACAAATGTGTGCGGTGAGGACCAGCCCGTCGTATCACAGACTTCTTGAAGTGAAACTCCTGACACTAAGGCCTTAGAGGCAGCCATACTCCTAATCGAATGAGCCTGTACTGCCAAAGGGGTAGGCAGTCCGGCTGATTCGTAGGCAATAGAGATAGCCTCGACTATCCATCTTTGAGCTGGGCCCCCTCAGAGGACAAGCCCACATCTTCCACAGTTCTGGGCGGGGGGGAATATTCAGCCCCCTGCCTGGGACAGAAGGTCCCTCCTGACCATCTGACTATGATTGTAAATAGGTGTCATTTGTGTTTTAACAATGTTTAGCTCACGAGTTATTGATCCGGGAAGTTCGAATCTGTGAATATATTGCCAACTTTACTGAACTCCTTGAGTTAAGCACTGACAGCATTTCTTTATATTTGAGTCCAAGTTCAAACACTATGAAACGTTCCATTAACATACAGAGCTGTCTGTAACCCTGCCAGTGTGACATTAAACGTTCGACATTAAATTCGACCTGAGTTCGAATGCATTTAACCTTAAAATGTACAAAATTTACTTGCGGGGGAGCATGTCCCCGAACCCCCCTAGAGGGACAGAAGTCCATCCAACATATTTTTACAAAATCCTATGGGAAAGAATGATAATTTATGAACTTTACTCCAGCATAGTACAACAAAGTTCCTTTTAAGTCAGTAAAACTGTTAATGGCAAAATAAAATGTCCCTGACAAACTACATTTGGCCTGCCTAAGGGGGGCCTACAAGACTTTGTGCCCAGGGGCCTCTGAATTCTTAATCCGGCCCTGGTCTGTCCGAGCTCACAACAGGTTTTGCAAGAGAACACAAAGTTTCTCAGAAGAACGCAAAAGATTTGTGAGAGAACGCAAAAGATTCTGAGTGTCTAATGGCCACAATTAATAAGGTTAAAGGCGAATTCAGTAAGAATGTTACATTCTCTAGAAAGAAACAGAATTTAACTTGGTTAAATGAACAGCTATGGAAGTTAATGAAACAGAGTGACCATGCCTTGAAAATTGCGCTCAAATCTGGGTTAGCTCATGACAGAAGGACATTTTAGTGTTAACGTAATAAAGTTGTAAAGGAATTGAGAAAAGCAAAGGCGAATTTCTTCATCAACCTTATAAACGATGGTAAGGGGAATATTAGACCTGTCTGGAAGAATATCAATAGAGTACGAAAGAAAAAAGTAACAAAGGAGATAAAGATATTGAATTACAAGTTCAGGGACATTTAATTCAAGATAAGCATTAAATTGCTAGTGTATTTAATTATTTTTTATATAGATACAGTTCAAGATTTAGCACAAGGGTTTAGTGCAAGAAATAAGGATATGGTATCATTAAATTATAAGACTGCTTTTAATATTTCTGAAGTATCCGAGTCTAATATAATAAAATATTTGGGTCAGGCTAAGAGTTCTAGAGCTAAAGATGTTGTTGATTGTGATTAACCAATTATAGACCTATTACTAGTCTTCCAGTGGTTTCCAAGGTAATTGAAAAAGTGATTTGAAATCAGTTAATAGAGTTTTTAATAGGGATGGCTGACGCGAAACTGACGAAATCCCAAAGCGCAGATGTTTCGAAACACTGATTCGAAGCATGATTCAAAACACCCATGTCACATGACTACGGCTAAATGAAGCTTCGGAGTGTTTCACAAGTGTTTCGACAGGTGGTATGGTCCGCCGAATCAGCATTTGATTGACAGGATCGGGAACAGAACAGACCACACAATTACACATCTGTATAAAAGTGAAGTCAACGCATATTGACCTCGTGGGTTTTTGTGAGAGGAGTTTGATTTTGAGATAGCGTATTTTTGGTGATATAGTGACATTTATAGTGCGATTTGTTTAGTTATATTTAGGCTTACATTTAAATTTACACATTGACTGATAGAGTATGAGACAGACAGAGTATACATATAGTGACACATTAATAGATGCATAGATAGAAATATATATAGACAGATAGATTAATAGATAGATACATATATAGATTAATAGATAGATACATATATAGATACATAGATAGATTAAGATAGATAGATAGATAGATAGATAGATAGATAGATAGATAGATAGATAGATAGATAGATAGATAGAAATGGAGGCTCCACAGAAGAGATGCGATGCCGTACATCTGTGGTGTGGGAGCATATCCATTTGGAAACCCCAAGTAAAGTGAGATGTATTGTGATCGGCAGCCAGCCTAATGCAACAATACATCATCCATGATGTGCCGTTTGAGGAGCACTCATCCTGCCATTCTGCAGGGTGCAGAGGATGGTAGTGTTCCCCCTGTACCTAGGCCTGCTACTGACACTGCTGGGCCATCTAAGCAAGGTATGCATTGTTTGAAATATAAATATAATTGAAATATAATAACAAACTGTTGGGACACTATTTAGAAAGTCCATAGGCCTGTGTCAACCCCCTACAACCTAACGTCCCAATCACAACTGCCAATCATGTTAAAAACAGCTTCACTGTGAATTTAATATAATATTTTGTCAATTTAATATAATATTTTATTAATATAAATTTTATAGGTCTACATATGAGTACCCAATCTACAGCCAAGACATCATTTTGGTTTTCCTAATTGTTGTAGTTCTACATTCCATTTTATCTTTCTCTGCACACTGAGCATAAACGTTCATAACATAACTTTGTTTAGGAAGGTTTCCAAATAATGAACCAGTAGGCTACTTTTACATTAGGCTACTATTTTTTCAATGTATTTGTCTGAAAGTATGTTTTATCTCCTCTTTTAAAAGGCAGACAGAGAGAATTGGATGAGGCTCTTCTAAACATGGTGGTGAAGGATCTGCAGCCCTTCACCATCGTGGAGGATGAGGGTTTCAGGGCCTTTGTGAACAAGCTTGATCCAAGCTATGTCCTCCCATCCCGGAAGGTGCTTAAAACAATGGTCAGCGAAAGGTACAACACAACCAAGGAGAAGACAATGGAGGACCTACAAAAGGCGGAATTTGTTAGCCTTATGGCTGACATGTGGTTCTCCATTAATATGGATGGATATCTTGGTGTAACTTGCCATTACATAACACCAGAGGCAAAAATGGCAACTGTTGTACTGGGTGTAAGGAGGTTTTACCAAACCCACACAGCCCAGCATCTCATGGAGGCTAAAGCCTTGCTAATGGCTGAGTGGGGAATAACCTCCAAAGTTCACTGTATGGTGACTGACAATGCATCCAACATGATCCTAAGTGCCCAGCTACTCAACCTTCGCCATGTCCCATGTTTTGCTCATAATTTAAATTTGATTGTGAAAAAGGCCCTAGATCAAACCCAAGTCATCAATGAAATACGCCAGAAAGCCAGAAAGATAGTGGGGTTGTTCAGATCCAGCTGCAAAGCAAAGGACAAGCTTGTGGAGATGCAGAGCTTGATGGGCAGACCAAGTCTGAAAATGATACAGGAGGTTGAAACGAGATGGAACAGCACATTCGACATGCTACAACGCTTGTATGAGCAACGTGAGCCAGTGGGTGCTGCACTTGCCAATTTAAACAGTGATACTGCTCCCCTGACAAGTCTTGAGTATGACATTATTCAACAGTCATTGACACTTCTTCAACCATTCAAACTAGCAACAACAGAGATGTCAGAGGAACAGAGAGTGTCTGCTTCAAAGCTCATACCATTGTACAGATGTTACTGCACAAGCTTGCACAGAAAAAAGGACATGCAACGCAGGAATCAACTGTACAAAGAGGTAGGCCACAATGACCATACCACCCGTGTAATTGGCCATAACTGTCATATTGTTGTCATTATTATAATTAATATGGTTTTCTCTTGTGTTGGCTCATAGGCTCAGATCTGCAAGAAGGTCTGACTCCAGATGTGGAGGGTATGAGTCTCTCAGAGCCGTGGCACTGGCTGTACCGCTGGACCCAAAGCCCAGGCGCTGAGAAGCACATCACACTGGAGTGAGCTTCGCTGATGTGTTCAAACACAACTCCTGGTGAGCAGTTTCTGTCTGTGTTATGTTATGTAATCTGATTCATGTCATTTACACTTCATATATGCCGTCAGTTTAGGATTTGTTACTAATTGCTGTTTTCATTTTCATTCAGAGCCACAAATGTCAATATCAGGCCCATCATCATCATCATCATCATCATCATCAACATCAACACCACTAGAAACACTGGACAGTTTATGGGAACTTTTTGATAATCGTATCCGTGAAACCCAGATGATACACAATGCTTCAGCTGATGCCACAGTGGAAGTGAAAAAATACCTCAACGATGCGTTTTTGCCAAGAACTCATGATCCCCTAACTTACTGGAAAGAGAGAGCAGTAATCTTTCCTCATTTGTATGTCCTTGCTAAAAAATATCTTTGCCTGCCAGCAACAAGTGTCCCTTGTGATAGGATTTTTTTTCAAGTCCTTCGACAGCAGTGAAATTAATATTTTTTAATAAAAATCTATAAAAAAGTGAGACAATGTGGCTTGATTTCTTTTATTAATTTTAATATTTCATGACCAAAATAACATTATGTACAGTGAGGAGCCTACAGGTTACAAGCTTCACATATTAGAAAAATACAATAATAAAAAAACAAAAAAAAGTTTTAATGGCTCATTGTCAAGTTTGTTTCAGATCAACACCTGCAAGTGACCACTAGGTGTCACCGTTGAGACGGGTGTCGGATTGTTTTGAAGCCTCGACACAATATGGCACATTTGCTTCAACTGTTTCATTGTTTCACGAAAACTCAATCTGCCTACCACTAGTTTTTAAATCTTGGTTATTTTCCACTACATCCTATGTGTCACGGTCTCAGCCTGTGTTCCTCTCTTATGTGAGGACTTGTGTTATTTCCTGTCTTGCGCCATGTTTTGTAGTTTTTCATGTTGATTAATCTCTCTAGATGTGTCTTGTTAGTTCCCTTGTCTACCCCCATGTGTTCCCATCACAATCAACCACACCCCCTGTTACCTTGTTAGCCTGTGTATAAATTGCCCTTGTGTTTCTCCCGTGGTTTGTCAGTCGTTGTTTGCTGTACCATGCTCCTGTCCTTTGTTTCTTTGTTTGCCCTGGATTATCTCTTTATATTGTTGTTAAAGTAGAGCTTGCGTGTGGATTGTGGATTCTCTCTCCACTTCGTCCCGCCTCTCCGTTACACTATGCAGTTTGGATTTAGGGAACTTTATACTAGAGACAGCAAACTGTTACTCTGTTAAATTAAATCCAATCTTAATAGAGGAGGTGTTATTGGTGATGTCTTGCTTGATTTTAAAAAGACTTTTGATACTGTCAATCATAATGTACTTTTATCTAAATTGTCAAAGTTTAATTTTTCTATTAATAAAATAACATGGATTGAATCATATCTAAATCAAAGGAAACAATGTACAAGAATTAATGATTTATGCTCATCTTTTCTTGATTGCTCTATTGGAGTCCCACTGGGATCGATTCTTGGACCAATTTTTATTTAGTTTATATATTAAAGATCTACCTATGGTATGTCCAGAGGTCCAGATTCAGATGTACACAGATTATACAGTTATTTATGCTAAAACAAAACAACAAGCTGCTATCAAACTTACTGCCTAGACTGGTTAACTCACTCTGGTCTTACTCTTAATATGAATAAAACTGTGGGAATGTACTTTTCTATTAAAAGAACTGATGAGTATCAACCAGACATTTTATTTCAAGGAGAAGCAATAAATATTGTTGAGCATTTTAAATACTTGGGTTAGATTATAGATGTAAACTTAAATTTTAAGAAACGTAAAAAAAGGTTTCTAGAGGTGTACGGCATCATGTTTTATTAGGCATCAGTTTGGCTGCAGCTAAACTCTTTATGCACACATTTATTCTTTCACATTTATCCTATATAATCCTACAAACTGGACACAAGCAAGTGTAACAACATTAAAACCATTATATACTCTTTATAAACATTGCATTATTTTAAAAAATTATAAATTGTTGATGTATGACAGTTTAAAAAAAATGTTTTGCAGATATGTGTTTGATGTATAAATTAATCCATGATCTTGCGCCACCAACTCTTAAACTGTGTGTGACTTTCTGAGAGGACAGTTCTTGGGAAACCAGGGCATGTGTTAGAGGCGACTGTTCATTTAAGAAAACTGTCTTTGGACAATCAGCTTTTCCATTTTGAGCAGCGGAAAGATGGGATTCAGTGCCTGTTCATATTAGAAAGTGTACATCATTTAGATATTATTTTAATCCATAAAATAATATATTTTCTACTAACATGTCCCATTAGGGTCTCCATAAAATCTAGATTAAACACTATAAAAAATGCTGGGTTGTTTCAACCCAAATTTGGGTCAAATATCAACAAACCTAATCGTTGGGTTACATTTTTTTTTTTTTTTACATTTTTTAATCCATCCGGTTTGTCCATATTTTACCCAAATTTGGGTTGAAACAACCCAGCTTTTTTTTTTTAGAGTAAAGACACATCTTCACACATTTCGAAAATAAAGAATGATCATTTGTGTAAAATCCTGAGTTTCAGCTGAACCACTAATACTTACAGAAATATAAAGAAGCCCAAATGAATGAAGTACTGATAAAATAGCTCTGGGTTACTGGACGCTTTTGTCAAAGATTTGTTTGGTAAACAGTAACCATCTGTTCTGTGTCAAACATTATGATGCAATTTTGATCAAATATTAATAAATATGAACTGAATTTGCCATGGTGCTAAACAGATAAGACAGATGTAGAGTTAAAGTATTTCTGTAATAGGGCAACAGGACAAAAGTCAAACCACCAAAACAAAGTAAATCATCTATCTATAAATTACAGGAACGTCTGTCTGTCTGTGTGTGTGTGTGTGTGTGTGTGTCTGTCTGTTAATCGCATATCTCTCGAACCGTTAGTCCGATGGATCTCAAACTTGACAGGTGTCTTGCTACGGGCACGAGTAAGTGCAGTGCCGAGTTTGACGTTGTTTGGATTAGAAATGCAAAAGATATCGCTAAATATATCGCTAAAAGAAGCACACATTGGCTTTTGCCGCTCTAGCCGCTGGCCACTCCCCCTCTCACACTGCACACTGAGTGAGCACAGCGCAGGACCAGAGACAGAGGGACGAAGAAAGCAGATTTGCTCCCTGAATCGTTGCGCTTATTCATTTGTTAACTGAATCTGTAAGTCAGCTACGCTGTTTACTTCTTAATATTATATTTAATGCGTTCGCAGTCTCTTTCACGGCCATCATTTGTAGTAAATGCTATTAACGTTATGTGTCATGCGCGCTGAAGTTAGCATGTATATGTTAACTATGTGATGTTTAATATGCTATGTTAAATAGTTGCCCTGCCTATTCAACAGTATATAGCAGGCTTTAACGAGCTTAACGAGTATAGTAATCCTCTTACCGATCGTGTGACAGCAAATCTATGAAGGTAAAATGATGACATAAAGAATCGCATGCACAGGGTAGGATTTGTGAAAGCGTACATAAGATTGCAAGCGTAAATTAAATTTGCATGTGCAAGAGAAGATTTGTAAAGGTGTAAATCGCCCTTCAAGTGTAAGAAAAAAATATTTGCAGCATTTAACTGTTATTCGTAAGTGTAATTCATGCATTTTGAAGCTGCAGCTTCATGCTAATGCAAAATAAATAGGATCTGTATTCTTCAAACTTTCATTTTTCCGCGCTTATACTTTTGCACGGTTTTTGCACACAAATGCGGCCAAAAGCACTGCAAGCCTGTGAACAGCAATTTGCAACCGAAAACAACAGAGGCAGGAACTGCAAAACAGATTAACTGCGTAAATGTTTAATATGTTTATTTAAAGCTACGCTGTTTACTTCTTAATATCTATCTATCTATCTATCTATCTATCTATCTATCTATCTATCTATAAATTACAGGGACGTCTGTCTGTCTGGCTGTGTGTCTGTTAATCGCATATCTCTCGAACTGTTAGTCCGATGGATTTCAAACTTGACAGGTGTCTTGCTACGGGCACGAGTAAATGCAGTGCCGAGTTTGAGGTTGTTTGGATTAGAAATGCAAAAGATATCGGTAAAAAAAGCACTTAGAAGGTTGTGGTTTAAAAATAAACATTCTGACATTAGAGCACAGGTGTCAAACTCAGTTCCTGGAGGGCCACAGCCCTACACAGTTTTGTTCCAACCCTGCTGCAACACACACACACCTGCCGTTTTCAAATAAGCCTGAAGGACTTGATTAACTGATCAGGTGTGTTTAATTAGGGTTGAAGCTAAACTCTGCAGGGCTGTGGCCCTCCAGGAACTGAGTTTGACACCCTTGCATTAGAGGGTTGTGGTTTAAAAATAAACATTCTGACATAAATAGCCTACTCTGTCAGCTAAACCAGAGAGTATAGAAGAATATACGTTCTTTGGCTAAACATTAAGTCAGCTACACTGTTTACTTCTGAATATTATATTTTATTCACGGCCATCATTTGTAGTAGCCTATTCACAAATTCTGAGTTTTTTCGGAGTTCACTGTGTCGCTGCTCCCTGAATCGTGTAGTTCAATTTTCCATATTGATTGTATGTCATTATGTCAGTATAAGTATTTTCTTTCTACCATGCACAAATAAAAATGTCAATTAATTTTTGCTGTTTAATTGTAACAATAGCACTCAAACACACCAAACCAACAATTACTAAAAACACACACACAAAAACTGATTTTGCACGGGCACTTTGCACTAGTTTATAAAATCTTAGTTTGAATTCACAAATATGCCAAAATGCTGCACATGTGTGTAATCCTGAATTCTGCAGACACTGTTGGTCACATTAGTTTGGGTGAAGTACTGCAGATTGAGTGTTTCAGTGAGATATGTAGATGAAAAGGCCGAGGACTGCGGCGGATTCATTCATAGCCGTTTGTGTGTGGGTTTGAAATGGCAAAAATGAATCAAACAGGATGAAATCTAGAAAAGACGTCAATGAATGCACACGTCACCTGGTCCACTAATGCACATCTTACTTGTTGCATACACAAATACACTAAGACTAAATAAATCATTTGTGTTTACAAACATGGATCCATTTGTACAAGTCATTGCACATTCATTGTGAATTATGCCGATAAAAGTTGTGGAAGGTAAGATACATTTGCAACATTTCTCAAATTCATGAATAACAGTGTCACATATATTCTGTACACATAATTTGCATTCCTGACCACCTTATTCGAAGGGTTTATAGAGGTGTGTGTTTTCAGAGAGTGTTGTTTTTCATATTTTAATATTAGGCAAAATTGTGCAGTGCATCCTGACATCTGCACACTAGCAGATTCACACACACACCCCTGAGGGCAAACCCAAGTTTGTTTTGTTTTTTTGGTCACATTTATTCAGTATGATAATTCAGAAAGCCTTTTACCTCCTTGAGATCTGTGTGTGTGCTGGCTTGTGGGTGATGTGTGAATGAAACCGTCATTTATCTCTGTGTGGGACTTTCCACACTCATATGTGTGCACTACATCACTGCACTAGATCACTAAACACGCTTCAGAGAAACATCCCACTTCACTGCATATTCCAATAAATACACAATTCATCATTTTCTGCTATTGATTATGGTAACACTTTACAATAAGGTTCATTTCTTTACTACATTAGTAAGCATGAATTAATAACGAACTGCACTTATACCGCATTTATTAATCTTTGTTAATGTTAATTTTAACATTTACTAATACTTGATTAAAATCTTGTTAACATTAGTTAATGCACTGTGAACTAACATGAACAAACAATGAACAGCTGTATTTTTATTAACTAACATTAACAAATATTAACAAATACAGGGTTACACTTTATTTTAAGGTGTCATTGTTACAGTGTAATTATATATTTAAGTACTGAATAATATTAATTAACTACATGTACTTACTATAGGGTTAGGGTAGGATTCGGGTTTGGTTGAGGGTTAGTTGCATGTAATTATGTATAATTTACTGTTATTACTATGGTAATTATATGTAACGTATGTAACAAGGACACAGTAAAATAAAGTGTTACCAAATACAGTAACAAATGTATCGCTCATGGTTAGTTTATGTTAGTTAATACATTAACTAATGTTAACTAATTAACCTTATTGTAAAGTGTTACCTTGATTATTGATGTCACTCTCTCAGATGGCATAAAAATTTAAAAAATTGTTGAAATCCTACAAACACACAAAACCAAACCAGCTGGATCTATACAATCTAAGTATGCTAATTAGTATGAGGTGTATGATGAATATGCTTAAACATTTTGGAAAATGAAACATAAGTTTTGGATATGGTACAAAATGGATTAAAATAATATTGCTGTGAACAGTGTGTTGAAATAACTGCCCATGTGATAAGGCATAAAGGTTAACAGAGTAAAAGTTACACTGAGAAAGAGCAAATTCACAGTTGAACTGTTACTAAAAAAAGATACATTTCCTGGACTCTGTTCAATGTAAAGTAATGGATGTTAATTGTGAAGTAATGGATGTTCATTGTGAAGTAATGGATGTTAATTGTGAAGTAATGGATGTTCATTGTAAAGTAAAATTGTAAAAAGTTTTGTAAAATCTAGAATGTTCAAAGCGGATTCCCAGAATCTCATCAGAACTCATTAGAGATTTGAGCTCATTTCTGTATTAGCCTCATGTTGCAACTATTGTGACACATTTGGCTAAATCAACTGAAAAATATTATTTAAATGAATCTTCTTGTAGATGTATTTTATCATTAGTAGTAGTGGTCGTAGTAATATTATTTAACGTCTTCAGATTTAACTTGGCTTCTGGAGTATCTGGAGAGCGATGTGGATAGAGATCAGTCTTATTGAGCTGATAATGATCTGATGATGATCGACACCCAGTAAAGAAGAGTATAAGAGTACCTCACCTTGTTAAGTGAGTGTGAATGTTCTCTCTGAACATGATCTCAACCCACAGTAGACACGTTTCAGCCGATCCTCGATGTCTTCATCACTCCAGCTTCTCACCAGTGGAAAACATCACCTTTCAGACACTTTCCCCCTGTGTTAAATATATAGTGTATTATCCTGACTGGTGTACTTTCTGTTTCTGTGTGGCTCACGCTGACAGTTTTCTATGTGTGTGTGTGTGTGTGGTTTCCTGTGGGGGAGTGTATACTCATACTTCTGCTATTTCTCTCTCAGTCTTGCCTGATCTGGGGAAAAACTGCATTCTTCTGAGATGTTTGTGTTGTTTTGGCTTTGCTTTACTGTTGTTTTAAGGCATTCATAGAAAAAAAACAATTCTACATTAGATTTAGACCTTATGACAACAGACATATTGACTCTACACTAGTGTTGTAGTACTTGAGACCGGTCTTAAGACTATGTTTTAAAGTCTGGGTCTCAGACTTCGAGGACTCTGGATGTAATCGAGACTGTTCAACACCACAGCTGTGAGGATATCACTAAACTGCTGCTGCACTGTCTGATTCATTTGTTAACATGTGATTTGATGTAAAACTTACTGCTTAAAATTCAATCAATATCTTCTAATGTGAATTATTTTGTTACTGTTGTGCCGGGTTCAAAATCAATGCAGGATTGTCTAAAAAATTATACAAATGCCCACAAATTCAAGATATGATTACAAAAAAGTACTTGTATGAGATCTTTTTTTTTTATATTAAAACAAAGGATATAATTAAGCAATATCACAAGAGCAAGAGAGCTGTTTCCACGAATATGAGCATGATTGCAAACGTGATGTTGATTTTATACAAACGTTGAATAAACAAGAAGTTAATATTAAGTAATTTACATTTTAGAAACAATTCTAGACACAAGTTTTTGCTATTCCGGCAACGACAAGCGAATCCACCGCAGAACTGTTGTGTTTCCGAGGAACATCCGGTGTTTCCAATGAAACGGCGGCTTTGAACATACCGGTTGAATAAATGATTCCGTGAATCATTGTTGTCGCCTACTAGTGGTTTCAGTTTCATATTTAAAAGTAGGCCTATCATTTTATCTTTTTATCATATTTCTATATTCAAAATGTTATTTTTAAAACACTAATCTCAACATTATTTATGTAGGTATAATTGAACCAATTCAGATGCAACTTCTGTGCCACCTCTGCAACACAAAGATGAATTGTATTGTTAGTGATTTGATTGATAACAGCTCTGTACAGGATTCTGAGGAGTGCTGGTCTGGTCTGGTCTCGGTCTCGGTCTCTGTCTGGTCTGGTCTGGTCTGGTCTCGGTCTGGTCTGGTCTGGTCTGGTCTCGATCTGGTCTCGGTCTCGGTCTCGGTCTCGGTCTGGTCTGGTCTGGTCTCGGTCTCGATCTCTGTCTGGACTGGTCTGGTCTCTGTCTGGTCTCGGTCTCGGTCTGGTCTGGTCTGGTCTGGTCTCGATCTGGTCTCGGTCTCGGTCTCGGTCTCTGTCTGGTCTGGTCTGGTCTCGATCTGGTCTCTGTCTGTGTCTGGTCTCTGTCTGGTCTGGTCTGGTCTGGTCTGGTCTGGTCTGGTCTGGTCTGGTCTGGTCTGGGTCTGGTCTGGTCTCGGTCTCGTTCTGGTCTGGTCTGGTCTGGTCTCGATCTGGTCTCGGTCTGTGTCTGGTCTCGGTCTCTGTCTGGTCTGGTCTGGTCTGGTCTGGTCTGGTCTCGGTCTCGGTCTCGGTCTCTGTCTGGTCTGGTCTCGGTCTCGGTCTCGGTCTCGGTCTGGTCTGGTCTGGTCTCGATCTGGTCTCGGTCTCGGTCTCTGTCTGGTCTTGGTCTTGGTCTCGGTCTCTGTCTGGTCTGGTCTGGTCTGGTCTGGTCTGGTCTGGTCTCGGCCTCGGTCTCTGTCTGGTCTGGTCTGGTCTCGGTCTCGGTCTGGTCTGGTCTGGTCTGGTCTCGGTCTCGATCTCTGTCTGGTCTGGTCTCGGTCTGGTCTCGGTCTCGGTCTCGGTCTCGGTCTCTGTCTGGTCTGGTCTGGTCTGGTCTGGTCTGGTCTCGGTCTCGGTCTCGGTCTCGGTCTCTGTCTGGTCTGGTCTCGGTCTCGATCTCTGTCTGGTCTGGTCTCGGTCTCGGTCTCGGTCTCGGTCTCGGTCTGGTCTCTGTCTCTGTCTCTGTCTCTGTCTCTGTCTCGGTCTGGTCTGGTCTGGTCTGGTCTGGTCTGGTCTGGTCTCGGTCTCGGTCTCTGTCTCTGTCTCTGTCTGGTCTGGTCTGGTCTCGGTCTGGTCGGGCTTTCTGGGATAGTCCTAAAATGGTTCAGGTCATACTTGGTAGGGAGAGGTTATTATGTGAGTATTGGAAATCATAAGTCTGAGTGGACATCCATGACATGCGGAGTCCCTCAAGGCTCAATTCTTGCGCCCAGAGCCGGTCCGAGTATTTTGGGGGCCCTAAGCAGAATTAGATTTGGGGGCCCCCTCCCACTACGCGAAGTCACCTGTGCTTGACGATTATTGACACAAATGTCACGCAATAATGATACATTATAAATGAATACAGTGAGGTTATGTATTAATACAAAATAAATACTTAATAAAAAATAGATGCCTACTTAAATAAAAAAGTTTTAACTTTTACTTTACTCTTTTACTAACTCTTTGAAACTTCTTAAAACAAACTGTCTCAAAACATATAAAATAAATTATTTGCTAAAATAATGACACAACTGAGAAATCAGAAACATAATAAGAGCAAGGGCTCTTGAGAACAATAATGACAATTATTGTTGAAAACTGTAAAAATATTATTATTTCTCAACTGTCTCAATACAGTGTAACTGTCCTCAAAATCTTTTTTATTATTATTATTGTAACAGACTTTGTTGGATTGTACATGACAGAATCCAACAAAGTCTGTTACTATAATACCGGTAATGATGTACTGGCGCTCGTTGTATGTGTGTATGCAATCTATTTTTCCCCTCGGGGCTTGCCGTAGATAGGAATGGGTCGTGCACACTTGGTGTCACGGGTTTTTGGAGTTAGTGATCTTATGTGTGGTATAATAAAGTGGAGAAGAGTTCAAACTGCTATGTTTATTATTTATTCAAACTGCTACCCTTACACCTAGAAGGTTAAGTTCCCCTGCGGCTATTTTCTTCAACTTAAACCGATACCGTGACTATGCGCAGTTGCGCACGAATTGTCTATGCACTCGCGAGGTGTCTAGATTATGCGCATGACTTAAACGCTGGCAGACACAGCAGCAGTTGTTGGCAGGTATATTGATCATGAAATCAATTTTCTTGTCTTGAATTATTCATTCATATTCATTCATTCATTTATGTCACTTGTTTAAGTCATCTAAAAAAAAATATTTTTTTTTTTTAAACTCGATTGGGGGGCCCCCTGGCAGCCGCTTAGTTCGCTTATGCCTCGGGCCGGCCCTGCTTGCGCCACTCCTATTCAACCTGTACATGCTCCCAATGAGCCAAATAATAAGAAATAACCAAATCTCTTACCACAGCTATGCAGACGATACACAGCTCTACTTAGCCCTATCGCCTAACAACTACAGCCCCATTAACTCTCTGTTCCAAGTAAACAATTGGATGTGCCAAAACTTTCTTCAGTTAAACAAAGACAAAACTGAAGTCATTGCGTTTGGAAACAAAGATGAAGTTCTCAAGGTGAACGCATACCTTCAGTCTAGGGGTCAAACAACTAAAAATCAAGTCAGTAATCTTGGTGTGACTCTAGACTCAGACCTTAATTTCAGTAGTCATGTCAAAGCAATAACTAAATCAGCATACTATCACCTGAAAAATATTGCAAGAATTAGATGCTTTGTTTCCAGTCAAGACTTAGAGAAACGTGTGCATGCTTTCATCACCAGCAGGGTGGATTATTGTAATGGACTCCTCACTGGCCTTCCCAAAAACACCATAAGACAGTGTCAGCTCATACAGAACGCTGAGCAGAACCAGAACATATGAACACATCACACCAGTCCTCAGGTCTTTACACTGGCTGCCAGTTACATATAGGATTGATTTTAAAATATTATTACTGGTATATAAATCATTCAATGGCCTAGCACCTCAATACATTGCAGATATGCTCACTGAATATAAACCCAACAGATCACTCAGATCACTAGGATCACATCAGCTAGAAATACCAAGGGTTCACTCTAAGCATGGCGAGTCTGCTTTTAGCTATTATGCCAGCCGCAGCTGAACCAGCTTCCAGAAGAGATCAGATGTGCTCCTACAGTAGTCACATTCAAATCCAGACTCAAAACACTTCTGTTTAACTGTGCATTTACTGGATGAGCACTGTGCCACTGTTCGTCCGACTGTTTGTACTGTATTTTATTTTATGTTTTAATTATTCTGATTTCATTTGATTTTTTCTGTATTTTGTCTTTTATTCTAAACTGTTTTAATTATTCTGATTTCTTTTGATTATTTTAATTTCTTCTATGTAAAGCACTTTGATTTACCATTGTGTATGAAATGTGCTATATAAATAAACTTGCCTTGCCTTGGTCTGGTCTCGGTCTGGTCTGGTCTGGTCTCGGTCTGGTCTGGTCTCGGTCTGGTCTGGTCTGGGTCTGGTCTGGTCTCGGTCTCGGTCTCGGTCTCGGTCTGGTCTCGGTCTGGTCTCGGTCTGGTCTGGTCTGGTCTCGGTCTGGTCTGGTCTCAGTCTTGTCTGGTCTGGTCTGGTCTGGTCTGGTCTCGGTCTGGTCTGGTCTGGTCTCGGTCTGGTCTCGGCCTGGTCTCGGCCTGGTCTGGTCTCGGTTTGGTCTGGTCTGGTCTGGTCTCGGCCTGGTCTGGTCTCGGTCTTGTCTGGTCTGGTCTGGGCCTGGTCTCAGCCTGGTCTGGTCTGGTCTGTTCTCGGTCTGGTCTGGTCTCGGCCTGGTCTGGTCTCGGTTTGGTCTGGTCTGGTCTGGTCTCGGTCTGGTCTGGGCCTGGTCTCGGCCTGGTCTCGGCCTGGTCTCAGCCTGGTCTGGTCTGGTCTGTTCTGGTCTCGGTCTGGTCTGGTCTAGGTCTGGTCTGGTCTCGGTCTGGTCTGGTCTCGCCCTGGTCTCGGCCTGGTCTGGTCTGGTCTGGTCTGGTCTGGTGTGGTGTGGTCTGGTCTCGGTCTGGTCTGGTCTGGTCTGGTCTGGGTCTGGTCTGGGTCTGGTCTCGGTCTGGGGTGCGTTTCCCAAAAGCATTGTTGGCCAACTATGATCGCAATTTCCATTGAACTCTAATTGGTAACGACGGAACTTGCGACCATAGTTGGCTTTGGGAAACGCACCCCTGGTCTGGTCTGGTCTGGTCACGGTCTGGTCACGGTCTGGTCTCGGTCTGGTCTGGTCTGGTCTGGTCTCGGTCTGGTCTCGTCTCGGTCTGGTCTGGCTTCGGTCTGGTCTGGTCTGGTCTCGATCTGGTCTGATCTGGTCTCGGTCTGGTCTGGGTCTGGTCTGGGTCTGGTCTCGGTCTGGGGTGCGTTTCCCAAAAGCATTGTTGGCCAACTATGATCGCAATTTCCATTGAACTCTAATTGGTAACGACGGAACTTGCGACCATAGTTGGCTTTGGGAAACGCACCCCTGGTCTGGTCTGGTCTGGTCACGGTCTGGTCACGGTCTGGTCTCGGTCTGGTCTGGTCTGGTCTGGTCTGGGTCTGGTCTCGTCTCGGTCTGGTCTGGCTTCGGTCTGGTCTGGTCTGGTCTCGATCTGGTCTGATCTGGTCTCGGTCTGGTCTGGGTCTGGTCTGGCCTGGCCTCGGTCTGGTCTCGGTCTGGGGTGCGTTTCCCAAAGCCAACTATGGTCGCAAGTTCCGTCGTTACCAATAGAGTTCAATGGAAATTGACAATATTTAACAGAGAACAGGCGCGTTTCCCAAAGCCAACTATGGTCGCAAGTTCTGTCGTTACCAATAGAGTTCAATGGAAATTGCAATCATAGTTGGCCAACGATGCTTTTGGGAAACGCACCCCTGGTCTGGGTCTGGTCTGGTATGGTCTGGTCTGGCATCGGTCTGGTCTGGTCTCGGTTTATGTGGTTTTGGCTACAACACTATTGTACATATCTTGCACTTTTAGCCACCCTAAATACATCCATGGTTAATTACTTACATTATATTTATTGACTGAAAGAGAGTCGGACATCCATGATTCCATGATTGTAGAACGAGCTCAGGGCTATTTATTTATTTATTTATTGTAAAACTGTTTTATTGTCAGATGTTTTTTTTTAGCCTGATTTTTGTTAAATTCTTAGCACATGATTGTTCATGGATTGCTGTTGAGTGTATCCATATAGTTTTCATAATTTTCAAGTTAATGTGTTGTTTCAATTCACTGAATTCTAACTATCACACTTCTATCCCTGATGATGGAATTCAGTTGTCAACAACCTCTCTCTCTCTCTCTCTCATCTCTCTCTCTCTCTCTCATCTCTCTCTCTCTCTCTCTCTCTCTCTCTCTCTCTCTCTCTCTCTCCCTCTCCCTCTCTCTCTCTCTCTCTCTCTCTCGTACGCATGCGCATGTTTGCCGTGGTGAGGAGTGTGAGGGGTGTTTGATTGATCTTTAAATACTTATTTTTTCTATACTTTATGGCTTTTTTTCTCACCTTAGTCAGGAATTAATTGTGAAGTGGTAAGAGCTTGTATTCATTTGCATTTGCATCCATTTGTGGGCGATAAACATGGCTTTAACCTCTAATGAGGGAACGCCGGTTTTCTCCATTGGAAATGGATGCAAATGTTTTCCAGATCAAATTTGCACGGTGGAAGATGTACTTATGGCTATGGGAAGTGTTGTTGGCCATGATAAAATAATTTCTGCGTCTAGAATGAACAAGGCCGTCGTGTTTCTGCAAGAAGAGAAGTTTGTGAATGTGCTTGTAGAGAGTGGAATTGAAATGTCGGACACGTTTGTGCAGGTGACACCTCTGCGTTCTCCTGCGACGCGAGTCATAATTTCGAACGCGCCCCCATTCATAAAAAATGAAGCGATAATAAAAGAACTAATTCGCTTTGGAAAATTTGCGAGTGCAATTAAAACTGTTCCGCTCGGATGTAAGAACGACGCACTGAAGCATGTAACGTCTTTTCGGAGACAGGTTTTCATGTTTTTACAAGCACCGACAAAGTTTTTGGAAGTATCTTTTCGTATACAACATGGTGAAAGTTCTTATATGATATTCGCTACAATGGAAAGTATGCGATGTTTTGAATGTGGAGACTTAGGCCACAAGAAATTGTTTTGTCCTCATAGAAAACAAAACGAGGAGAAAAGTGCAGAAACTGAAAACAATGAAATGAGAAATCAGTCGGATCGCGGAAAAACTAGTGACAAATCTGAAAAAAGACACACGCTGGTAAAAGAAACGTATGCACAACCGAAAAATAAAAAACAAAAAGTACAAATCGAAAAACAAATTGAAGAGATTCAGGATAAAAGTTCAACTAACTGTACTCATCCCCCTGAGAACACACAGCTTTCAGAAAGACAGGCTGAGTCAGACAAGGAGTCAATGTCAAGAGCAGAGGTGAGTGACTCTTCTTTTCCGAAAGTGCTGGGTGTTTCAGAAGGAGCTGATCAGAGTGTTATATGTGACATTGATATGGAAGTTGAAAAGGCAAGTGTAAGCGGTTTACAGTTTGTTGAGACTGATGATAACGTGTGTGTTGAATCAAGATGTGATAGTGACAGTTGTTCAGAAGTTTCTGAGTATGAGTTGAGTCAGTCATCTGGAGACTTGTATACTGCGGAAGAGTTTAATGACTTTTTGGATCAAACAAAAGGACAGAAGGTTGATGTTCTGAAGTTTTTTCCTGATGCCGTCAAATTCTTGAGGTCAGTTATGAGTGTTCAGAAAAGTGTAGGATGTGATGTCATATCAAAACAAAAAAGATTTCGTTTGAAAAAACTGGCTACAGTAGTTCGTAAAAGTCTAAAAGGAAAGAAAAAGAATAAATAGGTTCACATGGTTATGGGTTCTGCTCTTATATATTTCTCTCTCTGTCTTTTTTCATTATTGTTTCTCCTCCCCTTTTTTAACATGCAAACTTTAAGAGTTAGTACTTTAAACATTAATGGTGCGAGGAATAGAGAAAAGCAAGGCTTATTAACTGAGTTCCTTAAGCTTAAAGAATCGCATGTAACTTTTTTACAAGAAACTCATAGTGATGAGAGCAATGAGACAGATTGGGGATTGTGTTGGGAGGGCAGTTACTCTTTAAGCCATGGAACAAATTTAATTGCTGGCGTAGCCATACTGTTTTCACCTTACCTCAATGTTGATTTAGTGTCAAAAGTAGAATTAAAAAAAGGACGCCTTCTTGTTGTAAAAACAAAAATTGATGAACATAATTTCATATTTGTTAATATTTATGCTCCAAACAGAAGTGCAGATAGATTCATTCTATTTAAAAAACTGAGTGAATATTTGAAAAATGTGAACGCAGATGATTTTCTAATATTAGGAGGAGACTGGAATAGTACAGTTGATTTTACTTTAGACAGGAATAATACCGAACCAGATTTCGAATCGCCTGCTTTACTAAAAAAAAATATTTTTCAAAATGATTTGTTGGATGTGTGGAGAGAGAGGAATTTAAAAGTTAAACAATACACTTGGATAAAAATTTCACAAGAGAGAATAAGTGCAGCTAGATTAGATAGATTTTATGTCTGTAAAAAAACTAATAACAGGATTGTGGCTGCGAACATTGTACCATGTTGTTTTTCGGACCATCATTTTGTTACTTGCAATTTGTCTTTGTCACAGACTCAGTGCAAAAGTCCTTACTGGAAATTAAATGTACGTTTGTTACAGGAGAAAGATTTCATTGAAAGATTCAAATACTTTTGGGGGTCTTGGGTTTCACAGAAAGGTGAATATGAAAACCTAATTCAGTGGTGGGAATTGTGAAAAACACAAATTAGAATTTTTTGTCAACAGTTTTCTTCGTTTTCTACAACACAGATTAAGAATAAAATCAATGAATTAGAAAAGGAAATAGTAAAGATTACATCTAATATGGTGCTGCAATCAAACACTGTGATGGTTGAGAACTTATGTGAGAGGAAGAATACGCTTAACTCGCTACTGCAAGTGCAAGCTAAGGGAGCACTTATAAGGTCACGTTTTTTGTCAGTCCATGATATGGATGCTCCAACTACATTTTTTTTTTATCTTGAAAAAGTCTCAAAAAAACAGAGTGTAATGCATTGTCTGACATTCCCAGATGGGTCTAAAACATCTGACCCAAAAAACATGAGGAAAATTGCTGTGGACTTTTATTCAGAATTTTTTAGAGCTGAAAAGTGTGATTTGCAGAGTACATCGGACTTGTTTGAACAACTTCCGACTCTTAATGGAAAACAACGTGCAAGAATTGACTGAAGCTGTACAACAGTTGAAGCCTGGTCGTGCATCAGGTATTGATGGACTGCCGGGGGAATTCTATAAAGTCATGTGGGGAATCATAGGTAAAGACTTTTATGAAGTTGTACAGAAATGCTATGAGGAGCAGAATCTTCCCAGGAGCTGTCAGAGGGCTGTCCTTGTTCTTATTCCCAAAAAAGGAGACATAAGTCTCATAAAGAACTGGAGACCTGTTTCCATTCTCACTACTGACTATAAAATTCTGGCGAAAGTTTTGGTTAATAGATTGAAGTGTGTTTTGGGTGATATCGTTCATAAAGATCAATCATACTGTATTACAAATAGATCTATTTATGATAACATTTATCTAGTAAGAGATTTACTAGATTATTGTAAATTAAATGGTATCAATTTAGGTCTTCTATCGTTAGACCAAGAGAAGGCTTTTGATCGTGTAGATCATGAGTATTTATTTAAAGTATTAAGAGTTTTTGGTTGTGGTGATGGGTTTCTTTCCTGGATTAGGACTTTGTACACAAATGCTTCATGTTTAGTAAAAATTGGAGGAGGTTTAAGTCCACCAATACAAATGCAAAGGGGAATCAGACAGGGTTGTCCGTTGTCTGGCCAGTTGTATGCAATAGCAGTTGAACCTTTGTTGTGTTTATTTAGGAAACATGTGTCTGGTATATGTGTAGGTAGCAGTATCTATAATGAAATTAAGCTGACAGCATATGCAGACGATATCACTGTGTTTGTTAAGAATCAAAAAGATGTAAACACTATTAAGAAGTGTCTTTGTATATATGAAAAGGCATCATCTGCCAAGTTAAATTGGAGTAAAACGGAAGCTTTGTGGTGTGTTGAACATTCAACAGAGGTCTTACCAGTTATTCCTGGAAATGTAAAATGGGGAAAAATAGGATTTAAATTTCTAGGGATTTATTTAGGAAGTGAAGAGTTTAAAAAAAAGAATTGGGAGAATGTAAAGGATAAAGTATGTGCTAAGTTGTCTAAATGGAAATGGTTGCTGCCTCAACTATCGTATAGGGAAAGAGTGCTGGTTATTAACAATTTAGTGGCATCTACCCTGTGGCACAGGCTGAATGTTCTGGATCCACCAATGGACTTTTTTGTAGAGATCCAGAGAGTTCTTGTTGATTTTTTCTGGTCTGGAAAGCACTGGGTGAAAGAAGCTGTTCTGTACCTACCAGTTCATGAAGGAGGACAAGGTCTAATTGAACTAAAATCCAGGTATGCAGCTTTTCGTCTAAAGACAGGGTTCCCGCGGGGTCTTAAAAAGCCTTAAAAGCATTGAATTTATGAATTTGGAAATAATACCTTAAAAAGTCTTTAAAAAGTCTTAAATTTTGATGTCTGGGTATTAAAAATTGTGCTGTGTCAGTGTATTTCATCGACGAATATAATGACGAAAACTTTTCTTCAACGACATTCTTCACTGACGAAAACGAGACGCTACCTAAATAAAAACCTAGTTTTGAATGACAAAAACTATGACGAAAATCATTGACTTTTTCAATCGTTGACATTTTCGTCAACTAATAAAAACTAGATGAAAATGTTAGATAGTGTCGATCTGGGAAGCGATCCAGTCAGAGCTGATCCTGCGTGTGTGCTAGATGCACACATTTGTACTGTAACGTGCTGATCTACCCCGTGGTCTCATAAAATGTTAAAAATGTAAACCAACCACGCACCAACCCGAAGCGTGCAGCCGTGCACATAATATGCATACAGCGCGCGAGTACTGAACTGATGAGCTCTCTTTCGTGTCTGAATGGACAAATACACACAACATTATGTCTAAATGTCCGGTTTGGAGAGTATTCATGTAAACTATGTCGGTTATGTTAAACAGTTGTATCGGGTGTGCATCAGTGCAATCGGATCCGCATGTCATTGGACATGTCTTAAAGTCCAAAGTCCCATTGGCCGATGTCTTAAAGTGACAGTGGCAATAAACATAATGCGGTCTGTGTCATTAATTTTGATCAAGCAACAAAATAAAAAGAGAAAAGCATTCACTGTTTGTTAATAGCTTTAATAAGGATTAATTATATTTAATTCATACAAATAATTGTCTATTTGAAAGAATAAAGGATGATGTATGTAAGTTGTTATAAAGAATGCATATATCATTAATTGAAAAGAAGACTATGTTTTACTTTATTTAATTTTAAGATATTTTTTTAAGTCACAATAGTTAAATCTGTATCTGTATTGCATGTTCAAACTTAAAAATCATTCATATTAATAGGTTAATATATGTTTTCTCCGGGAGTGTATGGGTTTGGAAATTTTAGAGAAATTCTAAATTAACGCATTACAATTTACCTAAAACCATTAGTTTACAGTAGATTTAGAAAATCTAAAAAAACTCAAATCAAAATTCACTAAAATCTTATTGTATTTCGTCAACTAAAACTAGACTAAAACTAAAACAATTCAGATGACTAAAATATGACTAAAATTAGTTTTAGTCATATTTTTAGTCAAAAGACTGAGACTAAAACTAAATCAAAATTTGCTGTCAAAATTAACACTGCTGTATGTAACTTCTCCGTATTGTATTTTTCCTCAAAAGTTTCATTTGTCAACCACGATTATTATTATTATTTTTGATGTTTATTGTTCAGGGGTCTCTCAGTTCCCCATATTCCCAGCATGGAATAAGTTGCTAGCTAATGTTAAAACACAACTTAACATTGTTCGGCAAACTTTCTTGTGGCCTACTGAAATGTTTTTATTTTTCACACCTGCTTGGCTTATCATCTTTTACCCATTCCACATTTGAAAAATAAATGAACACAAATTGAAGGAATTTGTTTATCTTTGCTGGTAGGGACGTGAAATAGGTATTAATTTTTTATATAAATGGTCTTAAAAAGGTCTTAAAAAGACTTGAATTTAACTTGAAGAAACCTGTAGGAACCCTGAAAGACTGTCCAAAGGTTTCTTTACCATCAGGATCAGAACTGGATGGAAGTGGCATGTGCCCTCTTGAAGAGGGTTGGTCGTCTGGGTCTCGACAGACATCTGTTCTTAATGAACTTGAAAAAACATGGACCTTAACGGACTTACGTCTTTTTATGCTTCAGCTTTACAAGTGTGGCATATTTTTTCTGTGGAAAGAGTTAACGTTTGGACTATGGAAGAGCCTTTGTTCTTTAATGGACTGTTGTCTATTGAACTACTGAATTCAGTTACTCTACGTAATAATCTGATAAAAGCTGGCATTTGTAAAATTGGACATTTAAAGATTAACAACCAGTGGATTACAGCGGAAGAGCTGCATCTTAAAACAGATATTCGGTCTCTTCGAGTTCTTCAAAGACTGCTGGCAGAAATAAAGAATCTTTTGCGTCTTCAGTTGTTACATTTGGAGGAATTTGATGGATTATTCCCTGAAATTCGTGTGTCTGCAGAAGTGGGAGATTGGGAAGAGACTGAAGGGAGTCTACTGACTTTTAGAACACCTGAACCTGGAAATTTTGAACTTTTTTCCAAGAAAGCCCTGTACATGATTCGTGTTAAAGTTCTTAATTTAAAAGCTCTGGACAAAGTGATTGAGTCAAAATGGATTGGAGTAGCTGAGCCAGGCTCTTCCCCGAGAAGTAGTTGGAGGTCCCTGTACAAGAAGCCCATCGAAAAAAGACTGGGAGACTTACAGTGGCGGATTGTACATTGGGCAATAGCCACAAACAGGTACAAAGCACATCTGAATCCTTTGTATAGTGTAGACTGTAGTTTTTGTGGGGAATCTGAAACTGTTAATCATCTTTTTGTTGAATGTTCAAGACTAAGTGAACTTTTTTGGTTGTTAAAAAATGTTTGCCAAAGGTTAGGTTTTTTGTTTACTATTAATTTATTTATATATGGGCCAAAATATAGGGCTACAAACAAACAAAAAGTAGTATTATTGAATTTTATTTTTGGTAAAGCAAAGATGGCAATCTGGTTAACCAGGAAAAACCGGACTCTTAATTTAAGTGGAGTAGATCCAGTGCAGATGTTAAAAGGTTTTATAAAGGGTCGCTTGATGCTGGAGTTTGCTTATTATGAATTGGTAAATGATATTGAGACCTTTTTTTTGATGTGGGGAACAGAAGGTGTGATGTGTGAGCCCAATGAAGAGCAAGGCTATCAGATAAGCTTTGGAGTGTTATAAAAGATAGATTGAGCTGTAAAATTTTTCATTATTATTTGTACTTATTTTCATTTATTTTTCATTTTCTTTGTATTTTTTGTTTTAGGTTTTTAAGACGTTTTTTTGTGTTTTGGAATATTTAATGTAAAATAAATCAGATTTTAAAGGTCTCTCTCTCTCCTCTCTCTCTCTCTCTCTCTCTCTCTCTCTCATCTCTCTCTCCTCTCTCTCCCACTGTTGCCAACTAATTTTCAGGGGAAGTTGCAGGAAGTTGCAGATTGGCAGATCGATTTGTTGCTAAAAGTTGCTAAATGACGTTGTGACGTCATTGCGCTATGACATCATTACGTAATCGCAACGCAAAACTACGCCATTATGTTATACGTATTATTTGAAATGCTAATTTAGATTTGCTTGTAAAATCCCCAAGACCTGTTTTTAATTGTGTGGCGATTTGTACAGCCCCAAGCAGCACACGAAGCAGGCATTTTTGTATTGAAAAGTTGCCCTCCGCAATATGGCGGCGACATTGACGTACGCTCCAGCGGGCAATAGGGCGTCTATGTATTTATTATGTCCATGACCCCGCCCCTGTGCTCGTTGTATTTTGTCTTTCATTTTCACGGCCATTTCTACAGTGATCTTAAGGAATTATGAATGAACCGCTCAGTCTATTTAGCTAGCTTGTACGCATGGGGTTTGGATTAGAGTCACTTTCCAAAAGTTGCTAAAGTTGCCAAATAAATGTAAAAAGTTGATAAATTTGTTGCTAGGTGCTTTTTGAAAAAAAAAGTTGCTAGGGTAGTCAAAAAAGTTGCTAAATCTAGCAACAAAATTGCTAAGTTGGCAACACTGCTCTCTCCTCTCTCTCTCTCTCTCTCTCTCTCTCTCTTATCTCTCTCTCTCATCTCTCTCTCTCTCTCTCTCTCATCTCTCTCCTCTCTCTCTCTCTCTCACTCTCATGTGTGTGTTGCATGCTGGGAAGCGAAAGCGTGGTGTGGGGTGTTAGAGCGGTGCGCTTGAATTCTTTTAAATTTTTCCGTTTTTTTTTCCCTTATGGTGGGTTTTTTCTCTTTTTTTCCACTTGTTATATATTTTTTGATTGTTTTTGTTTTTCTTAAAAACCGTTTGTTGATTTAGAAAACTATGGCGTCTCCCTCGGGTGAGGGAACGCCTGGTTTCTCAATCAAGAATGGTTGTAAAGTTGCGTTGGATCAAGTGTTTACGGTAGAAGATGGTCTACTAGCAATGGGAGAAATTGTAGGACATGGAAAAATAGTCTCGGCCTCTAGAATGAACAAGGCTGTCGTGGTTTTTCTGAAAGAGGAAAATCTAGTGAACAGGCTTGTTGAAAACAGAATTGTTGTGTCCGACACTTTGGTCCAGGTAACGCCGTTGCGCGTACCTGCTACCAAAGTGACGATTTCAAATGTGCCTCCTTTCATTTCTGATGAAGAGATTATCAAAGAACTTAGTAGATTTGGTAAGTTTGCTAGTTCCATCAAAGTAGTTCCACTTGGATGCAAAAATGCTGTATTGAAGCATGTGTTGTCTTTTCGAAGACATGTTTTCATGTTTTTAAATGCACACTCTAAGACTTTGGAAATCTCTTTTCGCATACAACATGGAGATAGCTCGTACATGATATTCGCAACAACAGATAGTATGCGTTGTTTTGATTGCGGTGATTTGGGGCATAAGAGATTTACTTCCCCGCATAAAAACAGACGGAGAATGAAGTGAAGGATCGAAATATCGAAGAGCACGTAGACCGAACTGAGAATACTGAAAATCATGTTAAAGAAAACAGACTAAAAATTGTAAAAGAAACAGTGATTCCAGGAACAAAACAAAAGAGGCAGGAAACTCAAGGTGAGGATATAGAGACATCCGGTTCTATCTATGGAATTCCTGGACCCAGCGAAATAACCCAGGTTAAATCCTCAACTGAGCAAAATGCTTCAGAACAGAGTTCAAAATTAGAGGTGAGTGCTTTTAATTTATCTAAACAAGATGGTGAAAACAAAGGAGGCCCAAATGTTCCGAAAGATGTAGTGGATTCTGTAAAGGAAAGTGGTGTTGAGGATGAAGGTGGTAGTGGTCTGCAGTCTGCTCTGATAGGAGATGAAGAGAGTGATGAGGCTCAGATGGAGGAGTGTGATCGCGGCTCGGAGTCGTCTGAATTCGATTACAGTCAGTCAAGGAATGACGTTTATTCTGTGGAAGAATTAAATGAATTTCTTGATCAAACTAAAGGGAAAAAAGTTGATGTTTTTAAATATTTCGCTGATCATAGTAAATTTGTTAAATCGGTATTGATTGCGCAGAAAACTGTTGGTTACGATGTGATTTCGAAACAAAAAAGATTTAGGCTGAAAAAATGGATGACTGCTGCACGTAAAGCTCAAAAGGATCAGCCAAAAATGTTAAAACGAAAAAAAAATAAAAGCACATGGGTGTGGGATCTTTTTTATTCTTTTGTTTTTCTGCTATTTCTTTTTCTGTTTCCCTTTCCCTCCCCTATAATGCAGAGTCTAAGAGTGGGATCTTTAAATGTTAATGGGTTGAGGGATGGTGGAAAAAGAGCTTTACTATCTGAATTTCTTAGGCTTAAAAACAATAATATAATATTTTTACAAGAAACACATAGTGACTCCAATAATGTTGAATTTGTGGTGGGAAGGGAAAAGTCGTTTAAGCCATGGTACAAATATCAGTGCTGGAGTAGCTATCCTATTTTCAGCTAATCTTGATGTTAATATTTAATCAAAAATAGAATTGGAGAAGGGACGTCTTTTGATTGTGAAAGTTGAAATTCATAATCAAGTATTTGTTTTTATAAATATTTATGCTCCAAATAGAGGCACAGATAGAACGTTGTTATTCAGAAAGTTGGGAGATATTTTAAAAGGTTTTACCCTGGATGAATATATAGTTGTCGGTGGTGATTGGAACTGTACTCTCAATTTTCTTTTAGACAGGAATAATGAAGAACCATATTCTGTATCAGCTTCTTTCTTAAAAAGTATTATTGTTCAACATGATTTTATAGATGTGTGGAGAAAAAAGAATAATGTCGTAAAACAATATACATGGACAAGAGTTTCACAAGGCAGGATTAGTGCAGCGAGACATGACCGGCTCTATGTCAAACATACAGAAAATAATAGAGTAATGGAGTGTAACATTTTTCCATGTTGTGTATCAGATCATCATTTTATTACAGTAAATATTGCCTTGACAAATAAAAAATGTAAAAGTCCTTACTGGAAGTTTAATGTAGCATTGTTAAAAGAAAAAGATTTTTTAGGAAAATTTGAATTGTTTTGGAGTGAGTGGGTTTCCCAAAAGGATGATTTTGAGAGTTTGATACAGTGGTGGGAAATAGGAAAGACCCAAATAAAAGTTTTTTGTCAGCAATATACTTTCTTGTCTACTAGAAAAATTAAACAACAAATAGCTGAAATAGAGCAAGAGATCTTTCAGATTACAAATGGAATGATTCAACATTCAGATTCATCATTAGATGGAAAGTTATCTGAAAAGAAGCTAGATCTTGAAACTTTATTGCGAGTTCGGGCTAAAGGTGCACTAATAAAGTCCCGGTTTATGTCTATACATGACATGGATTCTCCCACTGCTTTAGCAGTGGAACCACTTCTATGTCTACTAAGAAAATAACTGTCTGGTTTAGGGATTGGTGATGATCTTCATTCTGTTAAACTGACTGCGTATGTGGATGACATTACTGTGATTGTGAAAGAACAAAAAGATATTGATATTATTGATTACAGTATTGGATTGCATGAGAGAGCATCTTCTGCAAAACTCAACTGGGGTAAAACAGAAGCGTTTTGGTGTAATGATAAAACAATGCCTTTACCAGTTTTCCCTGAAAATGTTAAGTGGGAAAAAATTGGTTTCAAATTTTTAGTAATTTTTATGGGTTCTGAAAATTACCAAAGATAAAAATGGGAAGGTGTAAAGGACAAAGTTTGTGCCAGATTGTCCAAATGGAACTGGATTTTGCCTCAATTGTCTTATAGGGGAAGAGTGCTGGTCATAAATAATCTTGCCGCCTCTATCCTATGGCATATATTAATTGTATTGAATCCACCAGAAGATTTTATTGGAGGAGTCCAGAAATTGTTTATACATTTTTTTTGGTCTGGACATCATTGGCTACGAGAGGCAGTTTTGTATCTGCAGGTACATGAAGGAGGTCAAGGTCTTATGGATATTAAGTCTAAAGTGGCTGCTTTTAGACTGCAAACTGCGCAGAGACTACTGTATCATCAGTGTCAGGACTGGATAAGAGTGGCTTGTGCCTCATTTAATCGAGTGGGAAGGTTGAATTTGGACAGACATCTCTTTTTAATGAATTTAAAGGAGATGGATCTGAGAATTGAGTCATAGATTTGGTTTTCTTTTTACAAATGGTTTTTATTGTTAAAAGGGAGTTTTCTGAAACACAGAATCTATGGGGTCTTGAAGAACCCTTAATTTTTAATTCTCACCTACCCAGTGCGATATTGGAGTCACGGACTGTGCGCACAAGCTTGGTGAGAGCAGGTGTCCATAAAATCTGCCATCTTAGGTCAAATAACCAGTGGATCACTGCAGAAGAACTGGCCTTAAAAAATCCGTTCTGTTCGAACTGTGCAAAAACTGTTAGATGAAATTCAAATTCTGGCACTAAAAGTTGAAGAATCGGAGAATGTATTTCCCAAGGTCAGTGTGGCTGTGGATGTAGGAGAGTGGCAGGAGTTTGAAGGAAGTCTGCTCTCTTTTAGGACACCTTTTTTTAACATTACTTCTAAGAAAGCTCTTTATTGTGTTTGTGTAAAATATCTCAATATAAGAGCATTAAAAGAACTTCCAGAAACTGTGGACTGAATTTGTTGAGTCTGGTACTTCCCCAAAAGGTAGTTGGAGGTCCTTATATAAGAAACCAATTGAAAAACGGAATGGAGATTTGCAATGGCGAATTTCACATTGGATAATAGCAACAAATTGATATAAGGCACATTTGAATCCTTTGCAAGAGGAAGAGATTTATTTTTGGATCAAAATATAGCGTCTCAAACAGGACACAAACAGTTAAGATTAATTTCTTGTTTTGGTAAGGCTAAAATGGCAGTTTGGCTGACAAGGAAGAATAAAACACTTCTTAATGGGGGAATTGGTCCTTTACATATGTTTAAGGCTTTGGTAAAAAGGAGGTTCATTTTGGAGTACAAGTTTTATGAATTTGTGAATGATACTGACTCTTTTTTTTCTTTGTGGGGTACTAAAGGTATTTTATGTCAACCAAGTGAAGAGAGAGGTTATGATATAATGTTATGAATTATAATTTAATTTTCATGTGTGATTTTTAAGGTTTTCTTGTGTAATGTAATATTTTATTGTTTTTTAAAAGTGTCTATAAATAAAAGATGCTTGAAAGTCTCTCTCTCTCTCTCTCTCTCTCTCTCTCTCTCTCACTCTCTCTCTCTCTCTCTCATCAGATATCCTGACACCTGTCTTGTGTTTAAGGGCTTTTAAGTGGTTTCTGTTCCTATTGTTTCTGTGTTCACTTCCTGTGTTTAGTTCCTGTTTGTTTCATGACTGTTCCCCACCCTCACCTGTCCTGTGTTATCGTGTGTATTTAAACCCCAGGGTTTTCTCATGTTGTGTGTCTGGTGTTGTTCTTTGTGGATGTATGACGTGTGGTTTTCAGTTCCGGTTGCCTGCCTTTCCCTGTGTCTTGATTTACTCTGTTGTTGGGATTACTTCTGACAACAGATTTCCAGCTAGTTTAACTTCTGGCTACATCCCGGTTCCCGCTGCTGTCGTTTGGTAAGTGGTAGTTAGTTTTCTTTTTTCCCGTAGATTATTGAATGTTAACTGTATTTCTCTTGGACGGATTGCAGGGTTGTTAACATCCTGCAGTTGCAGCACCGCTGTCTGGTCCCAGGTCGACTTGCATTGAGTCTGTGTGTGTTTTGTGTCACGGTTGTTGGATATGGAGGACCAAACCTGCAGAAATTAAAAATGAATAAATGAATAAATAAATAAATGAGTAAATGAACAAATAAATATGCGAATAAATGTAAAAATAAATAAATAAATGACTATTTATACTTTAATTTCCTTATTTATGTATAATTATATTTTTTTCCACATTTATTCATTTTTTCATTTATTTATTTATGCATTTATTTATTTTCAATTTTATTTATTTTCACATTTATTTATGTATATATGTATTTATGTCTACATTTATTTATTTATACATTTATTTATTTATGCATTTATTTATTTATACATGTATTGCTCTGTATGCTAATGAGGGGGGCGTGTTTTACCTAAGACATAGCAATCGATCTCAGAGTGGCAGTGCTGAAGCATTGAGGCCACAGTGACACCTTGTGGTGTGACCAAACAATACACAAGAGGTTTGTGGACGTGACTTTACAGGTCACGCAGGAAATAAATGACTTAGAGATGGGCAATATGGCCATGGTTTAAGTCCTTTAAGGGGTTAATATGCCCTAACTGTATGTAGCTATATAGCTTTACCATACATAGGCCTACTCTTTATTCCGGACATGGATAACTTACTTTGCTATTTAAATGTTGTTCTTTCAATTATTTAAATTATAATATTTTTAATTCATTTATTTATTTTCTCTTCCTTGCCTTTCGTGGTTGTAAATATGATTTGAGACTTCATTGCTGTTATTTATTGTAATTTGCAACTACGTCTGCCTTTTGAGAATTGTAAATTGTTAATAGCCTATTGTTTGTTCAATGCCTATTTTGTATGTAAATTGGCTTATTTCTCAATAAAAAAAAAAATTCTTCCGCCACCTCGCAAACAACAAAATTAATAAATAAATGTCCCATTTAAAAATGGTGTAAAAAAGCCTATGTATGTGATCATTTTATTATAATTTTATTATATAACATGATATACTAGCACACGGGAAGAGTGTTGAAAAATACTTTTTCTTTCTTTTTTGCTGTTTCTTCAGAAAAAGAAAAAAGTTCCAAACTCGACAGAACCGCTGCGCCTCTGAGCAACACGTGATGTTTTCTTACTGAACGAATCGTCTGAATTAATGATTGAACTCACTCGTTAAGACGGTGGCTGGGCACCACCTACTGGCTGTTTTAGTTTCATACTTGAACGTATAATTTCATCGATTCTATCATTTCATATTTCAATATTCAAAATGTTATATTAAAAAAAGAATCTCATAACATTATTTACGTAATTGCAGTGTAAATGCATTCATGGCTCCTCTGCATTAACAGTCTGTGTAAATAATATCTAATGCCATTCAGAGTCAGCGTCACACGTCCCACATCTGCAGTGCGAAGATGGATTATGTTGAACCTTTTTTTATTTTACTGGTAACAGCCCTATAGTAGTGCCTTATTAACTGAATTGATCAGTTAAACTTAAGAACTTATAGGCTACATGATGATGCATATAGCCTATAATAAGGTTTTAAAAAATGCCCCAGGAAATCAATTTATAGCGGAAATCACCTCTTTATGGAACAATTTGTTGCTGTCAACATTGTTTTTGGAAGATACATTAAAAATGCAGTTAGCTTCTGTGTACGGATCTACCATGTAGGCCCTATGTCATAAAATGTGGTTAATAGTGGATAATTTGACGCGCTTCCTTGTCAAAGTGTCTGTTATCTGCGGATTCTGTTCATTTGTGCCCAGACATTTTAGAAATCCCGCCCTGCTGATGTTTTACGGCCATTTCCGGAATAAAGAGTAGGCCTATGTATGGTAAAGCTATATAGCTACATACAGTTAGGGCATATTAAAGGACTTAAACCATGGCCATATTGCCCATCTCTAAGTCATTTATTTCCTGCGTGACCTGTAAAGTCACGTCCACAAACCTCTTGTGTATTGTTTGGTCACACCACAAGGTGTCACTGTGGCCTCAATGCTTCAGCACTACAACTCTGAGATCGATTGCTATGTCTTAGGTAAAACACGCCCCCCTCATTAGCAAACAGAGCAATAAATGTATAAATAAATAAATGTATAAATAAAGTGTACAAACTGTATATTACATATATACATAAATACATATATACATAAATAAATGTGAAAATAAATAAATGCATAAATAAATAAATGCATAAATAAATGCATAAATAAATAAATAAATAAATAAATGTATGTGGAAAAAATAGAATTATACATAAGGAAATAAAAGTATAAATAGTAATTTATTTATTTATTTTTACATTTATTTGCATATTTATTTGTTCATTTATTTATTCATTTATTCATTTTTAATTTCTGCAGGTTTGGTCCTCCACACGTCTTTTGTGTGTACATGTTTTGTCTATAAAAAAGCTTTGAGTGTCTTTATTTTGTTTTGTATTTAGTCTTCCAAAATTTGTTTGTGACTCCACATTCATTTAATTCAAATCAGTTTGGATTATTTTGTTTGTTATCTTGAATTCTTTTGCGTTTGATCATTGTTTTGTAAATCTTTGGTGTTGATTCAGTTTGTTTCTTTGTATTGTAATTGAGTTTTCCTATTAATGTGAAATTGAGTTATGTTTTGTTAATTTATCTGATTCAGCTTTTCTTTCTGTCTCAATTTGAGTCTTGAGTTTATCATTTGATTTTATTTTGTTTGATGATATTGTGAAACATTTGTTTTGTAGATTATTTTTGGGTTTAGTTTCATTCATGTTGTAGTTCACTTTTGAGTTAAAGTGTATTGTGTTTAAGTCTTTCTTTATAGATGTGAATTGGTACATGATTATTGTATTAACCTGTGTGTGTGTGTGTGTGTGTGTGTGTGTGTATGTGTATGTGTATGTGTATGTGTATGTGTATGTGTATGTGTATGTGTGTGTGTGTGTGTGTGTGTGTGTGTGTGTGTGTGTATGTGTGTGTGTGCCTGCGTTTATATTACATTGCGGGGACCAAATGCCCCCACAAGGATAGTAAAACCTGAGATCACCTACATTGTGTGGACCAGCCAGCACTCCCCACGAGGGAAATGGTTTAATAAATATACTAAACTTTGAATTTTGAAAATGTAAAAATGCATAAAGTTTTCTGTGATGGGCAGATTTAGGGGCAGGATTAGTGTAAGGGGACAGAATATACAGTTTGTACAGTATAAAAACCATTATGCCTATGGAGAGTCCCCACACATATTGTGTGTGTATGTGTGTGTGTGTGTGTGTGTGTGTGTGTGTGTGTGTGTGTGTGTGTGTGTGTGTGTGTTTGTGTTGAGTGTTATTTTTCGTCTAGGAGCTGCAGGTCTTATTGTCCCGGACGATCATTCCTCTAGATGGTGGTGGTGTTTCTTCATTGTGTGCTGTGGTCTGTGGAGTGCACTGGGGTTCTTTAATTGGTATGTAAGTGTGCTATGCAGATTAGGATATCCATTATTATTGGAGCATTTTCACTGTAATTAGGCTGCAGCTCCACGATGTTTAAGGGACTTTTGACTTGATCATGTAAGTCTGTATTAAAGTGATGTGTGAGGTTATGTCTAACTAAATTTTATGGTTTTCATGCCATTCTAAGAAAACTTTTGTATTTGACTAATACCTGTGTCTCCACGTTTTGCTTGCCACTGGGTAGGGAACCCACTGGGTAGGGAACCTGTGTAAAGTCTTATGGTTAGATTCTTTGGGTGAAATTACCAAGGTGGCGTAGTCAGGGTTTATTCCTTAATTTGATTGTCTCTTATTAAAAACTTTTTTTGCTAAATTTACCTGGGCCACGGTCACACATGCATATTACTAGTATATTGGCTGTTTATTAGTACTTATAAAGTGCATATTAATGCATTATTCTGCATGATCTTATTCTACATCCCTTAATCCTACCCAATACCTACAACTTAACAACCTCACTTACTATGAATAAGCAGTAATTAGGAGTTTATTAAGGCAAAAGTCCTAGTTAATTGTTAGTTAATAGTGAGAATTGGACCCTAAAGTAAAGCATGACCACAGTATTTAACAGTTTTAATAACATTCTTCACAAACATTCCTTTAGTCATGTCATCGTGGCTAGGTTCTTCAACAATCACACCTTCCAGGACAGCCAAGAATCTTGGAGTTATGATTGACAATCAGTTGAGCTTCACAGATCATTCTGCTAGAACGGCCCGATTATGCAGAATTGCCTTGTACAACATTAAGAAGGCTCTTTCTATCAGAGCAACCCTTTACTATCACAGATCTATACCATGACTGTTTCCTGCAGGTGGAATGACCTGTCCTGCCTAATTCCACCCGAGCAGCGGTGTTTAGCCACAGCTCTATCTACAAACAACAACCCTGATGGCTTTTTCATTATATCTGTGGATTTGAACCATGCAAACATAAAGACAGTTTTGCCGGAGTTCTACCAACATGTGAACTTTGCAATAAGGGAAAACAACACATTGGACCTGGTTCACACAATGGAAAAAATTCATACAAGGCTGTACCCCGTGCCCAAAACTCATGTACTCGGATCACATCACTGTTCTGCTAATTCCAGCATACAGACCACTTCTCAAACTGGTTCAAAATCACATGTAGCCAGACGATGCTATCTCAACACTCCAGGACTGCTTTCAGTACACCGACTGGAACATGTTTAAAGAGGCATCCACCTACAACGATCACCTCTCCCAGTAATCTATAAAACTCCTGCCAAAATTTGGACACAAATTGGGACCCCCTGTCGGAAACCACATCCATCGGGAGGCCATGTAAGCGAAAGATGTAATCTATGACAGTCACCACTGTCTCCTTGGCAGAGGGTAATTTGGGCAAGGGAATAAAATGAGCTGCCTTCGAGAACCGGTCCACTACGGTCAAAATGACCATCTTGCCTTGGGAGGACGGGAGGGCAGTGATAAAATCTAGCGCTATGTGGGACCAGGGTCTCGAAGGGACAGACTACGGTTGGAGTAACCCATCTGGGGGTCAATTAGAAGTCTTACCAGTGGCACAACTCGAGCAAGTCAAAACAAAATTCCGAATGTCGCGAGCCATTAATGGCCACCAGAACCGTTGTTTGACCAAAAAACTGGTGCGGTTTACTCCTGGATGACACGCCACGTTGGAACAATGACCCCATTGAATAACGTCAGACCGTAACCCCTCCGGCACAAACAACCGACTTGGTGGACAACCGGGCGGAGGCGTTACCCCTTCTAAGCCCATCTTGACCTTCGATTTGACCTCCCATGTGAGTGTGGAAATAAATAGTGTCTCGGATAAAATACACTCGGGAGTGGATGGGCGTTCGGATCAATCAAAAATACGAAATAAAGAATCGGGTTTGATGTTCTTGAAATCCGGGCGGTACGAGAGGGAAAAATCAAAGTCTTTTGGCAGATCTAATATTTTCCAGTTTCTTGTGATCGGTTCAAACGATAGAAGGTACCCCCGACCCTTCTAACCAATGATGCCATTCCTCCAACGCTAACTTGACTGCTAACAACTCTCTGTTACCAATGTCATAGTTCCATTCGGCAGGTGATAAACGATGGGACAAAAACGCGCAAGGGTGCATCTTGTCATCTGTGGGAGAGAACTGTACCTACCCCCACCTCTGACGCATCGACCTCCACCACGAACTGACATGAAGGATCAGGGGCAATCAAGATGGGAGCTGAAACGAAGTGGCTCTTTAGGTTGGCGAATACAGCTTCGGCTGTATCGGACCACCTGAACGTCGTTCTGGGGGAGGTCAAGGCAGTCAGAGGAGCGGCTAGTTGGCTGAAGTAGCGAATAAATCGTCGATAGAAATTGGCAAACCCAGAAACCTCTGTAGAGCCTTGCGGGAATATGGACTTGGCCAATCTACCACAGCCTTAACCCTCTGGGGTCTGCTATCGCGCCGGCGCGATAGTCTCACTTTTTTTCTTATCAGTGCAAAAGAGACTCAAATAACTCCGTCGATTTTTGTCATACAGGCAAGTGTTATACATCATTAAAAACTGTTAAATGTCTTCTTTTATTTGTGTATACTAATAATAAAAACAAAAAGTTGTGTTTTTCGTAAAATAAAGAAAAAAAACATGATGCGCTTTCTATCTTCTCTCTCAATGTGAAGTTCATTCTGAAATGCGACAGAAAATGATCTGTAACTCAGCCAATACTTGCCACCCACAATTGAGAGATATGTCTTTACAAAGCTTGAAGTCTCATTTTTTAAATGATGTAAATCATATCAAAAACAAATATTCTCGGTTTCAGAAATCCGTATGAAAGCAAGGACATGTACAGTTTCTCCAGCCCGAGCTCATTAACTTTAATTTGACCACACCCACATGCTCACGAGCTGTTCTCATGCAATCCACGCGAAGGAACGCAGAGCTGTTAACGCCCTCATCAGCTCTAAACAAAGAATCAGCAACCTCAGTATTCCTCTGTTTTTCATGAGTTTGGAAGACTGTGCTGTGCAGTTTACCTTGGATTTACCTCAGAAGAATTGGAAGAACACGATTTGATTATGAGAACAATTTTTAAGGTAAGACACATAATAGTAAGTGTTTTATTGTTGCATAAACTTTACATTGTAGCTACTAGTTAAACTGATGCCAGACTAAAATGTTATGAAATGAGATAAAAGTATGCTAGTATGAGTGTTTATTCTAATATGGTGAATATTTTAATGTTTAGACCTGTGTTTACCGTTAAATACTGTGTTTGTGGATATCTGCTCAAACGTAGATGTATAATGTAACAATAATGTTTCATAGTTTGGAGCGGCTCGATTGCTGCACGCGCTGAGTTTTGAGTCGCGCTGTGTGTTTGAAAAGCAAAACGCCACACATTAGGCTTCACGACAAACTCATCTAATTTCATAACGAATAGAAACGTTTGAAGTAACATGATAATCAATATGTTTTTGTCTAGTGTAGGCCTAGTGTTACTGAAGTGTTCATTTTTAACGATTTATAGGCTGCCTGCTATCTATGTCACGGTGTGGGTGTTTTGTTTTGTTCCTTGTTCTTGTCTGTCATGTCTTTCTCTGTCTTTACATGTTTTGCTGTTCCCCGTTCTGTTGATTAGTTTCCCCAGGTGTTTCTGATTAGCCACGCCCCCTTGTTATCTTGTTAAGCTTGTTTGTCTGTGTATTTATACCCTTGTTCTTCAGTTGGTGTTTGTCGGTCGTTGTTTGATGTTGCTGGTAGCTGTTCCGTGTTCCTGTCCTGTGTCCATTGGATTACCTGTTTGTATCATTAAAGTGCTTGTTATTGGATTCACTCTCTGCTTCGTCCTTGCTGCTGCGTAACAGAACGACCGACCCAATGAATCCAGCAGCACAGATCTCACCTGATCTTCCCAGCATGAGCCGGGAGTTCGCCGGTCAGATTGCGGCCTTGGCCCTGGATAGCTGCGATCTGTTCCAGTATACCTGGGGGTTTGCCCCTCTCGCTGCCTCCTGCTCTCTCGGTGACGAGGCGGTTAAGCTGTGTTACCGGCTAGGGGCTAAGGAGGTCGATCCGAGGGAGCTCCCCGATCTCTCGGGTCTGAACTGGAGAGAGGCACTCGGCCGATGTCTGGAGAGCTTCCTTCCGCGGTACGCCAGGTCATCGCCTGATTGCTGCGTTCAGCCAGAGCTTCACGTCAGCCACGTCCAGCCAGAGCTTCACGTCCGCCACGTCCAGCCAGAGCTTCACGTCCGCCACGTCCAGCCAGAGCTTCACGTCCGCCACGTCCAGCCAGAGCTTCACGTCACCCATGTCCAGCCAGAGCTTCACGTCAGCCACGTCCAGCCAGAGCTTCACGTCAGCCACGTCCAGCCAGAGCTTCACGTCAGCCACGTCCAGCCAGAGCTTCACGTCAGCCACGTCCAGCCAGAGCTTCACGCCAGCCACGTCCAGCCAGAGCTTCACGTCCGCCACGTCCAGCCAGAGCTTCACGTCCGCCACGTCCAGCCAGAGCTTCACGTCAGCCACGTCCAGCCAGAGCTTCACGTCAGCCACGTCCAGCCAGAGCTTCACGTCAGCCACGTCCAGCTAGAGCTTCACGTCAGCCACGTCCAGCCAGAGCCTCACGTCAGCCACGTCCAGCCAGAGCTTCACGTCAGCCACGTCCAGCCAGAGCTTCACGTCAGCCACGTCATGCCAGACCCTTCACCGCTGGTCCCGTCCAGCCCAGAGCCCTCACCACTGGTCCCGTCCAGCCCAGAGCCCTCACCGCTGGTCCCGTCCAGCCCAGAGCCCTCACCGCTGGTCCCGTCCAGCCCAGAGCCCTCACCGCTGGTCCCGTCCAGCCCAGAGCCCTCACCGCTGGTCCCGTCCAGTCCAGCGCCCTCACCGCTGGTCCCGTCCAGCCCAGCGCCCTCACCGCTGGTCCCGTCCAGCCCAGCGCCCTCACCGCTGGTCCCGTCCAGCCCAGCGCCCTCACCGCTGGTCCCGTCCAGCCCAGCGCCCTCACCGCTGGTCCCGTCCAGCCCAGCGCCCTCACCGCTGGTCCCGTCCAGCCCAGCGCCCTCACCGCTGGTCCCGTCCAGCCCAGCACCCTCTCGCTCTCCGAGACGGAGGAGGAAGAGGACTTCCCGCGTCCCGCAATGCCTGGAAGTCCTTCCTGTACTTCCTGTCAGCCCAGAGCCCTCGCCGCTGGTCCCGTCCGGTCCAGAGACTGTTCACGTCACGTCTGCCCAGCGAGAGACTGTTCACGTCACGTCTGCCCAGTCAGAGCCTGTTCATGTCACTTCCTCCGAGCCAGTGTCTACGGACAAGATGGCCGAGTCAGAGACTGTTCACGTCACTTCTGCCAAGCCAGAGACGTTTCACATCACTTCTACAGAGCCAGTGTCTACGGACAAGATGGCCGATCCGGAGACTGTTCACATCACTTCCTCCGAGCCAGTGTCTACGGACAAGATGGCCGAACCAGAGACTGTTCACGTCACTTCTGCTGATCCAAAGACTGTTCACGTCACTTCCTCCGAGCCAGTGTCTACGGACAAGATGGCCAAACCAGAGACTGTTCACGTCACTTCTGCTGATCCAGAGACTGTTCACGTCACTTCCTCCGAGCCAGTGTCTACGGACAAGATGGCCGAACCAGAGACTGTTCACGTCACTTCTGCTGATCCAGAGACCGTTCACGTCACTTCTACAGAGCCAGTGTCTACAGACAAGATGGCCGATCCAGAGACTGTTCACGTCACTTCCTCCAAGCCAGTGTCTACGGACAAGATGGCCACCTCCGAGCCAGTGTCTACGGACAAGATGGCCGCCTCCGAGCCAGTGTCTACGGACAAGATGGCCGCCTCCGAGCCAGTGTCTACGGACAAGAGGTCCGGCCCAGAGTCTGTTCCTGTTCCCGAGCCAGAGTCTGTTCCTGTTCCCGAGCCAGAGTCTGTTCCTGTTCCCGAGCCAGAGTCTGTTCCTGTTCCCGAGCCAGAGTCTGTTCCTGTTCCCGAGCCAGAGTCTGTTCCTGTTCCCGAGCCAGAGTCTGTTCCTGTTCCCGAGCCAGAGTCTGTTCCTGTTCCCGAGCCAGTGTGTGTGATGTCTGTTCCCGAGCCAGTGTGTGTGTTGTCTGTTCCCAAACCAGTGAGTGTGTTGTCTGTCCCCGAGCCAGAATCTGTGTGGTCTGTCCCCGAGCCGGTGCCAGTGTGTGTATTGCCTGTTCCGGAGCCAGTGTGTGTGATGTCTGTTCCCGAGCCAGTGTGTGTGTTGCCTGTTCCCCAACCAGTGAGTGTGTTGTCTGTTCCCGAGCCAGAGTCTGTGTGGTCTGTCCCTGAGCCGGAGCCAGTGTGTGTGTTGCCTGTTCCCGAGCCAGTGTGTGTGTTGCCTGTTCCCCAACCCGTGAGTGTGTTGTTTGTCCCCGAGCCAGAGTCTGAGTGGTCTGTCCCCGAGCCGGAGCCAGTGTGTGTGTCGTCTGTTCCCGAGCCAGTGTGTGTGTCGCCTGTTCCCGAGCCAGTGTGTGTGTCGCCTGTTCCCGAGCCAGTGTGTGTGTCGCCTGTTCCCGAGCCAGTGTGTGTGTCGCCTGTTCCCGAGCCAGTGTGTGTGTCGCCTGTTCCCCAACCAGTGAGTGTGTTGTCTGTTCCCGAGCCAGAGTCTGTGTTGTCTGTTCCCGAGCCAGTGTGTGTGTCGTCTGTTCCCGAGCCAGTGTGTGTGTCGCCTGTTCCCGAGCCAGTGTGTGTGTCGCCTGTTCCCGAGCCAGTGTGTGTGTCGCCCGTTCCCGAGCCAGTGTGTGTGTTGCCTGTTCCCCAACCAGTGAGTGTGTTGTCTGTTCCCGAGCCAGAGTCTGTGTGGTCTGTCCCCGAGCCGGAGCCAGTGTGTGTGTTGCCTGTTCCCGAGCCAGTGTGTGTGTTGCCTGTTCCCCAACCAGTGAGTGTGTTGTTTGTCCCCGAGCCAGAGTCTGAGTGGTCTGTCCCCGAGCCGGAGCCAGTGTGTGTGTCGTCTGTTCCCGAGCCAGTGTGTGTGTCGCCTGTTCCCGAGCCAGTGTGTGTGTCGCCTGTTCCCGAGCCAGTGTGTGTGACGCCTGTTCCCCAACCAGTGAGTGTGTTGTCTGTTCCCGAGCCAGAGTCTGTGTTGTCTGTTCCCGAGCCAGTGTGTGTGTCGTCTGTTCCCGAGCCAGTGTGTGTGTCGCCTGTTCCCGAGCCAGTGTGTGTGTCGCCTGTTCCCGAGCCAGTGTGTGTGTCGCCTGTTCCCGAGCCAGTGTGTGTGTCGCCTGTTCCCGAGCCAGTGTGTGTGTCGCCTGTTCCCGAGCCAGAGTCTGTGTTGTCTGTTCCCGAGCCAGTGTGTGTGCCTGCTGTTCCCGAGCCGGTGTCTGCGGTTCCCGAGCCGGTGTCTGCGGTTCCCGAACCGGTGTCTGCAGTTCCCGAACCGGTGTCTGCAGTTCCCGAGCCGGGGTCGTCTCCGCCCTGGCCGCCAGAGGGGTCGTCTCCGCCCTGGCCGCCCGAGGGGTCATCTCCGCCCTGGCCGCCCGAGGGGTCGTCTCCGCCCTGGCCGCCCGAGGGGTCGTCTCCGCCATGGCCGCCCGAGGGGTCGTCTCCACCCTGGCCGTCCGATGGACTGTCTTCTCCGCCCTGGCCGCCCGAGGGGTCGTCTATGCCCTGGCCGCCCGTCTGGTCATCTCCGTTCTGGTCGCCTGCTGCTTCCTGGCCGCCTGCACGAACCTGGCCCTCCGTCCCTCCCCCAAGATCGCCTCCACTTCACCACCCTCCTGAACTTTAGTGTTTTTTTTTGTTTTGTTTTGTTTTTTGTCTCAAGGGGCGTCGGGAGCCGCCCATAGGGGGGGGGGCTATGTCACGGTGTGGGTGTTTTGTTTTGTTCCTTGTTCTTGTCTGTCATGTCTTTCTCTGTCTTTACATGTTTTGCTGTTCCCCGTTCTGTTGATTAGTTTCCCCAGGTGTTTCTGATTAGCCACGCCCCCTTGTTATCTTGTTAAGCTTGTTTGTCTGTGTATTTATACCCTTGTTCTTCAGTTGGTGTTTGTCGTCGTTGTTTGATGTTGCTGGTAGCTGTTCCGTGTTCCTGTCCTGTGTCCATTGGATTACCTGTTTGTATCATTAAAGTGCTTGTTATTGGATTCACTCTCTGCTTCGTCCTTGCTGCTGCGTAACAATCTAGGCTATTGTTATTATTTTATGCAGCCCTACACATGCCTATATACAAGGCACAACAAACTAGGTGTTCGTATATATTTACAAAATTTACAAAAAACATATACATATATACACTGCCGTTCAAAAGTTTGGGGTCGGTAAGTTTTTTAATGTTTTTAAAAGAAGTCACTTATGCTTACCAATGCTGTATTTATTTAATTTAAAAATACAAAACAAACCCAGTAATATTGTGAAATATTATTTCAATGTAAAACAGCTGTTTTCTATGTGAATGTATAGTAAAAAGCGTAATTTATTCCTGTGATCAAAGCTGAATTTTCAGCATCATTACTCCAGTCTTCAGTGTCACATGATCCTTCAGAAATCAGTATAATATGATGTGATGCTCAAGAAACATTTATGATTATTTTCAATGTTGAAAACAGTTGTGTACCTTTTTTTTAGGATTCTTTGATGAACAGAAAGTTAAAAACAACAGCATTTATTTGAAATAGAATCTTTTGTAACATTATAAATGTCTTTACTGTCACTTTTGATCAATTTAATTCCCCCTTGTTGAATAAAAGTATTGATCTATTTTATTTGTTTCCCCCAAAAAATAAAATAAAAATTCTTACTGACCCCAAAGTTTTGAAAGGTAGTGTTTAACCCTCTGAGGTCGACAAACGCGCCGGCGCGTTTTGCTCGATTTTTTTCACATAGCAGGAAAATAGACTTAAAATACTCTGTCATTTTTGGTCATACAGACTTAAGAAATATAAAAAAATAAACTGTTGAATGTCTACTTTTTTATGTGTCCACTTACAATCGAAATAAAACATTGTGCTTTTGTAAAATAAAGAAAATAAACAGGGTGTGTTTTCTGTCTCTCCATCTCTGTTAACATTTTTTCTGGAGCACGTCTCTAAACTTAAACAAAACTCAGCAAATACTATTCACCCAAGCATGAGCAATATATCTTTATAATCATTTAAGTTTGTACTTTTAAAATATCTAATTCAAAACTAAAATAAATATTCTCTGTTTATGTAATCTATAGAAAAAGAGAGAGGTGTCATTATCGTTCTCTCAGCTCATTATTCTGCTAATGTGACACGCCCACGGAGAGCGCACGCTATTCAAACGCAAATGATCTGAAGCAACACATGCAAACGTGTAAACTCCCCTCATAAACGCGATAACACAACAAATATAATCATCAGATTAATGTACTATTTCGTCTTGCGAGGCTGTCAGGAAAAATCCTAGGACATTTACCTCAGAACATGTGCTGGTTTATTTTCATTTCGAGGAGCGACGGATCTAGCCGAGAATTGTGAGTACGTTTTTTATTCTTGTGCTTTGTTCTAATAGCGATATGGAATAGTGTCTGTAAACGCAAAAAGACTGTTTAAAATTGAATCACGTTTCTGTGTGTGAATGAATGAACGGCACAGATGGGCGTTGTTATTTATGTTTACTATGTTACAGATGTAATATGAAAGACAACATTTTATAGTTTTGGATAGATTATAAAGTTTTTATTCTAAAATATCAAATAAGCTTTTGTTAGCCAGTTTCTGCTCATATGTTAAATATATAGTATGTTCTGTCAAAAATAAACTCATCAACTAAGATGTTAATAAAACAAGTTGTTACTACAAGGAATTATTTCATCAAAATGTAGATCTGTATGCAGGTAGGAGGTAGGCTACTTTATCTGAATGAAATATATACACCTCTTTCGCGCTTGCTTGCGTGTCAGCGATTAACCCTCCGCGTGCCAGTGTTGGCACACGTGCCTTAGGTTGCCGACCCCTGCCCTAGATGGTCGTAACACATGCAAGGAGATGTGTCTGGGGAGGGTCTGTCTTTGAGGGTCCATCAACTGGGGATGTTTCGGTTGTTCAGGATTTAGACTATGGTTATAAGGAAACTGCTGATTCCAGTGACTGTAATGCAGAGCTTGATTCATCAGATTACGATGACACGCCATCATTACGCAAAGATTTGGCTGAATGGGCAACAACAAGTCAAACACATGCTGCGCTAAATAAGCTCCTTGGAATCTTGAGAAAACATGAACATACACTTCCAAAAGACAGCAGAACACTGCTAGAAACCCTGTCAGGGTTTGAAATTAAGAATACACAATACACATTCCATGGCTTAGAGCCAGGAATTCTCCAGTACCTTTCTCAAAACCCATCATTTACAGGCAGTATAGACTTCACTATCAATATATAGACGGTCTGCCAATATTTAAGTCCAGTAAAATCCATTTTTCCAGTAAAATCCTATTCTTGCAAAATTGTATGATTCTGAGCTATTTCTGGTTGTTCTATATTATGGCAATAGCAAACCTGACCCTGTTCAAGACTATCCTTTTCATTTAATAGCAGAATTGCAGGTGCTTATTCAAAATGGTGTCCAAAACAAAACCACAGTGCACAAAGTAACTCTGCGAGCATTCGAATGTGATGCTCCAGCAAGAGCATATCTAAAGTGCATCAAAAGCCATAATGCCTTGCATGGATGTGAGCGTTGTCTGTCAGTGGCCACATCAGTTGAGGGAAGGGTTGTCCACTTAGGTAAAGTGCCTTGTGAGAAACTCACTGATGATAAATTCAGTCAGCTGCAGTATCCAAACCATCAGAAGGAACCTACACCTCTAGCCCAACTGGGAATCAAATGTGTCGCACAGTTTCCTCTTGACCACATGCACCTAATTTTTCTTGGAGCTGTGAAAAGATTACTCACCTTTTTGTTGCGAGGCCCAGTTATTTGCAGGTTGTGAAAAGCACAGAGTGAAAAATCAGCCAGAAGTTGGTACAACTAAAAGGTGCGATGCCAGCAGAGTTCGCCAGGCAGCCAAGATCTCTGACCGAACTTGATCGCTGGAAAGCAACTGAACTACGGCAATTTCTGCTGTATACAGGACCACTTGTGTTGCAGGATGTTCTGCCTCAGGACCATTATCATCACTTCTTGTCATTAACAATTGGAATGTCAAACACACAGGAACACATGAAGCAATTGAGGCGCAAACCGTACTCCATATCGGCCAAGGCACCAAATCACTGCTTCATGTTGGAGTCAGAGCATACTGGGTTTGTGAGGGAAAAGCGGCAAGATGGAATGTTGGTTGTCGATGTTATCGACCCAAAGGTCACGAGGCAGCTATTTGATCTACCTTGCGAGTCAAAGCTGATTAACATCGTATATGTGGTGGACAGTGACCTTAGCAGAGTGAAGAGTTAGCTTTTGGAGGCAAAACATCTGCATAGGAAGGCAGTGTGTTTACCACATGCACAGGGATTTGCCATATCCCCCTACTCCATGACTTTAAGGATTAACTGAAGCTTGGTTGTGTCTTGTCAGTTAACCTTTCTGGGTGACAATATTGCCGATATCAATTAATATACCAACACATGTATGTTAAATGAATAAAAAAAAATCAAGTTTGTCATCCTTGTATTTGATTTTTGGACTGTGATCTGTTTGTTTTTCAATGAGTGAAGATAATTTAACAAATCTTTCATTTGTCCCATCCACAGGCCAGGACTAAGACGTGCACCAAAAAAGAAAAGCTATGAAGACTACGTCCAAGGTAAGTACTATTTTCACCTTTCAGTTTCCACTATAACTGTAATACAGCTCACAATCTCAAAATTGAACTGAAAATTCAATGGCCAATTTTATTGTAGACATGAGCTCATAAGAGTCCTTGATGCCATCACCGCCACAACAGAAGCGCCATGGTAGTTGTGATGTTTATTTTTTGGGAAAAATAGTTTATAGTAGATTGAAGATCTGTGCTGTAACAAGTTTGTATGCATTGAAGTTTTTAATTAGGTTAATTTAATTACCTCAATTGTGACCCTGTACCACAAAACCAGTCATAAGAAGCACGGGTATTACATTGTATGGGTCAAAACTATCGATTTTTCTTTTATTCCAAAAATCATTAGGACATTAAGTAAAGATAATGTTCCATGAAGACATTTTGTAAATTTCCTACAGGAAATGTATTTAAAAAATATATATATTGTAAATGGATGCAGCAAAATTGCGAAACAAAATGGACAACTTTACAGGCACTTTTTTGTGCACCTTCAGATTCCGGACATTCAAATAGGATATGACAATATTTGGCAGAGATACAAGACATGATTACTGACATGCGCAAAGTACTGACAAGTACTGACAAAGTTGTGCAAAATTGGAGGGAGAAACCACAAAGACTGTGCTAGAAGGATGATGGACAGGTAAAGCCTACAAAACCTGCAACATTAATCAAACATTCTGGTGTCAATACTCAATAAGTCGTTCATGTGGACACAACACAAATCTGAAACTTAAAAAGTAATTTCGGTAATTTTGAAAATCTTTGTCTGCAACTGTTAACCTCCTTCCGCTGCAGAAGGAGGCATTTGAGAGGACTGCACTTTTCTCCGTCATTAGAAGTGTGTGTGTGTGTGTGTGTGTGTGTGTGTGTGTGTGTGTGTGTGTGTGTGTGTGTGTGTGTGTGTGTGTGTGCGGGCTTGTGAGCAAACATTGACCAGAAGCTTATCTGTCTTTAGGCTGAATAGTGATACACAATATTATATATCTTGTTTTATATATAAGTGGTTGAATAATTTATTTTAATGTGACGTCGGGCTAGATTGATATAAATTATATAGACTCAATCTATATTGCTTTGGAAAATATATCGATGTATCTTTAATCTATATTGACCAGCGCTAGTGTGCGTCCAAGCAAAAGAGAAGAGGGGGGTGTAGAAATAAAACCAATTAATCATTTATTCACTGTTGAGAGTTAAGAGAATAAATAATCCAAACTTTACAGTTATGTTAGTGTTACCTAGCTATACTTGTTGTTTAAAATATTTTATTTAGTCATTCTTTATATTTTAACTATATGAAGTTAATTTCCAATATTTTTCATTATAATTTTTATATATATTTTTTTAATTGTATTTATAATATTTTATTTACATAATTGTATAATGTCATAATTGTATATTTTTTCATTTGTTATTATCTTAAGTTGTCTAAGTTGTTCATTTTTATATTCTTAATAAAAGTTTTATATTTAATTTTGTTGGATGGATTGTGATGTATGTGTGTTATATTTGAGTAAAAAGAATCCTTAAGTTGTATTTTATTTTCTATTATATGTAATCATTCATTTGCTGTCTATTTGATGACTAGTCTATTCTTGGGCTACGTTTAGACGTCTATTAAATTTTTACTGACAGCCCAAAATTAGCCTTGTTTTACCCTAGACGTCTGGCTGTGTTTGGACGGCTATTAGACGTCTTTATGCGAAATTTAAACGAAAAATTGCTTGCTGGGTTGTCTGAGGCCACATTTACACATAGCCGTGTATTTAGAGAAACAAATACCCCCCCCCCCCCCCTTCCGTTTTCAATAATAACATCGTGCACACAACATCGTTTTCAAAAAAGTTGTCATTTACATCAACCTGCATAAATGTGGCGTTGAGCGCCATCATAACTATGCCAAACTGGGCGCTCACATGACGTTCAGCATTTTCTGGCGCATAATGTGGCGTTTGAGAACCTAAGGTGGCTTTCACACTGGCAGTTTAGTTCGGAACGGGGCACGGTTCGCATGAAAAATCGCTAATGTGAACGCTGTCATGGGACCCGGATGCGCACTGGGGTACCGAACCCGAGACTACCTGGAAGAGGTGGTCTGAGTTCGGTTGCTCCCGAACCGTGCCGCGGTTCGCGTGAATGTGCAAGCAACACAAGACTCGGGTGCGCACTTGTTCAGGAAGTAAAGTAACCTGCGCATGCGTGACACTGCCAATATCATTATTTCCGTTACTTATTTCTCAACAACATACGAGAACCATGAGTGGAAGGGGAACGTTGTGGGAGACAGAAGAGGTGAGGTGCCTCATTCAAATATGGGGAGAAGAAAACATACAGGAGCAGCTAGACAAAACTCACAAAAATTCAGACGTTTTTGCATTGCTGAGCGCCAAGTTAAAAGAGTTTGGATTTCACAGAACTAGCGAGCAATGTCGTTTCAAACTGAAAAAGCTTCGTCAGCAATACCTCAAAATTCGAGACGAGTTGCGTAAAACAGGCAGCTCAATTGATGCTAAAAAGAAGTTCATGTGGTTTGACGAAGTTGACGCAATTCTGGGTACAAAACCCACAAGTGACCCTCCTCATACACTACAATCCACACCTTTCTCCCAGCAACACGCCACCCATTCTGGTGAAGGCATGGACGACGATAATTGCAGAAGTAGCAGTCACTACATGTCCTGTACATCTCTGTGTGAATTGGAGCGACCAGATACAGGTAGGGCCTTTTCTTTACAGTAGTATTGTATTCCTTAACGTCAATAATAAACTGTGTGTGTGTGTGTGTGTGTGTGTGTATTTGATAGCATTAAGATGACATTATGTAGTCTCTCTCTCTCTCTCTCTCTCTCTCTCTCTCTCTCTCTCTCTATCTATCTATCTATCTATCTAAAGGGATGTCTAGATAATCTCCTATTCATGCTATCAAATGCAAGGTTAAAGTAGCCTAGGCCCTGTAAATTATTAGGGTAACATTAATGTGAAACATAGCATTACATTACTGTTAAAGTTTTGTCTTTACTTTGGATCAATTTAATGCATCCTTTCTGAATAAATGTATATACCCCCCACACACAACCACACACAAAAATGTTACTCGGCCAAAACTGTCTTCTACAATGTTGCTAAAGCTGTCTATTTCAGATAAATGCTGTTCTTTTGAACTTTCTATTCATGAAGCAATTCTGTGAAAAAACAATGTTTTACACAACTCTTTGCAACATTGATAACAATCATAAATGTTTGTTAAGCAGCAAATCACAATCACTTACAATGATTTCTAAAGAATTATGTGACACTGAAGAGTGGAGTAATGGCGCTGAACAATTACCTTCGTGTCAGAACAAAATTACAAAACATTTATTATTTTAATAATATTTCACAATATTACTCTTATTTTTATTTTGACTGAAATTAAGGCAGCCCTGGTGAGCGCAAGACGCTTCTTCTAAAAACATTAAAAATGTTACCCATTAAAAAATGTTTTAACGCCAGTGTGCCTTAATTCGGTGAATCCTAATAAATGCAGTTGCACCAGCTGAGTTTGTTATTTTTGTTTCGCAGATGAGGTGAGAGGCCACAGGACCAGTGGTATCACCAGCCAACATGACACAGAAGAGGGCCCACACCTGGACACCCCAATTCCCAGAGTAAATAAAAGAAAGAGGAAAGGAGAGAACATGGTTGATGCTCTAAATGCCTTTGTGGATCTTCAAAAAGTCCAGCATGAGGAGTTTAGTCGGACAGAGGAGGCACGTGCCCAGCAGGAATCTGCAACATTAGCACAATATATGCAAGCACAACAGGAGGCAGATGAGCGCCGCTACAAAGCACTGCAGGAACAACAGGCAGCTAACACTCAGATGTTTGTGACACTCATGAAGCACATCTTTACGGAGGCTCGTGCTGCCCATCCCACATCAGCCATGGGTCTCAACATGGGTCTGGCACAAAAGAGCCCAGCAATGGGCTCTTTTGTGAGTAACCAACAATACCTTCCACGTACATCTGCCATCGGTCCTCACATGAGTCTGCTACAATCTCCTTCATCCACATCAGGAGTGGGCTCCTACATGAGAAACCAGCACCGCCCTCCATCTACGTCACCCATGGGCCCCTACATGTTTAATGTACGGCCCCCTCCACCTGCATCAGGCCACTATATGAGTGAGCTACACCGTCCTCTAATGACAACACAAAGAGGGCCCTACATGAATGAGCTTCTTTCTGCTACACCAGCAGTGGAGTGTGTTGTGAAGAAGGGGAATACGCCATCGAATGCTAAAAATGTAGCTGAAGAAAAAACTTTTCAGGACCTTTAAATAATATTATTTCAAAAAAAAAAAATCTGTCTCATTTGAGCAGCATTGTACCACATTTTGTTTGTTGTTGTGATACTTTATTTTAGATATTTTCAGAATGTGTTCATTCAGCAGGGTTTCAGTTAAAGTACTTAGAGAATTTGAATTACACTTTTCAGTTCTTTAATAACACTTTGGTAAGTGTATGTTTGCTGCCTCAAAATGAACACTGAAACAAACAGTAAACATTGTTACATGTCTCTGACTTCTGTTTTTTTTTTACATAGTAATTTATATTACAGTATTGACATAAAAGAAAATACAGTTGAAAACAATATTGCATGTTGTTATCACATTATCACCTATTTACATTCAGTAAAATTAAACAGTGGCAAGTACAACAAAAATACAATTACTGAAATACACCTAGCACAGCTGTGTGTGAACATAAAATGCATGACGAACAAAATTAAATCACTACTGGAGCTCTTCAGTGTACTGCTGTTCAACATGTATTTGACTAATGCCTTGACAAAAAACATGACAGTGCATCTCGAATGCCATTGCTACTGTGGTCCATTTGGACCTGATGGTGCATTCTATGCTCCTCATCTTGTTCTTCCATCTCCTGGTAATCTTCCCCATGTACCTCACAAAAATTGTGAAGCACACAACATGCTGATACAATTGTGCTTAGAAAGAAAATGTTGTTATCGCACCTCTTAAGAAGACACCGCCACCTTCCCTTAAGGCGCCCAAAAGCTCACTCTACAACCATTCGTGCCCTGCTTAGTCTGTAATAGAAATTTTGGTGAATAGCACATAATCCAGCTCTTTCTGGGTAGGGCTTCATTAGCCATGGCAGCAAAGGATATGCTGAATCTCCCAGGAGCACAAGTGGAACATCTACCCCCTCCATTGTCTCTGTAAAGCTGGGAAAGAGCATGCCACCCTGACCTCTCTGGTAAAGGGAAGAATTAGCAAAAACACGGGCATCATGCACTCTCCCTGGCCAGCCTACATTTATGTCCCAGAATTTCAACTTGTCATCAACTACAGCCTGGACGATGATCGAGTATGACCCCTTTCGATTGTAGTATTCAGCAGGGTTTTCAGGCGGGGCAATAATGTGTATGTGTGTGGCATCTATGTCACCCACACATTGTGGAAATCCCCAGCGTTCCCTGAAGCCTTTTACAATGTCCCGAAACTCATTCTCATTAGGTGTTTTAATCCACGTTGGTAGCATATGGGTGCAAATAATACCTGTGACTTCATGTGTGATTTTACAAACAGTAGATAAACCAATTCCAAACAAATGCGATATGGAACGGTACTCAAGGTTTGTAGCAAGCCGCCACAGGCAAATTCCTACACGATGTTCCACAGTGATTGGTGCTCTGAGTCTTGTGACCTGTCGAGTGAGAAAGGGCCTTAGTATGTTACATAAATGATGGAATGTGGACTTTTTCATCCTGAAGTTTAGTAGCCATTCTGTGTCTGTCCAATGGGCACTTATTTCCTCCCACCAAACAGATAGCCGAGGTTGAATCCACACACTCCTAAAAGTCACAATTAAAAATGGTATAAAAGAGTACAATAGGCAATACTTTCTCTCTGTATGTGTTATTCTGTTATATAAAAAATATGGTTCTATTATTTCACTTCAATGGCAATGTATAGGTCCTTTCCATTGCTATTACAATAAAAATGCTCTTTTTAAAAGAAATTTTCCGATGGCATAAAGAATCTCTCTCTCTCTCTCTATATATATATATATATATATATATATATATACACACTAACGTTCAAATGTTTGGGGCCGGTACGATTTTAAATACTTTTAAAAGAATTCTCTTCTGCTAACCATGGCTGCGCTTATTTCATTAAAAATACAACAAAAATCAGTTATAGTATTAAATATTATTCCAGTGTAAATCAGCTGTTTTCTGTGTGAATATATAGTAAAGTGTAATTCATTCCTGTGATCAAAGCTGAATTTTCAGCATCACCAGTGTCAAATGATCCTTCACAAATCAGTATAATATGAGGATTTGATGCTCAAGAAACATTTATTATTATTATCAATGTTGAAACAGTTGTTGGTCTGTCAGTTGTACAGGTTTTTTTTTTTTTTTTGGATTCTTTGATGAATAGGAAGTTCAAAAGACTTTTGTAACATTATAAATGTCTTTACTGTCACTTTCGATCAAATTAATTATTCCTTGATAAATAAAAAGTATTGATTTCTTTCCTCCAAAACATAAAAATAAAATTCTCACTGACCCCAAACTTTTGAACGGTAGTGTATATATATATATTTATTTATTTATTTACTTATTTATTTATTTGTGTGTGTGTAGGATATGACACTTTACCTTGGGTTCGTGCGTGAGTAAGCATGCAGTGTAAACAAAGATACAAATGCATTTCTTGCACTCTGCTGTCTTCTCCAAAAAAATCTTCTGCGAGCAGCAGAAACACGGCGTCCCCTGGATATGTGCTGAATTACACCATGCAATGAACATAAACGAACTTGTCTTTCACTATGCTGTGCATAATAGCACCAAAATAACAAACAAACCAAAAATATGTACAGTCGCGTTGTGTTCTCCATGCGTTTTCCGTGCGCGTTTGTGAAGACGCAAGACAACTGCGTTCGATACAATTAATTGAGTGTGAAACCAGACCAACGCTGCGGGGGGCGCCAGGAACAAACACGCTCGGGCTCGGACCGCAGCAAACGAGCCCAGTGGAAAAGCCCCCTAAAACCCCGTTTCTCCCAGTTGACACGGCAACACATAACCGGCGTTATCAGAAATCTCCACTTTGGCCTGAGTTTTTAGAAATAATCGTTTTCTGTGATAAAAATGGGGTTTTCGTGTAAATGAGAGGCCAAACCGCAGGGAAATATCTGTGTCTTCCTATCGGGTAAATGGGGCATGAGTTATTGTTCAATTGCGTTTTTTCCTTTGACCCACATTTTCCCATGTGTTTGATTCTTTAATCCCGTTTCACCTGTGTCTAGTTAATTAGTCATTATAGTCACCTGTCTCCTCGTTAATCAACTCATCAGTTCCTCTGTTTGCCCCATGTATTTAGGGGTGTATTCACACCAGGAATGTCTGATAGGTCACTTGCTTTGGTCTGGACCAAATACAATGTTGATTTTTTTTGTTTGGTACGGTTCGCTTTCACACTGCTCTTTTTGCAAGTGAATCAAAATTTGTTAACAAAACCACACGAGTGCTAAGGTCGTCCATTCATTGGACAGGAATTCTCAAGCAGGGAAAAGCAGGAAGTGCAAAAACAGGCTCAGCATGGACATATTTCATAATGCAATATTTCTTCTTATACTGATTTGGTGTTATTCTCTACAAACGCAATATGAAGAAACTAATAAGCATCATATGATATAATGTATAATTTTGAGAAGACGACGATGTCCTTTAAGACGGTTCCGGTGGAGAGAACATGCTCTCGTGTTCGTCTACCATGGCATGCTGACAGTGGCACTGAAGACGGATTAGGTATAAAGTTTTCATTCATAGAGAGGGGCTATGTTCATACATCCAAATCATGAGATTATTATTTCTGCTAACAAGTGGTGTCAACGTTAACGCCTGCAATTAAGTTTGTCCAGTTTAACGCAAATTAACACAGCACCAGTTTTTCCCCACTATCATTCTTAAACTATCGTTAAATTATATGATCACTCTCCTATTCATGCGAATGCTTTTAAACCATTTAAGCACGATAAGATAAAAGAGAACACTCTGTCTGTGAATGTCCTGATGCACACACGACACGCAGAAAGACGCACAACAGTATCGTGTGCACAGACAGCGCGCCGGAATCGAATTCTCTTTCACGCTTGAACGAACAACAACACACACCATTTTGCCAAAATGTCCGTTTTGTTAAGTATCCTTAAAGTATCCTTGTTAAGAGCAGTCAAAAAGTCTTAAATGAATGTAAAGACTTGTTAATCAATTAAAAAAAAAAATCGATTGACTACTACTGTTAACATTACTGTGTATAATTATTTTGTATATATAAATACACACACATGCATGTATACATATAAGAAAAAAATGTTGTTTATATATAAAATATTTATATTTATATATAATATAAATTATAAAAAAAATATATACAGTATATACATGCAAATATTTCTTAAATATATGCATGCATGTGTGTGTATTTATATATATATATATATATATATATATATATATATATATATATATATATATATATATAATTATATATATATAAATAATTATACACAGTGCACACACATATATTATGTAAACACAAACTTTTATTTTGGATGCGATTAATCGCGATTAATCTTTTCCCAGCCCTAGTAATTTTTTTAAACAATTCAGCCCAACTCCAAAAACGAGGACAAATGAGTGTCCGGCTTGAGGACAGGGGGCTGCAGGACTGCGCCGGACAGGGGGCTTAAAATCTGGACGTGTGGCAGTAGTAATGCAATATTTAGAAAATGTACTCTTGTACTCTTGATACTCAAGTACTTTTAAAAACAAGTACTTCAGTACTTTTACTTAAGTAGACATCTGACTGTAGTACTTTTACTTGTACTTGAGTAAAATTTAGCAAGGGGTATCTGTACTTTTACTCAAGTAATGAAGCTGTGTACTCTGTTCGCCTCTGATAATAACTGGACTGACAGAGAGTGGTTGCTGAATTTCAGAATGAGAAGAGGCACATTCATTCATCTCTGTGGTATTCTTCGGCCTTACTTGACCCGCCAACACACCAGATACAGAAGACCACTCCCTGTAGAGATTTGTTTAGCAATTTGTCTGTGGAGGCTAGCAACTAACCTAGAATACAGGTCGATTTCCCACCTCTTTGGTGTTGGTACGTCCACTTGCTGCCTCATCATCCAAGTAGTAGTCACAGCCATAAATACAATCCTGAACCCACTGTACATCAAAACACCCTCTGATGCTGATTTAAATACAAGGTTTTAGAGATACGTGGGGATGCCAAGTGCTGGAGCCATTGATGGCTCCCATATACCTATCAAGGCTCCACCCATCACACCAGCAGACTACTTCAATCGTAAGGGACAATATTCAGTCATCCTTCAGGCTGTGGTAGACACAAAATGAAAATTTGGGACATAAATATTGGACAGCCAGGAAGACTCCATGATGCTTGTGTTTTTGCCCTTTCATCTCTTTTTGATCGGGGCCAGAGCGGCAGACTGTTGCCACAATGGACTGAAACCTTTGAGGGAGTAAATGTGCCTCTAATGATCTTAGGAGATGCTGCCTATCCATTACTCCTCTAGCTTATGGAGCCATTCCGAGAAGGCAAAGGAGTGACTGCTGAACAGATCAACTTCAACCACCGCCTGAGTCAGGCAAGGATGACTGTTGAGAGCCTTCGGGTGCCTCAGAGGTCGATGGAGATGCCTCCTTAAGCAACATGAAGCACACATTTCTCTGGTCAGCCAAATCATTTCAGCATGTTGTGTATTACACAACTTTTGTGAAGTCCACAATGAAATATTCAATGACGGAGACTATGAAGGTGAAGAGAATGAATTGGATGACAGACAGAATCATGAGCAGGCCAGAGACCAGAGGGACCAGGGGCCTCATGTATCAATCTTGCGTACGCACAAAAACTTTGCGTACGCCAGCTTTCACGCTCACGGTCGGATGTACTAACAGTGAAATTAACGTGAGAATGTGCGTTCCTCCACGCCAATTTCATGTCTGGCGTACGTACATTTCTCATAGTTTTTGTTCGTTGGCGACTCTTACAGGCAATGAAGTTAAGTTGCAAACATTACACAACGAATTGTTCTACAAGTCTATCGCACTACCACCTGTGGGATGCATTGCTATTAATTTGCAATTTATAAAATAATTTACATATATTGTCACACGAGCCTTATGGGAATATTCTATCAATTATGCAATTAAGTAAGAACATATAAAAGCATATGATATTCCCATATGATGTGGTTGACCAGCCAAACATTAAAACGCAATTTGCAGCGATAGCCGGTTTTCCTAATGTAATCGGAGCGATCGACTGCACACGCATTGCTATAAAGGCGCCATCTGAAGAAGAATTTGCATATGTGAATCGGAAACATTTCCATTCAATAAATGTGCAGATAATATTGGTTACCTTCGTGGCAGTCCTGTAGTAAATCCGAGTCTCCCACAGCAGCGGATACTACTCCAGAGAGTAAAGTGTCACCCATAATTGAGGCAATTCTCTGACCCCTTTACCACTGCTTTTTCTGCCCACACTTTGTCGGTGCGCAGCAGTTCTCCATTTAACGTCCACCTTTATATCAGACCATTTTTTTAAGGTAATTTACAGTGCGACTTTCAGATCCCACTGCATTGACGGCATCAGCCAAACTCTCCCACTCATATTTTTTCCTTTTGTTATTAATTCCGGAGGACAAAGTTCCAAATATTTTTTTTTTCTCGTTTCTACCTCCGATTCACTTTCTGTAAAGTTTCGCTTCTTGCCGCTTGCTTTAGCCATTTTCTTACTCCTTTCTTTTGCCAAAGTGGACTCATTACAATATTTAAATGTATTTAATTAAGGGAGGGGACTGGGTGGGGCGTTGTGCTCGTGCATGTGCGCTCATTTTTACGTTAATTGGGATGTACAAAGAGAATATGCGTGAGATCCTTCGTACGCAGAGATTCATACATCTGTTTTTTTTTGTGCGTACGCAGATTTACAGCTTTGTCCGTACGCAATGTTTTAGTATGAATTCAACGCAAGTCTTTGTACATGAGGCCCCAGGATATTAGAAATGTACTGTGTGCCTATTTTTCAAGGCTGTAAGGGTAATGTTAGGGTACCTATGTAATTGTCAGTCAAATTGAAGAAATATTTTGCTTGTAATTGTTTTGATTCTGATTTAAATAGTTTGTTTATATGTTGTTCATTAATTGTTGTTTGTATGTTGGGTCAAAGCAAAAGATACCTAACCAGCAGCCATGGTTGACCACTGACAATGTTTTATGTGGTGGCTGACTAGAAAGGACTACAACTAAATTTTGTAACACATTTTTTTTATTGCTGAGGAAGCAAAGTGTTATACATGTTTTGTTCTTTATTTTACACCACCTTTCTTTCTCAAGAAAGGTTATTTATAGCATTTTACATAAACATACCTTTTTTTTGCATCCAAAAGTTTTCTGTACTGAGAATAGTTTTTTTTAAAGAAAAAATAAAATTTTAAAATGACAATTTCAATGCTAAAATGTCCCTTCTTTGCTTTTCATAAATGAAAGATAATTTATAACAATAAAACATAGTTTGCAACACTATAGAATGCTGTGCAGCTACACTAAGTAACACATGTAGACTCCTTTACAACAATGAGCCTAACGAACAATTATAATACAAACTGGAACATATAACACTATGAGGTAGATTGCTGTGCAACTACGCCATCTACAAGTTGTAGAAATGCTGATAGTACAGCGGATATAGGCAGGTTGCCTATGTGATTCAACAGTTGAAACATTAAGAGCCTCTTCACCTGGTCTGACCATAGTTGGTCGCAGGAGCTGCAGGGCCATGGGCTGCCGTGGGTGGGCCGTGGGTGGCTGAGGAAAGGACCAGGCACTAGTAGGGGTTGAATTCATTGGAGCTGATGGAATAAAGTGGGTTAGGTGCTGCGAGGGTGGGTGCTGTGACTGACCAGAAGACAACGCATTAACGAGAGTGGCCACTAGCTGTGTAAACATGACGATATGCTTCTTGCTGAGCTTGCATAGCTTGAAATCTCCTTTCCTCTGCCTCCTGATGTGCCTTCAGCAAATTCTCAGGGACTGCGTTCTCCTGTGCTTGGCGTTTTTGATCAGCTTCATACATTTCCTGTAGCTGCTTGCTTTTCTGAGCCATATGAGCCTGCAGCCCACTATCATCCAGACAATCTTTGGCCTTACACTTCCTTCCTAGGTGCTTCCTAGCTTGAGCCCCAGGAATGGCCAGCCTTCCATTGCTTTCTCCACTCTGCTCATCACAACTGGGTGTAGCATCGCTGTTCTCTACGTCAGTGGATGTGGCAAGAGGAGTATCTGTAGGGCCATTAGGTTCTGGATCGGTGGCTGTTATTCCCTTTTCTCCTATCAGTAAAAAAAAAAATAGCATTAAGCTCAAAAAGGCAACAACATACTACTGAATGCCACCAAGAATTTCAGCCGTGATCATGAAGCTTCTAATGGCAACATCATGAATGGAACACACGCATATTAACATATTCCATTAGCCTATAGCCTAGTCTAGAGTCAGAGACAGAGGTCAGCATTTGTTCACCCAGTTCAGCCAATTCTACTGCAGGCCTACAGCATGTACAGTAGAATTGCGCTGCTTCTAGGTATGGAATACAGTATATGTAAATAAACTTTGACTGATTTGATATTAAAATGAAACAGAGCATTTGACAAAATCCTTAAATAACCTTGTCCTGATCTGCAGTGGGAAATACAACAAATGATAAAGGAACGATTATGGAAAATGTTTACTGTCCTTTGCAAACTCATGCTCATCATCGAAGTGATGTGACAATTTTAGCTGCTGCACCAAAAATGATTACTAGGGGACAGCAGTGTTTCAAAGATGATTCTGGCTAGTGACATTTTTAACAAAATTATTGTCACTACTGTCAAGTTATCAGGGTTTCTTTGCCTCAATGTCTGCCCAAACTTGAAAAAAGGTTTCAATCAATTTAGAGGGTGCATGGAATAACTCAAAGCATCTGATTCTTCATCATCGAAGCAATTTATTGAAAATCTCTCAGCAATGACTTGATCTTCTTCTTGTACTTGTTTTCAATGATTATTTCAGATGGTTAGCTTAATAACCAGTAGCATCTCCAAACTGATGAACACATTGTGGCTTTTCCCAGCAGTCTTGAACAAACAGTCAGCATGTGGTTTGCTCCAAATTAATCGTCACAATGCCGATAAACAATCTTTCTCCTTTGGTTTTATAACCACCAAATTGGATAGGAAAAACACATCCACTGCTAACAAAAATCTATCCCACCAACTTGGATAGGAGAAGGACATCCACTGCTAACAAAGATCTCTCTGCATGCTGGTAATCACACACACCTGGTTCTATGTTAGCCTGACTACGTCAGACTTCGTACTTCCGCTCAATTTCATTTTGCTTCTGTACTTAGTCTGAAACATCTCTCATTTTTCCTCCGGCCTGAAAACAGCCGGCCAATCAACGAACAGAGGGCGGGCTGAGAGCCGTGACGTAGACGCTAAGCGCCGAGTTTAAGATTGGGGAAATCGAAAACGACCGCGGACAGGAGACACAGGACGCAATTCGCTCTGTTGTGGAGAATATTCCTGGCATTTCCAAACTGAAGGCCGAACAAGAAGAGTGTTGGGTAAACATTTTGAATGGAGGTGATGTCGTGGCCCTACTCCCGACAGGTTTTGGTAAAAGTTTAGTTTATCAAATATTACCGATCGTCAGCGAGAAACTGGGGAGGCCAAAGGCCGGCAAGGCGATAGTTGTGATTGTGTCCCCCTTGGTTGCACTCATGGAGGATCAGGTTAAGGAGGCAGCAAAACTCGGTCAGCCATGTTCATTCCGGTATTTCGCTCGATGGTTTCGTTTTCGCATCATACATGTGTTTACAGTGGAAGTTCGATGCGGCTGAGCTGGCGAATAACACACGTCATAACCAAACGTTATGTGATTGGCTTACGGTTAACCAATGATTTTATACTTCAGACAAGCGCCCCCGCGCGATAAAGAAAACACTTTTCAATGATGCCATTCCAGACTCGGTCTATGAAGCAAAGCGAAGTAGCAGAGTTTGGTATTACCAGGGTAGTTCTATGTGGCATGTGCAGTTCCAATGCCCAATCAGCTTCCAGGTTGCATTATGTGCTCACAACCAATAGGCTGCACTCATTTTGATCTCAAATCTCTTTATTTAACAATGATGAATATACTGTATATATATACATTTTATTTCTTCAATTTCAAATTTAGCTTTACAACTACATCGTTCAAAAGCAAAATGGTGGTGGCAGGTAATGTATTTTTTTTCTACATAATTTAATCAAAAACTGAACAAACTCTATATTCTATGATCTTAGACAATACCAATAATATATAGCTTGTAATGATTACTTCAAATAGGCTATAATATTTTAAAGATTATATATAGGCATTAAGTCGTTCCCTCAGGCAGGGAAATGGCTAATGAAATGAATGTAATGAATAATTGTCACTTTCGACCAAAATCATAAATCGTAGCATTGATTACATGTGTGTGTAACGCTATTTTATACATTCACTCACCATTTTCATCAAGCTCGACTTCTCCAGAGTAGCTGCTAGAAGGGGGTTGAGTCATTTGGCTTGATGAGGTCTTGTCTGTAGGGCTATATGACTCGACAATATCAACGGGACAAACTGTTGGTCGCGTTCCTAGGATTTTGTCCAGTTCGTCGTACAATGGACATTTTTCTTTCTCTTCTCCTGAATTTCTACTCTTGCTTAAAGCATCGCGCACTTTCACATAATATTGCCGAAGTTTTTTTACTTTAACGCAGCACTGTGCGGGAGTGCACAGTCCCTTTTCCGACTCTTACCTTTTTTGATTGGAAGCTTCATCCCTCAGGAAAACGCCTACTGGGCTCTCTATTTGCTATTTAGATCTACAGTATATGTGACATGTGACATGACATGTGTACTGGCACCTGTGGTCAGATTAAGTTGGCTGAGTCCATTGTCTGCTCTCATCACAGAATTTCTGAAGAGTTTTCAGAAGCTTTTCCCCTACAACTTCACTTGAAAGATTCACTTTCTGGTTCACTATCCTTGAGTAACAAAAAGCATTGAGAGCACATTGGTGTCTCAGGTATGAGGCAAACACCTGTACTTTAAATGCCTTTCATTAATTGTAAACAATTACCATAATATTGCAAAGACTCTGGCAAAGTGCTATCAAATGTGCCAGTGTTGGTAAGCACAATCAAAGTGGAAACCATGGCTCAGAAGATGTCCCGTACTCTTTAATAGAGATACCTTTGAATGTTCTACCCTTTCAGCTTAGAGATATTATTGAAGAGGACACAGCTGAACTGAATGAGACACTCTGGAAAACCAAACAAGTGCTATATGAAAGAGTCAAATACACCACTGGAGACTTCTTGACCTTGTGGATGCTGAGGAAATCCGAGTTTTTTGAAAGTTATACATATTAAGTACCACAGTCAGTGGGAATGGTGCGGGAGACTCTACAAAACGTGTTGCTTCTCTGAGCATCTGCATGCCTACGGTGTCCAATCAACAACTCAGTGGGTGGCCATTACACCTGGGGAGGAAACTGACTTCCACGCCCTTAACGCGTACACAGATCAAGGCAAGGCAAGTTAATTTATATAGCACATTTCATACACAATGTTAATTTAAAGTGCTTTACATAGAAGACATTAAAATAATCAAAGGAAATAAGAATAATTAAAACTGTTTAGAATAAAAAAGAAAGTAAAAAACAGTCGGACGTACAGTGGCACAGTGTTATTCAGTAAATGCACAGCTAAACAGAAGTGTTCTGAGTCTGGATGTGACTGTAGGAGCACATCTGATCTCTTCTGGATGCTGGTTCCAGCATAATAGCTAAGAGCAGACTCGCCATGCTTAGAGTGAACCCTTGGTATTTCTAGGTGATGTGATCTTAATGATCTGAGTGATCTGTTGGGTTTATATTCAGTGAGCATATCTGCAATGTATTGAGGTCCTAGGCCATTGAATGATTTATATACCAGTAATAATACTTTAAAATCAATCCTAAATGTAACTGGGAGACAGTGTAAAGAGCTGAGGACTGGTGTGATGTGTTCATATTTTCTGGTTCTGCTCAGAATCCTAGCGGCAGCGTTCTGTATGAGCTGCAACTGTCTTATGGTGTTTTTGGGAAGGCCAGTGAGAAGTCCATTACAATAATCCACCCTGCTGGTGATGAAAGCATGCACACGTTTCTCTAAGTCTTGACTGTGTTACGTTCCCAATTAGTTTTATAGGGGCAAAAGGGAAGTAACTTTTTAAAGCAAAAGTTAACAGCAACAAAGAGAAGTTAACTTATCTGAGTCCCAGTACACAATACACAAAGTAAGATGTACAATAAATTTATTTACAATAAATAAGTGATAACATTAATACAGCGGAAAAAGAACCGTAAACAAACAACTCCAGAAAAAGAAAAGGGAATGAAGCATGTTCTTCAGGAGCGGGTAAAGCCAAAACAACAAACAAAAGACCACTACCTGGTAGAAGGAAATCTAATTAACCTACAACAATAAATACAAATAAACAACAGAACTCTTACCTTACTTCCTAACTAACAAAAACAGGAAAAAATTAGAATAAAAGAAAATGGCACCCAACTTCCTACTGCTCCAACACTCAACAGCGGGCAAACAACTCAAAGCTGTACACTACAGCCATAAGACATTTAAGTTTGATCTTGTTTTAAGCTTAACACATCAAGCTGCCACTACAGCCATAACAACACACATAAGCTTAAAACACACCAACAAGAGCAACACTCTGGGACTGGCAACAACAACAGCAGTCTCAGGCACTTGGGAGAAGAAATCTCTCCCCGTCTCTCTTCTTCTTCTTTTGGTTTTATGGCAGGTTGCGAACCAACTTTAAAGGGGAAATGAAGCAGTCAGTCAAGTTTACATGATTTACAAGATGGATTTCCACTATAATCAAAAATTATATAAGAAACATGACAAATGTTAACATATAAAAGAAACACCGTTATATCTTTCGCGGCAAGGGCGCCGCCATTGTGCAGTATTATAACCTGTGACGTCACGGGGTGGGTTTGCTCTGGGCTGAGTTCAGTAAAATACAGTGAAAGATGCATGTAAGCTGGTCGAACCAGCAAACAACTAATGTTAGGTACAGTCATTGTTAGTTAACAGCTGTAAGCATGAACTAGCTAGTGCTAACTTAGTGTTTAGCTAGTGAACTTTATTAGTACCAGACAAAAAGACGACGTCTAACGTTAACAAACTGCACATGGAAACATTGTTCGCAATGTCTGCCATCATATTCCTGTCTCTTGTCAACAGCACATGGTCAAGATAAGCGTCTTGACAGCAGATGGATCGTGCTATCGTGGCGTAATAATCTGTTTGGTTGTCATGTATTAGCCTACTTACCTGAATGAAATGAAATCGAATGTATCGTCCTATGGAATCATTCATTCACAGACAGCATACGAAGATGTTCAACTAATAAAGATCTTCATCGCTGGCAAACAATATAGATTTGCTTTCACTAGACTGTACTGTAGGTAGGTCCACGGCCACTTCATCCAACGCTCTTGATGTTCATAAATTTTCCTGTTACGACTCCGAGTCGAGTGTGAATTGAAAGCGCTTCAGTGCGTGCAGGAAACCGAACAGATCATTCAAACTGATTCGCGAACCGATTTAGACAGATCTCCCAAATCTCGTTATATGCAGGGCCATACAAATTATGGTGTTATGGTGTATTAGGTGTAGCTCATACCTGTCAACACTACCGTTTTCCCCAGGAGTCTCCCGTATTTCACATCCATCTCCCGCCCCCTTCCCGTTTTGTTATTGCTCCCGTGAAACTCCCGTAATTTGTATGGCCCAAATCTCGTTATATGCAGGGATGCAAACGGCGCACTTTATTTTAATGCAAACATGTATATAAATACGAATGAGTTTTCCAAGCGTGCTGTATCTTTTTTATGGGCATGATGAGCGATGCTCAATTTACAAATGAATCACTCTTTTTTTTTTTTTTCGATTCTGTTCAAAGACTTCATCAAACATGTTGGCAGATCTGTTCGCGAATCAGTTTGAATGATCTGTTCGGTTTCCTGCACGCACTGAATCACTGAAGCGCTTTCAATTCACACTCGACTCTGAGTCGTAACAGGAAGATTCGTATGCTGTCTGTGAATGAATGATTCCACAGGTCGATACATTCGATTTCATTTAATTCAGGTAATACATTTTACAACCAAACAGATTATTACGCCACGATATCACAATCCATCTGCTGTCAAGACGCTTATCTTGACCATGAATTGAAACCATGGTGTTGACAAGAGACAGGAATATGATGGCAGACATCGCGAACAATGTTTCCATGTGCAGTCTGTTAACGTTAGACGTCGTCTTTTTGTCTGGTACTAATAAAGTTCACTAGCTAAACACTAAGTTAGCCTTAGCTAGTTCATGCTTACAGCTGTTCGCTAACGATGACTGTACTTAACGTTAGTTGTTCGCTGGTTCGACCAGCTTACATGCATCTTTCACTGTATTTTACTGAACTCAGCCCAGAGCAAACCCACCCCGTGACGTCACAGGTTATAATACTGCACAATGGCGGTGCCCTTGCCCCGAAAGATATAACGGTGTTTCTTTTATATGTTAACATTTGTCATGTTTCTTATATAATTTTTGATATAGTAGACATCCAGCTTGTAAATAATGTAAACTTGACTGACTGCTTCATTTCCCCTTTAAAGGTGCATACCGCCACCTACTGTGATGGAGTGTGAAAATAATTAACTAACTTCTCCTATATCCTATTATATAACCCACTATTCTTAATAAATCTCATGACTGCATTTATTTGTTTTCCTGAATTTGGACCATCATTTAAGAAGTTGGTTATAGTGAATTCCTGGCACCCTACTGCTTGCAATTCTTCCTTAAGAATCCTCCTTTCTTTATTATAAGCCTTACATTTCTTCAATACATGTTCTACTGTCTCCTCTATTGAACATACTTCACATAAACCTGTGTTATGCTTCCCTATAATGTGTAAAGTATGATTTAGATTTGAATGTCCTGTTCTTAAATGTGTGAAAATAACTTGTTCTCTTCTACTGAAGTTGTGGATTATATTGCCTCTCTTTATGTTCTTTTGAACCTTATAATTAATGCCGACCTGTATGACACGAGTCCCAAATTGTCTGCAATTTCTTATTGCATGCTTCTAAAACAAAATGTTTTCTTTCTGCTCTACTGAGTGAAATGTTTATATTTGGTTCTTTCATTTTTAATGATTCTTTGGCTATTTTGTCTGCTTCTTCATTACCTTGAATACCCACGTGTGCTGGAACCCACATAAATCGAATTATTATTCCCACCTGTCGTAAACTGTATAACCTGATCAGGATTTCTGTTAAAATATCAGTTCTCTTCGTTTCCAATGATTGTAAACTCCCAAGAACTGCCATGAGTCAGAGCATATTATTACCTTCCAGTCCTTCCAGTCTCTATACTCTTCGAACCATCTGCATATATTTGAAGAAATGAGTAGTATGAGTTTTTAATATACTCATTAACATATTTATTTATACTATCCACTTTGTCAATTTCTCTTCTGTTCTTGTGTAGTTTTATATCAATGTCAGGTTAAGCTAGTATCCAAGGTGGAATTTGGGATATTACTACTATTGGTGCAAATGATTTTGAGTCTAGACCATGTTCATTAACCCACCCTTTTATTTTCCACGCAAAGCCTTTACCTGTTGCATCTAAAATTTCCCAGCAATCATGCAGTACTTCCCTTACAGGATGATTATCTCTTTGTCCCTGTAAATGTATCCAGTATGCCATAGCCAATTTTTGTCGTCTTATAAATAATGGCATTTCCGATGATTCTACTTGTAACGCTGCAATGGGTGTGGTTTTAACTGCTCCTAAAATTATTCTTAATGCTTTAGCTTGCATGACATCTAGTTTCTTTAACATCGTTGATGATGCGGACTCATAAACAATGCATCCATAATCTAATGTTGATCGCATAAGACCAATATAAATGCTCTTTAATGACTGTTTGTCAGCACCCCAATCTTGTCCTGCTACTGCTCTCATTAAATTTAAAACTTTACCACATTTCTTTAATATATTGTCTATATGGTCCTTCCAGATTAATTTATCATCAAACCACAATCCTAGATACTTAAATGTTGACACTTTCTCTAATGAAGACCCATATAATTTTAACATTTTATTCTCTTTAATTTTCTTCCTCGTAAATATCTGGTAACATGTTTTAGATATTGAGAATTTGAAACCCCATTCTAATGACCATTTTCCGACTTCTATAGCTTCTTGGATTTTATCCATATTATAAGATATATTCCTTCCTCTTTTCCACATTATTCCATCGTCTGCATATAAGCCGGTGTTAATTCCCGGGGCTACTTTTCCAAAAATATCGTTAATCATAATATTAAATAATATAGGACTAATCACACTTCCCTGAGGCGTTCCATTTTCCACACTTATAGTTTGAGATACTTCCCTACCCACTTGAACTTGAATTGTTCTGTCAAATAAAAAACTTAAAACCCAATTAAACATTCTTCCTTCTATTCCAATTCTCTTCATTTTAATAAGTACTCCCTCTTTCCATAACATGTCATATGCCTTTTCCATATCAAAGTAAACTGCCACTAATCCCTCTTTGACTGCTATAGCTTTCTTTACATCGGTTTCCAGCTTTACTAATGCATCTAATGTTGATCGACCTTTCCTAAAACCATATTGATTAGGTGCCAACGCTCCCTTACTGTCAAGTACATAAATTAGCCTATTTACAATTATTTTTTCCATCAACTTGCATAAATTTGATGTAAGCGCAATTGGTCTGTAATTCCCTGCTATCGATGCATCTTTCCCTGGTTTAGCTATTGGAATTATTATTGCATGTTTCCATGACTTTGGCATTCTTCCTTCTACCCATATCTTATTATATAAGTCCAATACTACTTTAAGAATTCTGTCATTTGCATATTTGAGCATAATATAATAAATTCCATCTTGTCCAGGAGCTGTTCGTTTTATCCTGTGTAATACCCTTTTAAGTTCCCATATTTCAAAGTCAGCATCTAATGCTCCTTTTCCATCAGGTCTTTTAATATACATGTCTTGATGTTGTTTCAAAATTTCCTATCTTTTCATTCTATAATTCTCATCTAGATTTTCTTTACTATGTGCTTTCTGAAAGGTTTTAACTAATAATTCTGCCTTGTCTTTTTCTGTAATAGCTGTCCTTCCTTCTCCTGTGATTACTGGCATATTTCTGGTTTTATATATTCCAATCATCTTCTTTAACATATTCCTTACCTCTCCTAATTCAGTTTCCTTCCCTATGGAATCACAATATTCTCTCCAGTATTTCTTTTTTGCATGTTTAATTGTCCTTCTAGCCTTTGCTCTTTCCCTCTGATATTCTATTACTGCTTCAGGTGTCAATGTTCTTTTCAGCATTTTAAATGCTTTATTCCTGTTTTTAATTAAATTATTGCATTCATCGTTCCACCATGGAACAGCTTTCTTCCTCCTATTTCCTTCAACTTTTGGTATACTTTCTTCTGCCGCTTTGACCAAACTCAAACTTATTTTCTCTGTACATTTATCAATATCATCCTCTGTACTATAACTCATTAATTCTAACTCACATATTTTATTATAAAATATTGGAAAATGGTCACTCCCAACTGATGACTGCTCTAACACCTCCCATTGACATTTCACTGCTATTGATGCTGAGACTATTGTTAAATCTACGCACGATTTTATTTGTTTCCTGATGTCGATCCTTGTCCCACTACCATCATTTAAACATACCATTAAATTGTCCTCCATATATTCTTCCACCACTGTGCCATTTTTATCTGAGTGTAGACTTCCCCATACCACACTATGTGCATTAAAGTCCCCGCACCACATCACTATACCGTCTTCTTTACTCCAAATATTATTTAATTCCATTAACGATATTTGTTCACATGGATTGTAATAGTTTATTATTGTTACTTTTCCTAATGATGTCCACACTTCCACCTTAATGCATTCATATTGTGTTTCTACCTTTACTTCCCTATAAGTCACCCCATTCTTTATAAATGTTGCACATCCTCCACCTGTTGCTCTTGATCTATATTTTCTAATGGATAAATACCCTGGAATAACGAAATCTAAGTGCGATTTAAGCCATGTCTCCTGAATGCATATTAAATCAGGAAGTTCTATCATTTCATGCACAACCTTCTTAAATTCTTGACCATTCGCAGTCAGACTCCTAGAATTCCATTGTACTATCCAACATGTCATATTATTTGTTCAACCTTAGTCTGTCTGGGGTTTCCTGAGAGCTTGCATTACTCTCAGAATTTTCTCAACTGATACTTCATTTATAACCAGTTGACGAGCTGCTGCAGATATAATGATTTTCAATTTCTCTGTTCTTTTGTTTGTTTGTGCAGTACAGTTGATTACTTCAGCAATAAATGCAATGAAGCTTACTTTGCTAATCATAAGCATACTTGCATCTACATTTGGATTATACCTCTCTGTTCCCCTGTCTAATTGCATTAGACCTTCCATGAATCATCCTATTTCCTTGCTCATGTTGAACCTTCTTTACTGCATGTGCATATGAAATATTATGCTCTGTTTTGTACTTATTGCTTCCACAGCTTGTTTTTGAGCTATACATCCTAAATATGCTGCACTATGAGGACCTCCACAGTTGCAACACTTCGGTTCAACTAGATCCCCACATTCTCCATAACCATGTTCACGCTCCGCTACATGGCCTAATCTTTGGCAATTGAAACATCTCATTGCAGGTTTTATAAAAGGTCTTACTGGGTAGCACACATATCCCATTTTAACATTTTCTGGTAGCAGTTTCCCATTTACTGTTATCATAACTGTTGTACTTAACTCTCTTTTTCCGTTTCTGTTTGATGTCAATCTTTTCACATCTATTACCTTTTCACTCATTAACTGATTCTTTAATATCTCATCTGTTAAAGACATTGGAACTCCAGTAATCACTCCTTTAATGCCATTCACCTCGCCAGGCACTTGACATTTAACTCCTGCTCCTCCAAACTCCTTCATTTTGGTCAACATATCTTGTTGTTTTTTGTTCATACAAATCACAATCACCTGATTATTGGTTAAGTATCTGGCTGCTTTTATTTCTCCAACAGTTTTCCTAAGTATCTTTGTTAATCGCATAGGATTACTCATTTCACCCATTGTCTCAAACATCAAGATAACTTTATACTCATCCTCCTTCCTCATCGTTTTACTCCTCCCATCTCCTCCTCCAGCGATCTCCTCAGAGTCTGATCCTCTATCTTTGCGTTTCTGAGACATCTGCTCAACCTGAGACCATTCATCAGAATTCATGATGTTTGAATCATCCTCTTCATCTAAATTACCCCCTTCATTCTCTTCATTCACACCACAGCTGTCGCTTAACCTTCCATGCTGTCTTTCCTTCGCACCGCGTGCTGAGATGCAAGACGCGGTACACACCATTTTCCACACCCTACCTCTCCACCTCGACCTCCTCCCCATCTCTCTCTCCCCGGATCTGCTTAAATACTGGATCCTCTTGCCACTGATGAGGAGCATCTGGTAAGTCCAATCAACTAGATTAGGACAGGGAGGAGCACAGGAAATTGGACAGAACACACACAACAAAAACTACAACTCCCAAGAGGCCGTTAGGTCCAATGGCAGCACACACAAACAATACATCAAATGAATGACACTTGCACATTATTATAAAACACAAATGCCTACGTCCTGGGACGTAACAACTGGAAACAAAGCATCTAATTCTTGCAATATTTTTCAGATGATAGTATGTTGATTTAATTATTGCTTTGACATGACTACTGAAACTAAGGTCTGACTTCATCAATGCATTGGAACAGAGAGTTAATGGGGCTGTAATCGTTAGGCGATAGGGCTAAATAGAGCTGTGTGTCGTCTGCATAGCTGTGGTAAGAGATTTGGCTCTTTCATTATTTGGCTCATTGGGAGCATGTACAGTTTGAATAGGAGTGGTGCAAGAATTGAGCCTTGAGGGACTCCGCATGTCATGGATGTCCATTCAGACTTATGGTCTCCTATACTCACATAATAACCTCTCCCTCCTAAGTATGACCTGAACCATTTTAGGACTATCCCGGAAAGCCCGACCCAGTTTTCCAGCCTGTCAAGAAGTATGTTGTGATTGACAGTGTCAAATGCAGCGCTGAGGTCGAGTAGTACCAGCACTGATAATTTGCCTGTATTTAAGCGAATATCGTTTATTATCTTTATGAGAGCTGTCTCTGTGCTGTGATGTGATCGGAAACCAGATTGAAAATTGTTAAAATATCCATCCGTGCTTATGAATTTGTTCAGCTGATTGAAGACAACTTTTTCAATGATATTGCCTATGAAAGGAAGATTTGAGATCGGTCTATAGTTGTTTAATATGGTCTTATCCAGATTGCTCTTTTTCAGGAGGGGCTTGACAACTGCAGATTTCAGGGAGTTTGGAAAACTCCCAGAGAGAAGTGAGGCATTTACCACTTCTAGGAGATCTGCTTCTAAGCTGTGTAACACATTTTTGAAAAAAGATGTGGGAGTGCATCAAGAGCGCAGGTTGATGTTTTAAGGTGCTGTACAGTTTCTTCCAAAATGTTGCCATCAATTTCTTCGAAATCAGACATAGTGACTATTTTCTCAGGCTGTTGTCTGATCTGTCTGACCCCAGCGCAACTCAAGGATGAGCTGATCACCTTTCTGATATTATTGATTTTCTCAGAGAAGAAAGAAGCAAACTCACTACACTTGCTCTCTGAGAGCATTTCACTGGGAATCTGGCTTGGGGGGGTTGTCAGTCTCTCTATCGTAGCAAAAAGAGTGTTGTTTATGTTGATGTTTATAATATTCGAGAAGAAAGTCTGTCTAGCTTTGCCTAGTTCCTTATTTAAAGCATGGATGCTGTCTTTGTAGATGTTATAATGGACTACAAGTTTTGTCTTCCGCCACATGCGCTCTGCTTTTCTGCATTGTCTTTTCATATTTTGCACTGCTGTTGAGTTTCTCCAAGGTGCTTTTTGTCTGCCACTCTTCTTCCTGACTTTCACAAGTGCAATATCATCAATTACACTTTTAACTTTTAGTTAAAAGAATCAAGGAGAAAATCAACAGAGTCAGCAGATATGCTTGGTGTTAAAGATATAACCTTCATAAATAGTACACTAGTGTTCTCATTTAAGCATCTCTTCTTGACAGACACAGATCTAGCTTCAATGGCAGAAGAGATCAATATATCAAAGAAAATACAGAAATAATCAGACAGTGCTACATATAGCTATAGAAGTGATTTATTTTTAAGTGAGCGGATGTTTAAAAGTGCTAACTTAACAATCTTACTTTTTGTCCCCACAGCAATCTTAGTTTGGCGTGTAATAGGCACCAGATTAGATGGGTTTGCTGTACGGCTTTTGAAGGCCTTAGACTTTCTATCATGTACTGTACATTGTCAAAATAGTTCAGGTTCACATGGCTACCCGAAAGCAATAAATAATTCTGCAAATGAGCGGCCAGAGCGCGTTAAGGGTTTTCTGTTAGAACGGTGTCGTGTTAGCGACCCCTGAATCGATCAAAACTAACTTTAGCTGGACAATAACTTTATTCCAGATCTGCTGTAAAGCCAAAACAATCTCTGTTACTTTAATTTCCTATTATCACAGTAAAGCTGCTTTGAAACAGTCCATATTGTTAAAAGCACTATATAAATAAAGGTGACTTGACTTGACTTGGTGGTCCAGGTGAGATCTTCTGTGATGTGCACCCCCAGGAATTTACTGCTGCTGACTCTCTCCACAGATGAGCTGCTGATAGTCAGTGGGAGGTGGTCAAGAGAGTTTCTCCTGAAGTCCATCACAACCTCCTATGTCTTCCCCACATTGAGGGAAAGGTTGTTTGTACCACAGCATTCGGCCAGTTGTGCCACTTCCTCTCTGTAGAGCATTTCATCGTTGTTGCTGATGAGGTGTTTTTTTATGTAACTTACCCACATTCAGTCAGAATCAGAATCAGAAAGAGCTTTATTGCCAAGTGTGCTTGCACACACAAGGAATTTGTTTTGGTACTGAGGCTTCCAGTGGACATATACAAATACAAATACAACAAGAAACATAATACTACAAATTATAAGAATAAAAAATAAAAATATAAATATATGAGCATATATTTATGTGTCGTGTCGTCTGCAAACTTGATGTGATTGGAGCTGAACCAAGCAATGCAGTCGTGGGTCAGCAGGGTAAAAAGCAGTGGACTGAGCACATGGGGCACCTGTGCTCAGTGTGGTAGTGCTCAAAGTGTTGTGGCCAACACGGACTGACTGAGGTCATCCAGTTAAAAAGTCCATGATCCAATTATAGAGGGAGTGGTTAAGGCCTAGCAAGATTAGCTTGTTAATGAACTGTTGTGAGATTATTGTGTTGAATGCTGTGCAAGTCTATGAACAGCATTCTAACCAACAGCATACTAATTTTTGTGCTCTAGGTTGGTGAGAGCCTGGTGGAGGGTGGAGGGTATTGCATTGTCCCTATAGCGGTTTTGACGGTATGCAAACTAGAGTGAGTCAAGTGTGTTTGGGAGACTGGATTTGATGTGGTGCATGACTAAGCTCTCAAAGAACTTGATCATGATTGGGGTCAGTGCTTTGGGATGTTAGTCATTCAGACAGGACATGAGTGACGTCTTTGGTACAGGTACGATGGTGGTGGACTTGAGACATGTGGGGACAACTGCCTGGCTCAGTGAGATGTTAAAGATGTCTGTTAAGACATCTGTCATTTGTTCAGCACTGTCTCTCAATACATGGCCAGGTATGTTGTCAGGACCTTTAGCCTTTGAGTGGTTTAATCCTGGATAGGGTCTTCCTTACATCAGCTGGAGACAGACAGAGCACCTGGTCATTGGGAGGTTATTCTGCATCTCAAACCGTGAGTAGAAGTGGTCGAGTGCATCTGGGAGGGATGTGTCATAATCACAGGCCTGTGGTATGGGCTTGTAGTCAGTGATGGTCTGAATGGCTTGCCACATGATCCAGGTCTTACTGCGGTCATTATTTCTTATATGAATATCATCATATTTGCCAACATAAATTGATTTAAAGGGTCATTTTTACCTATATAATGGCATTTTTTTCTAGACTTATTACATGTATGCATCACCTTTTATGTCAAATTCTAACATTCAAATTCAATAAAAAAAATTCAAATGCTAATCAAATGAAATCATTATCAACAAAATCCATCTTTGCTGTGCAGAGTTGACACAGAAGTGGCATCTGATGTGGCATTAATATATTTTACACTGCATTACCAATTACATAAATAATACTATGATTTTTTTAATTCAATATTTAAAAATGAAAAGATTTCTAATGTAAACTTTTCATCAAAAGGTACTTTAAATATAAATTAAAACCGCCAATAGGTGGTGGTAAGTCACTGTCTTAATGAGTGAGTCATTCATTCATTGGCGTTATTGGCAGGATGTACAAAAAAAAATCTTGCATCACAATAAGTGTATTGTGATTGTCAAAACATTTTAGGAACTAAACAGAATTGTATTAGGTTTAGTGACAACATGTTACAATGTTTACATGGTACAATTTCTGGCAAGCCACGTTTTTTTTATTATTGCTTGACACAAATTTCACGATTTTGATTCAATATTGACTCATTTGGATAAATATTAGGTACACAAGACAGGCGTTAATTTTTCTCAAGAAAAAAAAATCTCACCTAATGCTGTAACCATACAGAGAGCCCTATCAACTGGTAGTATTATTTACGGTTAAAAATAACTCAAATTAAATATAATGCATTTATAATGTAACATGGTTAGATGTTATGGGAAGAAGGAGGTGGGAACCGGCCAACATTTAAATAAACTTATTTATAAATAAATAAACAAATACAAAATGAAAGTAAAAGACAGCAGCCCCTCATGGACGACTGCTGTCACATATAACAAAACAAACACAACATAAGTCCAGGCCTGTCCTCTCTCCATCTCCACTGTCGTCGCTCCTCCTTTTATGCTTCTGCTCCTCCGTAAGAGATACGAGACCGGTGTATGGCGCTCATTAGTAATCACGCCACCAGCCTCGTGCCGCTCTCTCGGCCTCGTCCTGCTCGCCACATATAACGTCTCGGGTTACGAATGTAACCCTTGTTCCCCGAGAAGGGAACGAGACACTGCCTCTTCGTCGTGACGACACTTTGGGGAATGCCCCCAGCGTAGCGAATCTGAAGCATGAATGAAATCTGTCCAATCCTGATTGGTGCTGCGTCATGACGTAGTAGATGACGGCACAATCGGAAGATACAAAGGGACGCCGGCACACACACACATTAGCTCTTTTGCGATGAAGCAAGTGCTCTGCCCGTGATAGGTGTGGCGACGAGACGCAGTGTCTCGTTTCCTTCTCGGGGAACAAGGGTTACAGTTGTAACCCGAGACGTTCCCCTTCAAGGGAACTCGCACTGCGTCGTCGTCGTGACGACACTTTGGGGAACGTAATGCCCACTATGCCACACCGTAATCACGCCCGCCCTAGTGTGAAGCTGGGAGACCAGGCACCCTTTAGGACACGAGCACTCTGGTGCCAGCGTCACTGGGAGTTGCAGACAGTAGAAACGTATGAAGGTGTGCGGGGTGGCCCACCCGGCCGCCTCGCAGATCTCCTGAAGATCTCCTGAAGCGAGACACCAGAAAGGAGGGCCACCGAGGAGGCCATGCTCCTGGTGGAATGTGCCCTCACGGCCATAGGTGAAGGCAAATTGCGCACCTGATAAGCCGTGGCTATAGCCTGGACAATCCAATTGCTGATTGTCTGTTTAGATGCAGGCAGCCCTTTCTTGGGTGAACCAAAGCACACCGACAACTGGTCTGACTTCCTCCACTGAGAAGACTTCTCCGAATAAACCCTCAGGGCTCTGACTGGGCAGAGCAGGTGAAGTCTCCCCTCTTCCGCCGTCCCATGAGGTGGAGGATGGAAGGCCTGAAGAACCACTGACAGTGCCGCACTAGACGCCTTGGGCACATAGCCCGGTCTAGGATCTAAGATGGCCTTAACTCCGCCAGGGGCAAACTCCAGGCAAGTTGGCGTTATAGCCAAGGTCCTCCACTCTCCTCAGAGAGGTGATAGCAAGGAGAAAGGCCACCTTGAAGGTCAGGTTCTTTGCCTCAGCCGACTCCAGTGGCTCGAAGGGGGCCTCAGCCAACCCTTCAAGAACCACCGCCAGGTCCCAAGTTGGGACTCTGGAGTGAGCCGCGGGCCTCATCCTCCGAGTCCCACGGAGGAAACGTACAACCAGATGGTGCTTTCCCAAAGACCCATCACCTAAAGGCGAGTGGAAAGCCGCAATGACAGCCACATATACCTTAAGTGTGGACGGGGTAAGACCGGCGGAGAAACGATCTTGGAGGAACTCCAGCACTGAAGCCACTGGGCAGTTAACTGGGTCCACCTCACGCTCTCTACACCAAGTGGAAAACACATTCCACTTTAGGCTGCACAGTCTCCTGGGGGAAGGAGCCCTGGAGCTGAGTATGGTCTCGACAACATCTGCTGACAGGCCAGCCTCTAGGTACCGAGCCCCCTCAGGGGCCAGACCCAGAGGTTCCACAGCTCTGGCCGGGGGTGAAATATTGTGCCCCCTGCCTGAGACAGCAGATCCCTCCTCAGAGGGACCTGCCATGGGAGGCCGTCTAGCAGTGCTACAATGTCCGAGAACCATATCCGGGTCGGCCAGCGGGGTGCTACTAAAAGTAGGCTTATCCCTTCCCGGCGGAGCTCCAAGACTCCCGGGAGCAGAGCAATCAGGGGAAATGCGTACAGACGCAGCCTCGGCCACCTCTGCGTCATAGCGTCCAGCCCCAGCGGAGCTGGATACCTGAGAGAGAACCACAGTGGACAGTGGGACGTCTCTTGAGACGCGAACAGATCCACTTCCACTGGGCCGAATCTCACGCACATGGCCTCCACCACCTGGGGGTGGAGTCGCCACTCCCCGGGCCTCAGCCCCTGCCTCGACAGAACGTCTGCTCCCTGATTTTGGTCTCCGGGGACATACATCGCTCTGAGAGACGACAGTTTCCCCTGGGATGACAGAAGGATCTGGTGTGCCAGTCTACATAGAGGGCGCGACCTCAGACCCCCCTGATGATTCAGATACGCGACTACAGAAGTGTTGTCCGAGCGTATCAGGACATGGTGGCCGCGGAGGTCCGGGAAAAACTCCTCAGAGCTTTGTAGACTGCCAGCATTTCCAGGCAGTTGATGTGCCAGGAAGAATGCCGGGTCTCCCACAGACCTCTCGCAAAGCGGCCGTCCATGATCGCGCCCCAACCAGTGAGGGAGGCATCTGTTGAAACGATTTTCCGGCAACATGATTCTCCCAGCACCGGTCCCTGGGACAGGAACCAAGGTTTCCTCCATATGACAAGGGAACGAAGGCATCTGCGCGTTACCCTGATCATACGGAACGGATTTCCCCTCGGGGAAAACCCCTTGGCTCTCAACCACCACTGTAGGGGTCTCATGTGTAGCAGGCCAAAAGGTATGACATTGGACACAGACATCGACTTCCTGAGGGCTTCCCTGAAGGGAGGCTCTTTCGGTTTCGTTCTTGACACCCTGAAGCGGAGGACCGGCAGGGAATAATCGAAAAACGTTTCCGATGGGCGAACACGAGCACTGCCTGGCCGCAAGCCCTTGGGGCGGACACTGCAGCGCGCATTCGCTGAAAACCGATGTGTCCCAAAGCACACTTGACGCAGGATACAAATATCGATTTCCTGAGGGCTCCGCAGAGGAGCGATTCTCGCTTGTCCCTCCACCGGGGGGGGGGGGGGGATAGCCCTGCTATTTTTGTCTCGTTTTTGATACCCTGAAGCGGAGGACCGGCAGGGAAAAATCGAAAAACGATTTTTGATGTGCAGAAGGAACACTGCATGGCCGCAAGCCTGTGGGGCAGACAGAGCAGCGTGCGTTCGCTGCTCATCATTTTAATTCCTCAGAATTAAATGCAGCCATAAACACTGTATAAGTGAAACGCGGTCTGAATGGTAGGCTGAATTAAAATATCTAACTTCCTTAAAGTCAGATAATATTTCATCATTTTAATTTCTTAAAATTAAATGCAGCCATAATTACCAGAGAATACTGTTTTGTGTTATACAATCTCATAATCTACACGCTGCCTCGGCAAACGCGAGATTCGAGTCATTACAATATATTTGGCTTTCATCCCTCAAGAAGAAAGTCAACAGGTGCAAGGCTGAAACAGCCGACAGCGCACGGATATACGCATCGACACCCAAACAGTATTATTTCACAGATCGCGTGTGTCCCTTTCATAATATACAGAACTTCAGAATATACACGACTACAGAAGTGTTGTCCGAGCGTATCAGGACATGGTGGCCGCGGAGGTCCGGGAAAAACTCCTCAGAGCTTTGTAGACTGCCAGCATTTCCAGGCAGTTGATGTGCCAGGAAGAATGCCGGGTCTCCCACAGACCTCTCGCAAAGCGGCCGTCCATGATCGCGCCCCAACCAGTGAGGGAGGCATCTGTTGAAACGATTTTCCGGCAACATGATTCTCCCAGCACCGGTCCCTGGGACAGGAACCAAGGTTTCCTCCATATGACAAGGGAACGAAGGCATCTGCACGTTACCCTGATCATACGGAACGGATTTCCCCTCGGGGAAAACCCCTTGGCTCTCAACCACCACTGTAGGGGTCTCATGTGTAGCAGGCCAAAAGGTATGACATTGGACGCTGCCGCCATGAGCCCCAGCAGTCTCTGAAACTGCTTCACAGTGAGGTTGTGGCCTAGCTTCAGTCTGGAGACCATTGCCATTATGGACTCCACGCGCGCAGGAGACATCTGTGCCTGCATCGTCGTGGAGTCCCATACAACTCCCAGGAACGTAGTCCTCTGGGAGGGCGTCAACACACTCTTTTTTTGTGTTGAGTCTCAACCCCAGGCTCTGGATGTGGGCGAGGATGACATCTCGATGCCGAATCGCCAGCTCTCGCGACTGGGCCAGTATCAGCCAGTCGTCGATGTAGTTGAGCACCCTGACGCCCTCGAGCCTCAGGGGTGCTAGAGCTGCATCCATGCATTTTGTCAAAGTGCGAGGGGAGAGAGCTAGGCCGAACGGAAGAACCCGATATTGGTACGCTTCGCCCCCGAAAGCGAACCTCAGGAACTTCCTGTGACATGGAAGGATGGATATATGGAAGTATGCGTCCTTCACATCTATCGTGACGAACCCGTCCTCGAACTGGATCTGACTCACGATGGCTGGAATTGTGAGCATCTTGAACCTGAATCTCCTCAGAGAACGATTTAAGTGCCTGAGGTCTATTATTGGACACAACCCCCCATCCTTCTTGGGAACTATGAAGTACCGGCTGTAGGGGAGCTGAACTGCAGCCTGTAACCCAGCTCTACAGTACGCAGGGCCCACGCAGATATATTCGGAAGGCATGACCATGCGCCGAGATAATCTACTAAGGGAACCAGCCTCTCGAGGCTGGCTTCAGGTATCAATCGGGATTCGTTCTCGACCCCCTGAAGCGGATCTCCGGCAGGGTTCGACCGAAAACGATTCTCGATGGGCGGACGCGATTGCTGCCTGGCCGCAAGCCTGTGGGGCAGACAGAGCAGCGTGCGTTTGCTGGAAACCGATGTGTCCCGAAGCGCACTTAACGGCGGGATACAGACATCGACTTCCTGAGGGCTTCCCTGAAGGGAGGCTCTTTCGGTTTCGTTCTTGACACCCTGAAGCGGAGGACCGGCAGGGAATAATCGAAAAACGTTTCCGATGGGCGAACACGAGCACTGCCTGGCCGCAAGCCCTTGGGGCGGACACTGCAGCGCGCATTCGCTGAAAACCGATGTGTCCCAAAGCACACTTGACGCAGGATACAAATATCGATTTCCTGAGGGCTCCGCAGAGGAGCGATTCTCGCTTGTCCCTCCACCGGGGGGGGGGATAGCCCTGCTATTTTTGTCTCGTTTTTGATACCCTGAAGCGGAGGACCGGCAGGGAAAAATCGAAAAACGATTTTTGATGTGCAGAAGGAACACTGCATGGCCGCAAGCCTGTGGGGCAGACAGAGCAGCGTGCGTTCGCTGCTCATCATTTTAATTCCTCAGAATTAAATGCAGCCATAAACACTGTATAAGTGAAACGCGGTCTGAATGGTAGGCTGAATTAAAATATCTAACTTCCTTAAAGTCAGATAATATTTCATCATTTTAATTTCTTAAAATTAAATGCAGCCATAATTACCAGAGAATACTGTTTTGTGTTATACAATCTCATAATCTACACGCTGCCTCGGCAAACGCGAGATTCGAGTCATTACAATATATTTGGCTTTCATCCCTCAAGAAGAAAGTCAACAGGTGCAAGGCTGAAACAGCCGACAGCGCACGGATATACGCATCGACACCCAAACAGTATTATTTCACAGATCGCGTGTGTCCCTTTCATTGCAGACCCGTACTCTACGCGCTGCCTCGGCAAACGCGAGATTCGAGTCGTTCACAATATATTTGGTTTTCATCTCTCGAGAAGAAAATCAACGGGCGCGAGGCTGAAACACCCGAAAACGCACGGCTGTGCGCGTCGAGATATTTCTCAATGAACACAGCCAGCACCCTCAGGAGCTGACTGTTCATGCCTCGCACACAAAGAATCTTTATTGCAAAGTAGACCCGTAATCTACGCGCTGCCGCGGCAAACGCGAGATCCGAGCCACTAGATTCTGTATTGCAATGCAGACCTTTAATCTACGCGCTGCCTCGACAACACGAGATCCCAGTCAGAGAATCTTTATTGCAGAGTAGACCCGTAATCAACGCGCTGCCTCGGCAAACGCAAGATCCGAGCCACTATAGATTCTATATTGCAATTCTTATGGGACAAACAACACCAAATAGGACAGACAGTTTGACACAGAGCGCTTGCTGAAGAGCAAAAAAGCTAATGTGTGTGTGTGCCGGCGTCCCTTTGTATCTTCCGGTTGTGCCGTCATCTACTACGTCATGACGCAGCACCAATCAGGATTGGACAGATTTCATTCATGCTTCAGATACGCTACGCTGGGGACATTCCCCAAAGTGTCGTCACGACGACGACGCAGTGCGAGTTCCCTCGAAGGGGAACAAGTTTATTTAATGATAAGTACAAATATAATAAATAATATAGTACACATATTTAGCTAAATACTCTAGCTCTTTTTTCTAGCCAACTAATGTGCTATATATTATGGTAAATGGCTTTCCTGATGTAAGTGCTATGTGACATAATTGTTCTCCAGCTGTTTTATTGACCTCTTTCCACGGTTGAAAAACACTGATTGATCGATATAATGTATGAGGAATATACATTTTGGTAAGTTGTACTGTATCGTTCAACATTGCTCATTCGTGATTATTTACTATTAGCTAGTAGAGATGATCGGTTTATGTGCCGCTTGAACTGAGGCGCTAGGGATCTGTCACGTCACATTTACAAGCGCCAAAAAGGTATTTATTGTTTGAATTTCGTAATAGAATTGACAGAATCTGAGGGCTGAATTATTTTTGATATCATAAGTAACCTGCTCTGTCTTGTCTGTCTCCGTGTCCTCTTTGCTTCACGATTTTTCTGTGCGTGAGAAAATGGATGAGAGCGTGTGAAAAGTGTCAATTGCCTGAGTCTCACACTGAATGCCTGAGAGTTGGCAGCCCTGTAAGCAATCGCCTTGGTTATGACTGTAACCTCGGTTCCCTGAAGAGGTGCGTCGAGAGTGACACTGTGGGAATGCTCTGCGATCATCTATGATCGCTTCTCAGGACTGATTTCACAGGTTCTTCACAATGCAATCACGCAGAGCATTCCCACAGCGTCAATCTCGACACACGGTGAGTTCCCTTGAAAGGGAATGGGCTGATTTTTGGTAAAAGGCACTCTTGCTTGTATGATATTGTCATTGGCTGTAACTACATCATATGATATAAATATAAAAACTCATGGGGGGTTAAAATGCCTGTGTATCTTGAATTTGTCACGGTTCATGAATTCACTGACTCTTTCCCACCTTGAGTTGTTGTGTGTGCGTGTGGGTGTGGTGACTGATCACTACCGCTGATCAGCGGCTCCTGCTGCATCTGATCAGCGGCTACTGCTGCATCTGATCAGCGGCTCCTATTTATGCTCACAGTTTTCGTCTTGTCTTTGTCAGATCGCTGTGGAGTTGTTCCCAGTGTGTTTCTCGTCTTATGCCTGTCCCAGAGTTTCCAGTGTTTCACAGTGGATTTAGCGCACCTGTCCGTTCCCTCTGCCGTCTTCTACTGAAGCCTTCCCTTCGAGTTTTTGTGTAACAAAGAACCGCCGTTCCCGCGGCGGTAAATTGCAGGTGTGTATTTGCTGCCCTTTACCGCTAAGAGGCGCTGCAATCACAGACTTTGAAAAGTGTCAGTTTATTCTCTCTATTGCGGAATCTGCCGCCACACCGCGGTTCATTCAGAGCGATTGAAAGCTGGTATCAGATGAATTCAAGTGAAACATTGTAGTTAAACTAATTCATAATCACAATACTGAAATTACTGAAATTAAATTGAATAACTAATAAAAACATTTCAAAATAAAACATTGCAATAGAAACATGTCAGGTTGCATCAATGAGGCTTTGCAAGAGCATAAAAGACGTTAACTTTACAGCGTTCTGACAGTAGCTCTGTGGCCAACGCAACAACATGAGCCTCGCGGAGCTTCAAGCGATCCGAGATCGAATCTCATTGAAGCCTACATGGCATGCAGCCTTTTATGTTTTACCGTTCTTGATGCTTAAATAGGTAACCGTTTATTAGCGAGTTTATTAACTGTTTATTTATTTAAAGTCAGGCGTTTTGTTTAATTATCAATGGCACATCGCAACATAAATTTGCAACATTCCTGTAGAGCCGCTGCACAGACGACAAAACTGATGAAAGAAGATTGTCAGCCGATTGCGTAAGAAAATGAAAATGAAGAAGCTCGTCTTTAATCTGCTAAATTATTGTTTTGTGAATCATTCACGATGACTGACAGTGATACCCGGCCATAGCAATGGAAGACATTTTTCAAAACAGATCCATACATTGAACAAATCAGAAAAAGACTGATTTTGTCATGGCTACACAAAATAACAGACTAACTAAATAGTATTGCTTTCAATATAAAAACCAATGAAAATGTAAAAGAACACTAAAATTAATTAAGTTTGAAACCACATTGCACATTTCAAGGTTTAAATAAAGTGTCGGGACAGTTTATTTATTTAATAAACTTAAATAAATTGCATCGAGTTTAGAGTTTATTTCCTTTACGATGCAAAATGTATTCTTGTATGTATTCTTGCGACATTTTAAATTTGTTTGCTCATCAGGCTGGCTATCGACACTCTCCATATGAAAGACAGAACATTAACACCTATTGTCCTGCACGCAAGATAAAGCACTAAACTGCCACACACACACACACACACACACACACACACACACACACACACACACACACACACACACACGCACACACACAAACCCCCCACAGGCTATCTGACTTTGAGACTGACTTAAAACAAAGAGAAGTTGCAATTCACACTTATATCGCTATTCTAGACATTAGCATTAGTCTTTTAAAGTGGTGATAATGAAGGAATTACATAATTTAAGCTACATGTAGTGATATTTCTGTCATAGAGGGTTTATTAGTAAATATTTCATTATTTCAATAATTGAAGAAATAAAACGCTACTTCGGTTTGGTCCAGCTTTTTCCAAGCAAAACTAAATACAATCTTCAAACACTTGTTCATTTGTTGTCATGAACAAAATGTTCAACTCAATATTAAATAACCCTAATCTTTGGATCCTTACAAGCAGGGTGCATGCGATTTGTGAATTAAATGTTTTTTATTTTATTCAAATATATCTCGAACCACAGTGCTTTGTGGTGCTGCTGTTAAACTAAATAACATTTATAGAATAATTATGAACTTAAATTAAACAATATCAGAACATTTCGACAAATAGATTATTTGATCTGTTTTTACATTTTAATTTAGGGCGATTTAGGCTACATTTAATAAGAGCGAGATTTTCCCCCATGCCTTGTCCTTTCCTCACTGGGAATCGCTCACATGATAGCTAAACATGTTTGAGTAGATCCTCTGTACCTCTCGGTTTCAGATTACATAATCAGATAACATTTATGAAATATTTCGACATATGAAGGCTTTAGACATCGTCGATTTCTTATCGTGACTGAGCTGAGGCAAGTGCATTTTCGGTTCATTTTTGTGACGCGCAGTTCCCGGAGACAGAGACGACAGAAACTTTTGCCGTTAGCCTAATATGAATAAAAGTTTACAGTTAAGGCCACTGGAACCATGAACGTAACTAAAACGCTGGTTTGGATTTTATTGTATGTCGTTTAAACGTGCGTGCCTGTTGCATATCTTTATTTTATATGGTCTATTGGTGAAGTAGCCTAAGTAACCTTGCTTAAAACCATGGTTTTTAAAACTCTATGTAGGCAATGGGGAATCCAATATATATATATATATATATATATATATATATATATATATAATTAATAATAGGCTATAAAATGCATTAATAGGCTAATATAAAATTTACAGTAGTCCATGTTTGTTCGGGATTTGAACCCGTGACATCTAAATGATCGAAACGTAAGTTCTACCACTTGGCCATGAATTCGCTCACTGAGAATTGACCAAACGTTAGTTTCTCCAGTGTGTATTCGCTCACATGAGCGAGAAGCGCTCTTCATTCGTCTCAGTCATTCCTCAATATAATAGTCAAAATAATCAGCTTCATTGCACCTAATTTATTTTTGTTTGTTATTTCTGTTATTAATTTGTTTTTGTTTTTTTGTTATCGCGCTGCTCCCCTGGGGAATAGGCTTATGTCGCCCACATAGGCCTACAATATGAAATATAGGCTATTGTTGTCGTCTCTATTCTTAACTTTTCATTCTATTTTTCTGTCCTAAAAAAAAGGTTCTATTCTTTTTACCATATTTGTAGTACCGCGGCGGCTGGCGCGGCGGTAATAGGCGTTCTGGTTGGCTACCTACTGTACCTTCGCGCCGTCATCCTCCGCATAGGATCGGGTTGCTCATCAGCGTCCCTGCGTCGCCAAGAGAGACTGTTCCGGGCACTTGTGTCATCCCACTACTCATCCTATTCCAACATTTTGTCATCAATAAACACTATTTTACTTGCTTTTGAATCCGTTGTTTCTATACCATCACAGAACGATCTGACCTACTATGGATTCAGCAAGTACTCCTGATTTGGTTGAGTTCCTTTCCCACAGTATTTCTCGAATGGATCAACAAGAGGAGAACTTGGCCGTTACTGGTCGTGCAGTGCAAGCCTTGGTGGCGCAGGTGTCCAAGCTCACCCAGCAGCTTCAACAACTAGCGGGTCCCACTGCGCCACCCACGCCGCCTGTTCCCCCCACCCCTCCTTATTCGGGTCAGCCAAATTTTTGCAGAGCATTTTTAACCAAGTGCTCAATGTTTATCTCCCTTCAGCCACAAACCTTCAATACCGAACAGTCCAAGGTGGCGTTTGTGCTGACGCTGCTGTCGGGACGTGCGGCTCTGTGGGGAACGGCGGTGTGGGAAAACCAACATCTGTGCTGTTCCTCGTTCCAGGCACTCTCTCGGAGATGAAGAGGGTGTTTGATCGGGCGGTCGCGGGTCAAGAGGCAGCTCGGCAACTCGCAGATCTTCGTCAGGGTAACAGACCGGTCTCCGATTACTCGATCGAGTTTTGTACCTTTGCCGCTGAGTACCGTTGGAACGAGGAAGCACAGTGGGACATGTTCCTCCATGGGTTAGCTGACCGTATCCACAGGGAAATTTACACCTTGGATCTTCCCAGGAAGCTGGATGAACTTATTGAACTGGGTCTACGGGTGGACTCTCGTCTTCATCGTCTGGAGCAGCGAACACGTGTGTCCTTGGATTTTCAAGAGTCCTCAAGCCAGTGGCAACGATACGGTCAGCCCCGTTTTCGATCACGAACCAATGCAGGTGGGTAGAGCTCGGCCTTCCCAGGAGGAGAGAGAATGCCCGGAGATCTAAGGGACTGTGCCTCTATTGTGGCGGAGCTGGTCACTTTCTGAGCACCTGTCCCGTAAAAGATCGGGCCCGGCAGTAAGTATGAGGCTACTGTCAGGAAAGACCTCATCTTCAACTCTCCTCCTGGTAAGACTGCTATGGGCAACCCGGTCTCACCTTTGCCAAGCCTTACTGGATTCAGGAGCTGAGGGTAATTTTATGGACTTATCTTTTGCTCGTCACTTCAGATTCCTATCACATCTCTCACTAACAAGATTTCTGTTAACATACTAAATGGACAAGAGCTTCCCACCATAACGCTCACTACAAGCTTTTTGACACACGTTGCATCAGGGAATCATACGGAGAAACTTTCGTTTCTACTTCTGGAATTTCCCCTGGTTCCTATAGTCCTCGGTCATCCCTGGCTCGTGAAGCACAGCCCCAGGGTCAACTGGGGACACAATTCTGTGTCCGCTTGAAGCACTCAGTGTTATGTGTCTTGTCTAGTGTCTGCTTGTTCGTCTGTGTCTGGGTCTGTTTTGCAAGAGGAGTCGGTGAATTTGTCAAACGTGCCCGCGTAGTACCTCAACCTGAAGGAAGTGTTCAGTAAGTCCCAGGCTTCTTCTCTTCCTCCGCATCGTCTCTATGACTGTGCTATAGATTTACTCCCAGGTAAGTCTCCGCCTAAAGGCAAATTATACTTGCTTTCTGCTCCAGAAAGGGAGGCCATCTGTCCTTCTTCTCCAGCGGGGGCGGGGTTCTTTTTTTGTGGGGAAGAAGGATGGTTCCCTGCGACCATGTATTGATTACCGAGGGTTGAACAACATCACGATAAAGAATACTTACCCTTTGCCATGGATGTCTTCAGCCTTCGAGCGGTTGCAGGGAGCCTCTGTCTTCACAAAATTGGATTTACACAATGCATATCATTTGGTTCGCATCAGAAAGGGGGATGAATGGAAAACCGCATTTAACACCCCCAGGGGCCATTTTGAATATTTGGTTATGCCGTTTGAACTTTCCAACTCCCCAGCGGTTTTCCAGGCACTCGTCAATGACGTGCTGAGAGATATAGTTGACCAGTTCATACATGTCTACCTGGATGACATATTGAATTTTTCTTCTTCTCTCCAGGAACACGTTCAGCACGTCAGACGAGTGCTTCAGAGGTTGCTAGAGAATGAGCTTTTTGTCAAGGTGGAGAAATGCGCTTTTCATGCACAGTCTGTTCCTTTCCTAGGTTACATAATTTTGTCTGAGGGAGTGCATATGGATCCTGACATGGTTAATAGACAAATACAACGCAACTTCCCTAACTCCTTAACCCATAACATAGAATAAACATATCTGCAAAAGAAATGGCGTCACACTCCCTACTTCCCATAACTTCGACACCTCTTATTGTCGTCGCTTGGTAGGACTCGGGTTGCCCTACCGACAGGTCATTGTGCTCTGGGAAGTTGAAAGTCCACAATCAATACAACCTGATCGACTGCTAGGTTTGGTGTGATGTTTTGCCACTTCTGTTGAAGCTGAAGACTGGGTAGGTAGTCTCTGAGGAACTTGGTCCAGAAGTGATCGGCGATCACTTGGCTGTGTCTGTAGCGGCGCCGTCCAAGTAGATTGCTGGGTCCATACACAGCCTGAGGTAGGGAAGCATCTAGCCGCCCCATAAGCTGCAATTTGGGGGTAATAGGGTCAGGATCTGCTATATGAGATGATACGTACCCCAGGGGTTTTGAAATTACGATGCCTTCCACTTTGATCAATACTGTGGTAAGGACTTCCTCCAAGACGGTGTGATCTTTCAGGACATCTTTGAGGGTAGCCTTGACTGATTTCATTTTCCTCTCCCATACTCCGAACAAGGTGAGGTGTGTGAGGTGGGTTGAATTGGAAGGAAATTTTTTGTTTAGCTAGTTGCTCTTGGAGTGATGGTTCTTTTAGTTTGGCTAGCTCACGCTCTCCCCCCCTGAAGTTGGTGCCTCTGTCGCAGATGATCTCAAAGGGCTTTACTCTCCTTGCTATGAAACGTCTGAGGGCTTGTAAAAATGAATCTGCATCCATGCTGCATAACAAGTCGAGATGTATGCATCTTGTAGTGAGACATTTAAATATTATGCCCCATCTCTTTTCTTGACGTCTGCCAATTTTGATTACATAGGGACCAAAACAATCAACTCCCGTGGACCAGAATGGAGGTTGGTTAATTCTCAGACGGCAAGAAGACTCCAGAAGACTCTTTCTGGACCTGCGTGCATCAGGCCGTTATCAAACTCTTGGATTAGCAGTTTTCTTATGGGGTGTTCTGGGGCCAACACAATAGGGTGAAGTGCATCCTCTGGCAGTGTTGCAGCTTTGCGTAATCTACCACCCACTCTTATCAGATTAAGATGAGGATCCAAAGTTGGAGCAAGGGAGTGTAAATGACTGTTTGAATGCACAGATTTATTGGCTTTAAGGGCATGCACTTCTTTAGGAAAACTTTCAGTCTGTGCACGTCTGAGTACAGCAGTTTCAGTCTCTATGCGTTCTGTGGCAGACATAGGGGGTGCTGGCGGACCATGCAGAGACTGATACAGTATGTGGTCATAATGAGGTCGTCCCATGATTCGCAGTTATCTACATCAGGTAAAGAGGCATGACTGATTGTGACATTGAAAGACAAATCCGCAGAATGTGGATTTACGGAGTTCTTCTTAATCTTCTACTGGCACTGACGGGTAGATTGGCCAGTGGTCTGGCAATTGGTGCAGAAATTCTGGACCTTGCTTCCATCTGCAGGTGTGGGACAGATCTATGAGGGTCTTACCCCGTGTTATATCGTCGGCAGGGTTGTTATTCGACTCCAACGAGGTCTTGAATCTCTGCTATTCGTGTGCCAACAAACACTTTGTAGTTGCATGACTCAGACTGTATCCAGTGTAATACATTTACATTTACATTTACTCATTTAGCTGACGCTTTTATCCAAAGCGACTTACAATTGCTATATTTCAGAGGTCGCACGCCTCTGGAGCAACTAGGGTTTAAGTGTCTTGCTCAGGGACACATTGGTGTCTCACAGTAGATTCGAACCCGGGTCTCTTACACCAAAGGCATGTGTCTTATCCACTGCGCCATCACCACCCCTTATGTAATACGGTTGTTGAATTGGACCACATGATTGTCTGTCTGAGGTTAAGTGTAAGTTCTGTGTTCAGTGTTTTGGCTAGCTGAGCTCCAGACAATGCTGCACAGAGTTCAAGGCGTGGAATGGAGAGTTGCTTCTTGGGTGCCACCAGTGACCTCGCCATGATGAATGCAATATGAATGTCATTACTCGTCTTCACCCGTAAATAGGCTACAGAGCAATATACCTTCACAGAAGACATGCACATCGATAGTGGAGGAGCTGTTGCATGCTGGTGTGTAACACCTAGGCAGTGTTATTCTCTGTAGTTTAGGAAGCTCTTCTTCCCAAGCATGCCATTCTGAGAAAAGGTCAGCTGGCAGAGGTTTATCTCAACCTCCAACCCTCTTCCATAGTGATTGCACCATGATTTTGGCCCTTGTGGTGAACGGGATGATGTAACCTAATGGGTCATACTGGCTTGCCAGTGTTTATAACCTAAAGCGTCCTGGGAACAGTGCCACACTAGGCCGAGGGTCGACTCATGTGGATCAGTTTTGTTTGCCGAAAGCCACCGCTCACAGCCTACTGATTTGGCTTCGGCGGGTAGATGTGCAATCACATTGGGAACATTGCTAGCCCACTGCCTTATGTCAAAACCACCAGCTGCTAATAATGCTCTCATTTTGCCAATGAGTTTCTTAGTCTGATGCTGAGACTGAAGAGATTGTAAACAATTGTCCACATAGAAAGACTGCTGGACAGACTCCACTACATCTTCATTGCCCTCACTGTTCTCTCTGACATGTCTCTGGAGGGCATAAGTAGCGCAGCATGGACTACAGGTGGTCCCAAATGGTAACACTCGCCATTCATAGATGTCTCGGTTGCGATCTCTTTCCATGTCTCTCCAGAGAAAGTGGAGCAGTGGCTGGTCTTCAGGTAACAGTCTGATTTGGTGAAACATGGCTCGTATGTCTCCACTTATCGCAACGGTATACTCTCTGAACTTGAGCAGGTCTCCCAGCAGTGGTGGACCAAGAGTGGGACCAGGGAGTAGATTGTTATTTAGGCTCATTTGATTGTAGGTGAAAGAGCAATTGAAGACTACCCTGGCTTTGTCATTGTGGAGCACAATGTGGTGAGGAACATACTATGAATCACATGAATTGACAGGTTCTGGGTTGGTTATTTGTACTGCATAACCCGCCTTCTCAAGCTTGTGTATCTCTTTGTCATACACGTTTGCCAGATTAAGATTATTAACAAGGTGACGTTCTGTAGCTCTTAAAAGAGCCATGACAGCGTTTGGTGGTGCTTAGAGTTTAGCCGCTTCTCGCTTATAAAGTAATGGGGTAGCATAGTGGGTTGCACCATCAACTGTAACATGCACCGTTTTCTCCTCCAACTGTCACAATGATGAGTCCCAAGATCCGAGTGCAAGTAAAGACAGTTTATTCAGAGGCAAACAGGGAACAACACTCAAAACGCCACAGGTTGCAGGCGGGCGACCTGGAATCCATAATGCCTGGAAGCAAAACGTGGAGACAGCATGACTCTGCAAGGAGACTCCGAAAAGGAACTAGGTGAGAGAACAAACAAGAGTGACGAACCGACAACACACAGTGCATACGCCAGCTAGATAAAGGCAGCTTACAAGCCACAGCTGAGCCTCTAATTAGAGTGATCAGCTGTAGTACCTAGGCAACGCGCACACACTGACAAACCCACATCCCAATACACACCCGACATAAACTCCAGGAATGAACACATAGATTTATGAATCATGACACTAACATTGCAAGTGCAGCTTTATCTTGTCTGGAGCGTGCCTCCTGGCACTCCCAGGAGAGCCTACCTGATGATGTAATCATCGATAAGGGAGTGATGCAGTATGTCCCTAGCAGGAACCCAACTTCTCTCCTCCGGACCGTAACCCTCCCAGTCCACCAAATACTGGAATCCGCGTCCCCTCCGTCTTGAGTCCAGAATACGGTTAACTGAATACGTAGGCTCCCCGTCTACGAGTCGCGGCGGTGGGAGAACCGGGGCCGGCGTATTAATGTGAGAATGAAACACGGGTTTGATCATGGAGACATGAAAGGCCGGATGAATTCTCCTGTATGCCGGAGGAAGTTTGAGGCGGACTGTCACTGGACTAATGATCTTGGTTACAGTGAACGGGCCGATAAATTTAGGAGCTAGTTTATTAGACACGGAACGGAGCGGAATGTTCTTGGTAGAAAGCCACACCTTTTGACCCACAACGTATACGGGAGGCCTGGACCGGTGGCTATCGGCCTTAGCCTTAGTGCGCGCCCCCACCTGGAGCAGAGTCTCACGGGCTCTGGTCCATGTGCGGTGGCACCTCTGGATGAAGGCGTGGGCAGAGGGGATCGCGACTTCGGATTCCAGACTTGGAAAAATTGGTGGCTGGTACCCTAGACTACACTCAAACGGAGAGAGGCCCATGGATGACACTGGTAAAAAGTTATGTGCGTACTCAACCCATGAGAGTTTCTGGCTCCAGGAGGAAGGATTCTGAGAAACCAAACATCGCAACACTCTCTCTAAGTCTTGGTTGGCACGCTCGGTCTGGCCGTTGCTCTGAGGATGAAACCCAGACGAAACGACAAAATTCTTTCCAAAATTTGGAAATAAACCGTAGCCCATCCGGTGGGCGATTGGAAGTCTTACCACAAGCACAGACCGAACATGCCAAAACAAAACTTCGAATGTCGCGAGCCATGGAGGGCCACCAGAATCGTTGCTGCATCTTGTCGTCCATGGGTGAGCGCTGGGAAAGAACCGCTCCTACCCCCACCTCTGACGCGTCGACCTCCACCACAAACTGACGTGATGGATCAGGGGCTATAAGAATGGGAGCTGAAACGAAGCGGCTCTTGAGGTTGGTAAATGCAGCTTCAGCTGCCCCAGACCACCTGAACGTTGTCTTGGTGGAGGTCAAGGCAGTCAGAGGAGCGGCTAGTCGGCTGAAATCGTGAATGAAACGCCGGTAAAAATTGGCAAACCCCAGAAACCTCTGCAGGGCCTTACGGGAATCTGAGGTTGGCCAATCCACCACAGCCTTAACCTTGTCGGGATCCATGCGCACCCCCTCGGAGGAGATGATATAACCCAAAAATGGAACCGACTGTGCATGGAACGAACATTTCTCCGCCTTGACAAAAAGCCCATTCTCTAACCGCCTCTGGAGCACTCGTCTGATGTGCTGAACGTGTTCCTGGAGAGAAGAAGAAAATATCAATATGTCATCCAGGTAGACATATATGAACTGGTCTACCATATCTCTCAGCACATCATTCACGAGTGCCTGGAAGACTGTGGCCCGAAAGGCATGACCAAATATTCAAAGTACCCCCTAGGGGTGTTAAAGGCCGTTTTCCATTCATCCCCCTCCCTTATGCGGACCAAATGATAAGCATTACGTAAATCCAATTTCGTAATGACGGATGCTCCCTGTAACCGCTCAAAGGCTGAGGACATCAACGGCAAAGGATAGGTATTCTTTACCATGATGTTGTTCAGTCCTCGGTAATCAATACACGGTCGCAGAGAACCATCCTTCTTCCCCACGAAAAAGAACCCTGCCCTCGCTGGAGAAGAGGAAGGGCGGATGAACCCGGCTGTCAGAGAATCAGAAATGTATTTCTCCATGGCCTCCCTTTCTGGAGCAGAAAGTGAGTATAGCTTGCCTTTAGGCGGATACATACCTGGCAGTAAATCTATAGCACAGTCATAAGGACGAGGCGGAGGGATAGAAGCAGCCCGTGACATACTGAACACTCCCTTCAGGTCCAGAAACTCACGTGGCACGTTAGACAAATCCATGTGTCCATCCTGAAACACAGAACAAGACACAGAAGAACACGCAGACAACAAACAAGCAGTGTGACAAAATTCGCTCCAAGCGAGCACAGAATTCCTACGCCAGGTTATATGAGGGTTGTGGAGCACCAGCCAGGGGTGTCCCAGAACCAAAGGAGCAGAAGGAGTGTCAATCAACAGAAATTCAATGTCCTCTGAGTGATTGCCGGAGGTGATGAGTCTTAAGGAGGCAGTGGAATGAGTGACAGAGGGTAATAGTTGACCATTGAGCGTAACTATAGAGATGGGTTGAGAGAGCGTCACCATTAGGGCTGTAGTCAACCAAAGAAATCCTTAGTCGACCAAAGTCCTGTTCTGCGCAACGATTAGTCGACTAAAAAATAAAGAAAAGAAAAAAACGCGATGTTTTGCATTTTGATTGAACATTTATTAAACAATTGTCATAGAGCATTTATAAAACAACAACGAAAAACATCAATAATACATAAAACTGTAATAATAATACAATTCTTTGAAAATTAAATGATTTTTTTAACTGCAAAGTGAGGAGCTCTGTCCTAGGTCTAAAGTGACAGTCACAATCGCGCACCTGACCACACCACACGCTACAAAAATATAACTGCTACTGCCAAATAATGAAAAATCCTAACAAAAGCTCTCGTTTATACAGGCTGTATATTCTTCTTTACTTTCAAAGCTATGGGTTGACTTTTGTCCAGCCGATCTAGGCGTTTTAAAACAAACACACAAAAAACCCAAATAGCCTAAAAAACAATCCTAATAATTATAGACTGTAGCCTATACTAGAAAGGCATATAAGTTTATTTTCATTTTGTTACATTATTTAGGCTATTTTCAAACGCGTCAAGTGTACAATAAAAACAAAAACATAAGAAAACACAATCTATTGAGTCAGCATAATAAAGCCGTTAAGGCTACTTACAGATCTGCAGGCCTAGTCCACCTTTTTTATGTTGTGGGCCAAAAACACCAACACTTGGGTAAAAGACAGCTCCTCGACTTGTTAACAATAAATCCTGCTTTGGAAAATATGCGCTCTGCAGGAGTGGAGGTTGCAGGGATGCAGCCAGACAAAAGATTTAGATTTCGTGGACATTTTGTCACATATAACGCCTAAAAACGGTTAGAAAACGTTAGGCGTGCCGTGTTCTGTAGTTGCTAAGTGCAACCATCAGCTGCACTCTCCGTTACAGCAAGGAAAACGCTTGCGGCATTCTGAAAAGTTGAGATGTTTTTATCTCGATGCGATGCGGCGCGGACGCGCTTGGAAAAAACGAGCGCGTCGCACCGCAACCGCGTCGCTTCCATTATGAGCGCGCATACCGCGCGCCTACATTTGAAATAACGAACTTGAGCGCGCAAAAGACGCGATATGTGAACAGGCCCTAAAGCCAAAACAAGTAGCATTCTAACTGAATGAATACAGCAAAACTACCTATATTCCTTACTGAGCGCGAAGCAGCAGTGGAGCCAGCCACAGGTGCGGTTCTCCGAGTGTTCTACGTGGTGTGCTAAACTGTGGCGCTGTTACAAAACAGCCTAAATTAAAGCATTTAAAGTTGGGGATAAAACATAGGCTAATTATATTTAGAATACAGTAATATATAACTGCTTATAAAGCTTTAAATATCAAGGAGTAAATCAATGAAAATTTCTTTCTATTGGTAAAAAAAAACAAAAAAATGCAACTGGTCGACCAATGAGAATGTCAGTCGACCAAGACAGCATCGACCGATAAGTCGACAAAACGACTAAAGTTGACAGCCCTAGTCACCATAGGTATCATGAGTTTGTGAGCCAGGTTGATGTAAAAAAAAATTCCCTCAGCACCCGAGTCCACAAGAGCCTCACAGTCAAAATTCTGATGAGACAATCTTAAACTGACAGTGAGGTGAGTAGCTGAAAAAGAGGATTTAGTCAGAGTAGTTCCACCCATCAGTAACCTCTTACCTACTGGCGGGTGCTGGCTTTTGACCGGACACTGCAGAGCGATGTGACCAGCGGCTCCACAATACCAACATAGTCCCCTCTCTCTCCTTCTCTGCTTCTCCTGCTGTGATAGACGTGATCTGCCCATCTGCAAGGGCTTCGGATCTGGAAAAAACACCATAGCTTCACCTGGAGAAAAAGATACATTAGTCTGTGCGCTGATATCCCACCCTCGCTGTGTCCGTGGTCCCCGTCGTCGTAATCTAGTATCCACTTGAATAGCCAAGTCTATGAGTTTATCCACCCCCCGTGGGTAAATCCAAGGTGTAAATCTCAGCCTTAACAGAATCAGAAAGTCCATATAAGAACATGTCCCATTTAGCTTCCGAATTCCAGCCACACTCCGCCGCCAATGTGCGAAATTCCACTGAGTAGTCCGTTACTGGACGATCTCCTTGACGCAACTCCGCGAGCAGGCGCGCTGCATCTCTACCGGAAGCGGCACGATCAAAGACCTTTCTGATCTCGTGAGAAAATGTTTCCAAAGATACACAGCAAGGTAGTCGCTGTTCCCAAACAGTAGTTCCCCAAGTGGCCGCTCGACCCGACAAGAGAGTTATAACAAAAGCCACTTTAGACTCCTCAGTGGGAAAGGATGAAGGTTGCAGAGAGATGTACAGGGAACATTTAGTCATAAATGAACGACATAAATGCGGCTCACCGGAATAGAACGCTGGAGGCGGCAGGCAAGGCTCAGTAGCACGAGTGATCGGAGCAACAGAAACAGGTGGGGTAGTGGTGGTTCGATGTTACACAGATGCCGTCTCAGTCCTTAGCTGTTGCAGCTGGGTGGTTACTTTAGAAACTTGGGTCATCAACGCCTGGACAGCGCGACCCGTGGCTATCGTTTGTTTCTCCTTCTGTTCCATGCGAGTCTCGCTCTTCGACAGAATCTCCCTCAATTCGGTCATACTTGCTGGATCCATCGTGGTCGGTTCGTTCTGTCACAATGATGAGTCCCAAGATCCAAGTGCAAGTAAAGACAGTTTATTCAGAGGCAAACAGGGAACAACACTCAAAACGCCACAGGTTGCAGGCGGACGACCTGAAATCCATAATGCCTTGAAGCAAGACGTGGAGACAGCATGACTCCGCAAGGAGACTCCGAACAGGAACTAGGTGAGAGAATAAACAAGAGTGACGAACCGACAACACACAGTGCATACGCCAGCTAGATAAAGGCAGCTTACAAGCCACAGCTGAGCCTCTAATTAGAGTGATTAGCTAAAGTACCTAGGCAACGCGCACGCACTGACGCACCCACATCCCAATACACACCCGACATAAACTCCAGGAATGAACACATAGATTTATGAATCGTGACACCAACATTGCAAGTGCAGCTTTAATCTTGTCTGAAGCGGACTACTTCTTTCTCATTTCTCAGTGGCAGTAGGTCAAGCTGCCACAACCGCTCAACATGTTGACATAACTCTTGCATAGGAGGAAGGAATGTGTTGTGAAGGCATGAGCTTACATTTGAGGGTTTCTGGAGAAAGGTTGTTGGCCCTTGAACTGTCCAGCCAAGAAGAGTGTCTACCGCTACAGGGCTACCAAGCGTTCCCATACAGTTTGGGCAGTTTGGTGTGATCAGCTGTGAATAATCTGATCCTATGAGTAGCAAAGGCTGCACTTTAGTGAAACCTTTCAACGGGATGTCCCTTAAGTGACCATATCTTCTTTTCAGTGAGTTCACGGGACAAGACTGTTCAGCCAGGTTGAGCTCTTCAGCTGTAAATGCCCCTTGGATTTGATGTTTCACATTTGGGTGTGATATCGCAGATACCTCAAAGGAGACTGCATTTCCTCTTAGCTGAACAAGGTCTTGTCTTATTGTTCTAAGAGTCAAAGTTTCTTCTAATCCTTTCAAGCCCAGCTGTTTGACTGCTGCTGGCAGGATAATTGTTCTTTCTGAACCATCATCTAACACAGCATATGTGTCCATGAACCTTTTACCACTGCAAAGTAGGGGAACCGAACCGAACCGAACCGAACCGAAAAACCGCGATACAGAACTCACGATTCGAATCGCGATACTCTCATTGCGTACCGAACACGCCCCGCCCCCTGCTACCCCGGCCCCGCCCAGCCCGGCTCAATGGACCTCATGTCTTATGTGTACAGTACACAACAAATTCAGTTTTGTAGCCTAACCACCATTAACACCAAATAACAAGCTCCATGTTTTGTTACTTTCGATAATAAGCAAGGTGTAATCTTTCAAATTCTGTCTATTTGATCACGAAATTCAAACAATAAATGGCGTTTTGGCGCTCTTTGATGTGGCGTGACAGATCGCTGTAGGCCTACTAGGCTCCTCATTTCAAGCGGCAGCGCGACGCGCGAGTAAACGCGATCATCTCTTCCTCAGTTACAGAATGGACACCTGAAGGTATGTTGAAAGATACAGTATACTTACTGAAAGGCATCATAACTCGTGTAATCGCTCAATCAGTGTTTCAGCAGCGGAAAGACGTCAATAAAACAGCATAGCTTGTCACTAGCATTATATTTACCTCAACAGGCAAGTGATTCAGTGTCCACAACTTTGGTTCCTATAAATGAACTCTTGCACTAAATAAATGCACTATGTTAGCTTATATATTATATTTTACTTAACCTGTTAATAATATCTTAATTATTTAATGTATGTTTAAAATATCTTTCATGAAAATGACAACTGTGTAAATTATTATATTTCAATAACAAATTAGAGTAAAAACACAAGTTAATGCAAAAACTGCCTTATGTTCAGTTTACATGTTTTCATACAATGTGTTGTGTGTTGATTATTATATCTAAAAAATAAATAGCATCTGAATTTAGGTTAAAAGTCTAGGCTACAACCTTTAATGTTATAGTAATGTGCGGCTCCCTATATAGTTTACAGCATTAGCAGATTTTTTTTTAATCCTTGTGAAACGTTTAATTGTAATTGAATTAATTTAAAGACAAATAAATTTTTTTCATTAAACCACTGTTTAAAAAAAAAAAAAAAAAAAGCAATTTTAGCTTTCTAAACCGAACCGAACCGAACCGAGACGTCAAAACCGTGGGAAAACCGAACCGTCAGTTTTGTGTATCGTTACACCCCTACTGCAAAGTCTTACTGGGACAACTTTCAAAAGCACTCTGCCTGAATGACTGGCCTGATCCAAGTAAACTTGAGAAGTGGTTGTACTCACTGTGAGTATGCTTTGGTTTTCCGCAGCAACTGCAATTTCATGCAGAACAGGCAGGTGGAGTCTTCCACAGGTAGAGCACATTTTCTTGAGCGTGCAGCTGTCCTGTTTGTGACCTCGTCCACACCTCCAGCATTTATTTAATCCACATCTTTAATCCAGCTTCCTCTTTGTGGGTGGTTCAATTTGCAAAAGGCTGCACAAGCATTGAGATAATGCTCATGGTTGTTACAGTAGGGACAAAAGGGCTTAAAGCGATCCCTCTTTTTAGCTGTAGCTGCCATTATAGTGTCTTTGAGGGAGCTGGAGGGCAAATTGATGGTTTTATGTTGTTCACTGCCTGTGAGAATTGTGGCTGCCTTGGCTTTGGGATAAGAAAGAGGTTTCTGCTCTCGCCGAAAGGGCTCTGTATGCGCTGGCCCTGTTACACGCCTAGATATTTGAATGGCCTGACCCTTCCTTTCCAGCTACTCAGCAAATTCTGGCAGAGTGTAAGTCCTGGAACTGCCAATCACAATGATGTGCTTGTTGAGACAGTAGTCTATGAATGAGTCTCTATAGCTGACAGGCAGTTTAGTCAGTAGAGTGTCAACGTGGGAGCCACACTGCAGTTCGTATCTAGAGGGTCCATCCATTGTGTTCAACATGCCCACCAGTGTGTTAACAGCTGCCACAAAGTCCTCAAATCCCTGCGCATCACCTGTTCGAATAGCTGGTGCATTGAGGAGGATTCAGCACTGCGTCAAAAGGGGTGTATACGGGAGAATTCAGACAATGAATACGCCCGCTAAATGTGCTGTTTGGCAGGGATCTTTGGAACTTTGTTATGCGTACCTGTAAATGCCCGCAAAGGCCCGAAAACAGGAACTTGTCTGACCACATGCTGTTAGTTGATGGCTTGGCTTTGTAAATGCTAATTTGTTTTGGGACTGGCAGCTCAAGATTGCCCCTATTCCCCTGCCCCCCTCATTAGTATTCAGGAAAGGTGATTAGTCTGTTTGTATCTGGGTGTCCTGGGTGTATGTGGCTATTCAAACTCCGAGTCCGAACGAAAACAGACTGGTGTATATGGTAAATGCAAGTTTGAAGAGGATATTTGAAAGGCTGGAGACGATGGACAAAAGGTTGGATAAGATGGAGGCTGACATCAATGAGCTCAAAGAGGCAAAAGAGGAGCCTGCTTCAAAGAAATTAAAGAGAGCTGGGAATAATTCTGTTGCGGTAAGTTATTTTCTGACCGTCACAAACATTTGGCGGTGTCTGCTTAACTTTGTGTGCTTTATTTATTAAAAAAAACAACATACACAAATATGACCCACAGACAAGGTATATCTTTAAAACTATTGTTTCATAACAGTCCTTTCTTCTAAATTATATTTTTAATCAACCTTCATTAATTACTGCTCCACAGTCTATCCTCCCCCCACAACCTTGAGGTCACAACCTATCTTTTTAATGGCGTCTCCATGGCTGTACCGGATCCTGCTGTTGTTAAAGGTAAGTCACAAGAGAATGTCCCAAGGCTACAGCTATTTAACTGTATAGATTAGTTAGTAAATAAACACATTCTCCCCCCTCACTATCTCCCTCTCTCTAGCATCCTGCAAGACGTATTTTGAAACTGTTAGAAGGGGTTACAGGATGGGCCAAGATGAGAACAAAGACAAGATGGAGGACAGCAGGATCATTGCGCGCATGAGACAAAGAAAAAGAAGAGTAAGTATAAATAAATATAAATCTCAGTAAAAGACTCAGCCTGGGAGAGGCTCCCATCCCAACCCATTTGATATTTTCAGTGGTTTAATTACTTTTTTCCCTCCTATTTTGCAGCTGCTGAGCAGCAGGACTGGCGTTCTCCAGACAGAGGAAGAGGCAGCTATCTGGAAGACTGCAACAGTTGAACACATGTCTGAAGAGGAGGATGCCATCTTGGATGGAAAGTCGGTGTGGGTTGTTCGGCCTCCAACCCGTAGTACAGTTTTGTCTGCGCTGTGCTATATATTGTATGACTAATAGTAAAGTGTATTCTGTGCTAACGTATTTTTATTTATAGAATTTTGACTGTGTGTATATATATGTCATGTGCCCAGTGTCATTTACAAATAATAAAAATAACAAACTCAACTTTGTCTATCTGATTGTCTTGACATTATAACCATGAACACCAATGATAATAAATATTAATAATGAGTAATAATAAACCCAAATGAGGCCATAAACTGGACCAATAGTGTGGGGGTTTAGAGGAGGGACAAAGCATTGAGCAGCCAATCCTATGTAAGACCTCTGACCAATTGAAGGAGGCCACTGCCTTGTGTCCCAAAGGTGTGAAATGCTAATATTCCCTTGCATTGACCCCGACCGGGGGATTATTCACCATGGTAACTGATGGCCCTTAGTGGCTCCCTGCTGTGCCCCAAACTTGGTACATATCCAGGAGTATTCGGGATTGTGTGACGGGACAGCAAACTCCCGTACACACACGTTTATTTGTGGAGTACACAGGAGTACTCAGGAGTTTTACATGCCCGATTACAGCTCTTTTCACGCAGTGCAGCTCGATCTGAATTAACTCTCTTGGTTGACCGTATCTCTGTTCAAGGGCATGCATGGCACTGGTCTAGGGAAATGGACTGTTGACATATCTCTTAGCTACCTGGTTTGCAGCGGGTAGAGGTAGATGATCCAAAAACAGAATGTCAGCCAGTTGCAAAATGTTCAGCAACTGGCTGACTTGCACATAAGAACGCGCATGCCTATGGTTTGGGTATGCCATAGGAGGATGCAATGGCCATTTCCGTCAGTCCAGATGCAGTGAGGCTGGTGCAGAATGTACAGCAACTGGCTGGGGTTGCACATAAGAATGCGCAGACTGTACAGCAGCTGATTGATGCGGTGGCTGTATCTGAGGATAGGCAGGCTGAACAGGCTGAGCAGTCGTGGGGGGCCATGAGTCTGATCGTCAGAGTTCGGCAAATGATCTCTGAGGCTGTGGCCCAGGCAGGGAAGATACACAAGCTATATTAGGTGGATGCATGCTTGGTTGCGACTGCAGCTGCATGAAGGGCTTGTGGTAAAGTGTTTCCTCACACTCAAAAAAATTATATGTTGGCTTTAATTAACTTTTTTATGTCAACAGGTTCCATAAATTAACTTTTTTTTGTCAACAGGTTGCACATAACTGGGTTACGTTAAACAAACATAATTTGTTCATGTAACTTCAACACACTCAAATAAATGATATGTTGGCTTTAATTAACTTTTTTTATGTCATCAGGTTCTGATATGTTGGCTTTAATTAACTTTTTTATGTCAACAGGTTCTGATATGTTGGCTTTAATTAACTTTGTCAACAGGTTGCACATAACTGGGTTACGTTGAAGCAGTGTTAAAGTTAATTAGATAATTAAGTGAATAATTGAGTGATGATTGAGCATTATTGAAGACACCTGATGTTAACAAGCAGAATCACTGAAGGAGAAAACCGGAATTTAAAGTCACCATTATGGTGATCCGTGTTTGTTTTAGTTGGGCTCTTGACCCTCACATCATTAACTTTAGATTTTGTTTGGCTGCTGTACATGAGTTATAACAGCCAGATGATCAAATAGAAAAGGTGATCTAATGGTGTTGGTTGTGTTTTAACATAATCATTATACCACAATCATTTGACCTGAATCACTGAACTCATATAGAACCCAATTTCTGAGTTAAGTTTACCTTATGGATTATAGCAGCACTGTCATTGTAGAGCATACCATTTGTAGCCTTTTCAATGAAATCCAAATGATCAAATCAATAAAAAATAAACAAAAAGAAACTTCTAAAAAAAATAATTTATGTAGACATCAAGAACATCATGCACGGACATCAAGAATCAGACTGTGAATCTCAACAATGGTGACAATTATAAAGCATGTTGCAGTGCATTCTGGGTGCCACCAATCAAAACTCATTCATGGCTTCCATCATGCATAGCTGCATGAATAAATAATGAGCTTATGTTCAGAGGTAATCTGTTTGTCACCATTGCTGAGATTCATACGCTAATTCTTGATGTCTGTGTGTGCCTGCATACAAATGTTTTTTTTAGAAGTTTCTTTTTTTTAATTGATTTGATCATTTAGATTTCATTGAAAAGGCTAAAAATGGTATGTTCTACAATGACAGTGCTGCTATAATCCATAAGGTAAATTTAACTCAGAAATTGGGTTCTATACGAGTTCAGGTCAAATGATTGTGAAATAATGATTATATTAAAACACAACCAACACCATCAGATCACCTTTTTTATTTGTTCATCTGGCTGTTATAACTCAGATACAGCAGCCAAACAAAATCTAAAGTTAATGATATGAGGGTCAAGAGCCCAACTAAAACAAACACTGATCTCCATAATGGTGACATACAATTCCGGTTTTCTCCTTCAGTGATTCTGCTTGTTAACATCAGGTGTCTTCAATAATGCTCAATCATCACTCAATTATTCACTTAATTATCTAATTAACTTTAACACTGCGTCAGTGTTCATTTAACACTCAGCTCAGAGTTTAATTGGGTCGCTTAAAATTACTTAATTCCATTATGTTGAAGTTACATGAGCAAATTATGTTTGTTTAATGTAACCCAGTTATGTGGAAACTGTTTACATAAAAAAGTTAATTAAAGCCAACATATCTTTTTGAGTGCATATTGTGGGGATGATGCTACAGTCACAGAGGGTTTTAATCCAGTGTTACTGAGTTCAATGTGAGGAAGACTCTCATAGTGTCCGTAAGCAGGAGATCTAGATGCAAAAGATGCCTGTCTAGCACTGTTCATTCTGATTTGAAGCTCTCTCATCTCACTGCTTAAATCTTTCCAACGGGCCTCTACTTGATGCAGCTTTCCACTTTCAAAGTCTCTGTCCCTGGGAGCAGAAGTAATATAGCCCTGACTTGTATGGGATATTCCTGCAGCGACCTCTGCTGGTGAAGAATTAACATGACGTGGAAGTGGATAATCAAGCACATAATCCTCCAAGTAGGTGGGCACCCACCGGGTACGACTTGGATGAGGATCTGGCACTTCTTCTCCCTCGTAGTAATCTCTGGATGTAGCCATAGCGCAGCTGATATCCCGCTCCGGCTCGAAGGACCAATTATGTGGGATATTTTGCCCGCAGTGGGATGGTTGGAACTCAACTGGCCTAATTCTTCGATTAGAAAGAACTGCAGCTACTCCAGAGTGAACTTGTCCATTCTCAATATTTATCAATTCATAAAATTGCAAGTCTTAGACAGGTTTGCGTCGATATACACATAAAAGTGGTTTCTGTGAGAGAACAAAATAAGGTTGATAAATATAAATGATAATATGACATGACAGAATATACACAGATAATCCCTGTATAAATATGCATGGAGAGGTTAAAGTTGTATGAAGTTAAAGTAAACCAGAGCTTATTGAAATATATGGGCTCTAAATGCAGCTACATTAAACAGACCGCTGCTACTGACAAGAGGTGTCAGATTACAAAAGTGTGTGCCTGCTCTAGCACTCCTGTGTGCTCTTTGTAACATTACTAATATGCCGATAAGACATCGGATAAATATTTTAATCATATGACAAGCAACTCACTTTCCCAAATGAATAAACATCGCTGACAAAATACAACAGGATGACTCGTCGAACCAGAGCGAGCACTGCGCCCGATTGTATGTATATTGACACAATAATATTTCTGAGGTAAAATAAACTGAATCACGCTCTGACACTCTCTAAAAAACATCTACAATGACATTAAATTAAATATCTTTACTTACGCAGTTATAAACGCACAGCAATACCACACAAAGAAAAAGACTTTTAGAAAAGAAACAATGCCAGGAAAACTGTGTACTGGATGTGGGCAAATGAAACATTTTGCGCATACATCAGAAAAGTCTGAACAAGTTCGACTCGCGCATGCGTGAGGCGGGGAATTTTGTACAATCCTTTTATTAAAGGTGCATCATGCAGTATTTTCGAGAAAAAAATAAAGTATAGACTTGTGAACCCCTTGATGAGTCACGAGTTTCCCGAGGGAACGATTTGTGTGCGACACATCCCACTCAGGTTCCGGGTGTGGCAGAATCATTGCCCGGTCTGATTAGCGCTAATGCACTACAGGTGCGGGAGAGAGAGAGAGGAGCGGCATTTACACAGGCTGTTTGTTTCATAAGCCATAGATAAAAGGGCTATTGAGAGAGCGTCTGTGGTCGTTGTTTGTGGTCGTTGGTCCGTTGTTGGTCCCGTGCTGTTCTGTGGTTCTGGGTTTCTCGGAGCAGTGGTGGTCACAAGCTTATTCTGGGAAACTGTCTGGGTGTGGAAGCCGCCCATTGAAGCTGCTGGATCAGAGTGATCGTCTGTGGGAAATCTGCTGGACTGAGTTATCGATCGAATCTGCACTGGGAGGAGAGAGAGAAAGATAAGTGGATTGATTTCATCTTGCGAACATTTAAACAGTTTGAAGAGGATGCAGTGAGTGTGGAACTGATTGTTGGATAAGTTATGTGTTTCAGAGGGGGTTGAGGAGGAACTGAAGATTTAATATCTCCCACGTGAGTGTAACAAATGGAGTGAGGCCTCTGAACAGCCCTACCGTGTGAGTGAATTGCAGTGCTATTGCTTTATGGTTACACATTGATTTATGGCTGTGGAATTGAAGTGAACACGAGTGTGGTGTACTTTAGCTGAGAAGTGGCCCCAACCCCTGCTTACACGTTTGTGGAAAGTTGTTACTATATCTGTTCTCCATCAGAAGCCTAGAGTGCTACAGCTGAGCTGAAAAGTACTTTGTATTGTGAAGATCCTTACCTGTTCTCCTCACTGTCTGAGTCTGGAAGTATGCAGCATTGCTGGTGAAGTAAGCTTTTAAACCACTGTCTCACTATTGTGAACCGAAGAAAATACTTTGTATTGTGAAGATCCTTACCTGTTCTCCTTACTGTCTGAGTCTGGAAGCATGCAGCATTGCTGGTGAAGTAAGCTTTTAAACCACTGTCTCACTATTGTGAACCGAAGAAAATACTTTGTATTTTGAAGATCCTTACCTATTCTCCTGACTGTCTGAGTCTGTAAGTATGCAGCATCGCTTGTGAAGTAAGCTTTTAAACCACTGTCTCACTATTAAGAACTGAAGAAAATACTTTGTATTGTGAAGATCCTTACCTGTTCTCCTTACTGTCTGAGTCTGGAAGTATGCAGCATCGCTGGTGAAGTAAGCTTTTAAACCAATGTCTCACTACTGTGAACCGAAGAGAGTACTTTGTACTGTGAAGAATCCTTACTCGTTCTACTTACTGTCTGAGTCTGGAAGTATGCAGCATTGCTGGTGAAGTAAGCTTTTAAACCACTGTCTCACTACTGTGAACCGACGAAAGTACTTTGTACTGTGAAGAATCCTTACCTGTTCCACTTATTGTCCGAGTCTGGAAGTATGCAGCATCGCTGGTGAAAGAAGCTTTTAAATCACTGTCTCATTACTGTGCACTGACGAAAATACTTTGTATTGTGAAGAATCCTTACCTGTCTACTTACCTTCTGAGCCCCGAAGTGTGCAGCTATCGCTGGAAAAGTAGTGCTTACCTGGTTACTTACCTTCTGAGCCCCGAAGTGTGCAGCTATCGCTGGAAAAGGAGTGTTTACCTGGTTACTTACCTTCTGAGCCCCGAAGTGTGCAGCTATTGCTGGAAGAAAAGTGCTTACCTGTCTACTTACCTCCTGAGTTCCGAAGTGTGCAGTTATCGCTGGAAGAAGGGTACTTACCTGTCTCTCTACCGTCGGGGCCGTGGAGTGTGTAACATCCCGGGGAAGGAGCCTTCGATCTGCCCAGCTGTTCCGGGGAGAAGGCCCAGCGACCGTTACCATCCTTTTCTTTACTTCCATAAATACAATGCTTAATAAAGATTGTTATTCCTTGAAATTTACCTTTGCCTCTGTCTGGTCCATTCCGTTGCGTACCTGTGGTGTCTGGAGTCAGGGGCGGTTGGTCATACGAGTCCGCCCCCACCTGTGACATCAAAGTGGCGTAGTCGGCAGGACACACACCGTGAGTTGTAGCGGCCACAGGTACGCGATGGCGGACGAAGAGGCACCAGCGGCTCGTCCACAAGTCATGCCGATCGTCATGGGAGCTCCCTGGGCACAGCGCTATGGAGGACCAGGATCGGAGTTGGGCTTGCATGATTGGAAGGTGCAGACGGAGTATCTGGCCGGATTACAGGGACTGAGTGCATCACAGAGAGTACAGTTCGTGTTGGGGTCTTTGGAAGGAGAAGCCAAAAGGGAAGTTCTGGCTGCATCGGAAGCCACGCGGGCTACTGCGAAAACTATCTTCGATTTCTTGTTCGGATTATATGGAGACTCTACCCCAGTTGCCACTCTTCGTGACCAGTTCTTTAATTATCAACAGGGGCCTAAGCAGACACTTCGGGCATACTCCTTGAAATTGCGGGAGCAGTTTGGCTGGCTGAAGGGATGACAGGACCATGGACTGGGTGAAGGGGATGTCTTGTTACGAGACCAATTTGTCATGGGGTTGCGTGAAGGGCCGGTACGTCAGGGTATACGACTCCAGCTTCGACGAGATCCCACCATGACCTTCGAGGCTTTACGACAAGAAGCCTTGGAATTGGAACTGGACCAAGGAGAGACGAATCGTACCCCGGTTTGTGTGGCAGCGAGTGTTACTAGTGGACCTCCGCCTGTTGAGTCGAGCGATTGGAAGTCGAAATTGGAAACTGAACTACTAGAGTATGTCAAGGGACAGATGGCCGAATTGTCTCGGAACCTGTTGGAGGAGTTGCGGCAAGTTCGAGTTGGGAGTGGACCGATAGTAAGGGAGAGGTCGTATTCCGAAGAGGGGCGAAGACCCGTGCGCCGGCCGCTTCGACCTGAGGGTCCCCGGTTCCAGTGGGACGATCAGGGGAGACCCATTTGTATAAATTGTGGAGATCCAGGACACATCAGCCGTCAGTGTAGGCTTCGTCTGGGCTCTCAAGGGGGTTTTTTAGTCTCACCGGCCACTGTGGGTCAAGTGGTCGGGACCCCTTTGCATGACCCTTTTTCGGTTCCTGCTGCACGAGATGGCTGGGTTGGGCGTTGTCCCACCGTAGAAGTTCAAGCCAATGGGGTTACGATAAATTGTCTGGTCGATACAGGTTCACAAGTGACCTTATTTTCCGAGAGTCTGGCCCAAGAGTTGTTTGCCGACCATCGGCTCAAAGCAACGGAAGCTTCCAGATTGACCTTGCGGGGGGCGAATGGCTTAGACATCCCCTATACTGGGTACATCATGGTGGACTTCCTGGTCCGAGGAATCCCCGTCCGACAAAAAGGGGTTGTTATTGTCAGAGACTATTGCTTGGGCACCCATCGAGCACTTTTGGGGATGAATGTTATACTGGATTGCTGGGAGGAACTATTTCAGAATCAGCCAGCTCAGATGCCCCTGTCGCCAGCGAGACAGGATTGGGACCGAATTCTAGCCGATTGCCAAAGAGTGTGTATCGCCAGCCGGTTGGGAGAGAGGGAAGACATCGGGCGAGTTACTTGTCGGAACGCTCTATCCATTCCAGCTCAGAGCGAGGCCGTTCTTTGGGTCCGAGTGCCTGTAGGGCCCCGTGAGGCAGGGATCTGCGTGTTAGTGGAACCCCACGAAGACTGTCAGCCCATCGAAGTGGCTCATGGACTAGCAATTATGCGCCGAGGGCGAGTCTCCGTCAAGGTGCGAAACGCCCACCCCTATCCAGTGCTCCTCCATCGACATCAACGCCTAGTCCGAGTATCTTCAGTACAGCCTGATCAGATACATGAACATCAAGATGTCTGCTTTAAGCAGGTGAGCTCCAAGGTGGTGGAAGTTGCGGTTTGCCCGGTTGAGGCCGTAACGGGCCCGGTGAGAGGAGTAATGCCGACCCAATTGATGGAGGAGTCTCTGAAGGGTGAGGATCTGGAAGAGGAACAAGCATTGCAGCTCCAGGAGCTTTTGAAGAAATGGCAACATGTCTTTTCAGTCCACGAGGAAGACTATGGTTGCACCGGGGTAGTAAAACATCAAATCCCCACTGGTGAGGCGACCCCCAGTCGAGAGCGGTACCGTCCGATACCACCCACTCTCTATGCCGAAGTCCGTACCCTATTGAAAGGAATGCTAGAAGGAGGAGTAGTCCGAGAGAGTAGTAGTCCGTGGGCAGCACCAATTGTCCTGGTCCGGAAGAAGACAGGATCTTGGAGATTCTGTGTTGACTATCGCAAGCTGAATCGCGTCACGAAGAAAG